>JAUJPP010000011.1:2280457-2302353 GCA_030562195.1 Nipponacmea schrenckii
CATAGCAAATCTTAAACTATAAAATTCCATTCGCCACTGAACAAGTCTCACCCCAGGTCACCCAACTTTCAAAACTCTAAACTACATTTATTTAAAATTTTATTTTCAATGTTTATAAATCATGCATAAAATTTATACTATATTTTATTATATTAAATGTTGCGAAGCAGATTCAATTAAGCTTCGAGCTTCTTTCTGTATCGCTATTATGTAATTTGAATTTTCACATGTATATTTGAAAATAAAAATATTGTTTAAAAAAAAAAAAATCACCTCAGGTTTGTTATTGTAAGCTAGCAGGTCATTGTCCTATTCACTTTAATCATATTCACCAATTGTCCTGTAATTTGCCCAAGTATTTTCTACTTTCATATCAAAACCATTTAGGCAAACAATCCCTTCTTCGTTCTGGTGATATCCACCCCAATCCTGGGCCAAAATCTATTTAGTATACTACATCTGAATGTCCGTTCCCTCTGTCCTAAATTAGATCTTGTAACAGCAGAATTCTCAGATATTGATGTTTTGGCCTTTTCAGAAACTTGGCTTTCCTCGAATTCTGATATCGATAATCTTAGTATTCCTGGTTTTCATTCTCCAATATTTTGTCATAGAGACATTGGAATTGGGGGTGGTGTGGGGTTATACATTCGAAATAGTATTTTTTTTAAACCTAAACCAGAATTACAAGTCCCAGGATTAGAAGCAGTATGGGCTGAATTAATTCAAAATAATCAACATTATTTAGTAGGTGTATTTTACAGACCTCCTTCGAGCAAGCGTACATACTGGAATCTTATTGAGGAAAGCATTGAATCGGCCATTGAATTAAATAAAAACATAGTAATAGTTGGAGATTTTAATGTTAACTTTTTATCTGAAAATAATAGTCCCTTACATTATATTATATCTCGCTTTAATTTAACTCAAATTATAAATACACCAACTAGAACTACTGATACCTCTAGCTCTTTATTAGACGTTGCTATAGTCCTGATTTTATCGAAAGCAATGACACTCTACCGTGCACCATAAGTGACCACAACCCCATTTTAATTAAAGTGAAGTTTTATAAATTAATTAGATACCCGTTTTACAGAAAAATTTGGAACTACAACAATTTTAACCCCACTGAATTAAATGATTTTTACTTTAATGTTAATTGGAAAGATACTTTAGAATCTTCTGATATAAACTTTTGCGCACAAACAGTTACCAATAAAATATTAGAAGGAATAAATCTGTATGTACCTAATAAAACAGTTTTGATAAGACCGCGTGATACGGAATGGATGAATGGATACCTTCGCAGACTCATTCGTAAACGAAATAAAACTCACTAAAAGACAAAATCATCCAATTCACCTATATATTGGCAACAATTTCGAAAACAAAGAAACTTTGTAATATCTGAAATTAGACGAGTTAAAAGGGAGTTCTATATTAACCTTGACAATTCAATTAATTCGGAAAATTTTAGCGACAGAAATTGGTGGAAACTTTTAAAAAATGTGCTGTCTAAAAAAGGCAATACTTATAAGGAATCATTCCCTCTAATTTATAATAACACGATTATTGATTCTGATCATGACAAAGCGGATATTTTTAACACCTTTTTCACTAATCAAGCCCATGTAGATGATGATGACGACGAGTTACCTCCCCTTATTTATTGTGACAAAAAAAGATAGATCAATATATTTATACTCCTTTTGACGTCGAAAATATTTTAAATAACCTTAATTCTAATAAGGCTACTGGTCCTGATTTTATCAACAATAAAATTTTGTTCTAAAACATTATCAAATCCCTTGTCAAAACTTTTCAATCTCTGTGAAGAATATGGGGTATTCCCAGATATTTGGAAGAACGCCAATGTCACACCTCTACATAAGAAAGATGATCCCACTATGTGTTCTAATTATCGTCCGATTTCCTTAATAAGTTGTATTGGAAAAGCTTTTGAGAAACTTATTTATAAACGCATTTTTAGTTTCCTTACACATAATAATATTCTAACTAAATACCAATCTGGGTTCATTCCAAAAGACTCAACTACTTACCAGTTAATATCTATTTATGATGACGTCTTAAGAAACCTAGACAATGGCATAGAAACGAAAATGGTTTTCTTTGATATAAGTCGTGCTTTTGATAAAATTTGGCTAAAGGCCCTGTCACACAAACTTAACTCAGTAGGAATACGTGGTAAACTTTTAGCTCTTTTAGAGAATTATCTTACAGAGAGAAATCAATCAGTAGTTTTAAATGGCGTAAGGTCAAATAGTAAGCAATTGAACGCCGGTGTTCCCCAAGGCTCTGTGCTTGGGCCGCTTCTTTTTCTGGTTTTTATAAATGATATTACAGAACATATAAATTCTAATATACGCCTTTTCGCTGATGACACCTCGCTTTATCTTAGTATTGAAGATAAAGCGAGGTGTTGTCAAATGCTTAATGAAGATATTCAAACTATTTTTGATTGGTCAAGAAAATGGAAAGTGACTTTTAATCCCGACAAAACAACATGTATAACTTTTTCGAGAAAGATAACCCCTTCTGTTTTTGCCCTTAATTTTAATGGAACTATTTTAACTGATTCTGATTCTCACAAACACTTGGGAGTTATTTTTTAATAAAGATTGTTTTTGGACTGCGCATATAAATTATATTGTATCGAAATCTTCTAAAATGATTGACTGTCTTCGAAGCCTCAAATATAGACTCTCAAGGAAATCACTAGAAACTCTATACAAACAATTCATTTTACCCATTTTTGATTACGCAGACGTACTCTGGTCAAACTGTTCTCAATTCGATTCCAACAAGCTTGAAAAGTTACATTTAGATGCAATACGCACAATTACAGGTCTCGTACGTGGCACGTCTCATATAGTTTTATATAAAGAATCCGGGTTCACTACTTTGCACGACCGCAGATCTTTTCATAAATTAGTTTTATTTTACAAGATGGCTAAAAGGTTAACACCTCAATATCTGAGTATTCTGGTTCCACCAGAAACGTCTATTTTGAATCCATATTCCGTTAGAAATTCAGATCAGCTTCGTACCATATCTTGTAAAACAGAATCTTATAAGTCATCATTTTTACCTTCTTCTGTATTATCCTGGAACAGTCTATCATCTTCCGTACGCAACTCTACCTCCTTAAGTATATTCAAAAACAAAATATCTAAATTATACCCAATATCAGACGTTCCTTCATATTTTTACTTTGGTGAACGCTCCCTGTAGATCGTCCACACCAGATTACGACATTCCAAATCATCTCTTAATGCTCACAAATTCTTAATGCACATTTCTGATAATCCATCCTGCTCATGTGGCCACTTATTTGAAGACAGCGAGCATTTCCTTCTTTTCTGTAGAAACTTTTCTTCTCATCGTTCATCAACTATTGACCTTCTACCTCAACACCACAATTCTATATCAGCTCTCTTACACGGCATTCCCTCTCTATCCTTCCAAATTAACGTTAATATATTCCAAACTGTACATAACTTCATTTCTTCAACCAAACGTTTTGACCCCATTACGTGATATATACCTCACACACATTGACTGTTATCTTTATTTTAACTTGTTTAGAACGACCATCATACCACTGATTGATTTACTATTTCATTTATCCATCCATTTATTCATTCATTCATCCATCCATTCATTATTCATTTATTCATTGTTCACTTTTCCATTGTTCATTTATTCATTATTCGTGTATTTATATATTTATTCATCTATATGTCCATTGTATATATATTATAGTCGAGGCAGATTAGAATAAGCTCCAAGCTTGTTTCCGTATTGACTACTGTAAATCCTGTATATAGAAATTGATATTGTTTAATGAAATAAATATTGTTTAAACCAAAGAAACCCAAAAGAAAATATTCCCCCGAGATCATCACTTCCACTAATGGAATGTACCAGGTAAAAAATATACCTAATGTTGCCAAAAAACCTTGCCAAAGAAAAAGGCCTGTTAACGAGAGGACAAGGCCACGATAAGTTTGTACATAGGCCTAGTAGTAGATATAGTTATCAAGTATTTGTATTTTTTGTTTTATTGTCATGTATATATTTATTTGTTTATATTACTATGTTTTATTGTATTGTTGTATTATACATTGTATCTTCATTGCTATAATTCTGTTATCGTTATGTAATATTAAAGTGTTTTGTTTTGAGAATAATTATTTATTATAATTGATTTATGCGGTGATGCATTGTGGGTGTGTAGATAATAGGTACTGCAGACAACAGCGCTACAACCGCCGAATACACTTTTCTTGTGTTTTTACCTCTTCAAGGCACTTTATTTCTATCAAAAACAATTAATATAATATAACATGATTTGTTAAGACCTTAAAGTATAGTTAAAAGGCATTAAAACTTTAAAACAAGTTGCATTTAGCTAAGATAAAACATCGACGGCTCATTACTGTTACGCCATTTGCATTATGGGTACAACCGCCGAACACCTTTTTTTGTACCAAAATCAAATAAAACTAGAACTGTGAACAGCTCCGAGCGTGGCAACTATGCGTTACTCCATGGATTTCGAACATTTTGAAACTTCTAACCTGCTAGCTTTCAATTCCGGTACTTTTCAGCCTACAATGGGGAACCAAACTCAAATTATCTGCCCCTGAAGATGGCGCCACCGACTAGGGTCCCGGAAGTCGATATCACGCTTACTGACAGCCATACTTCCACTAATACGCGATCGTGAATGATGCCTATAACTTGTTATTGTGTTCCGGGATGTTCGAAGACGGGAGGATTTTTGTTTCCCACTGAAAATATTCGTCGGAAACAGTGAATTGTGGCCGTAAGCAGGCGGAAATCTTCGAAAGGAGATACACTGTGGCCCACTTCGTCCAGTGTCGACTGCAAGTGCAAGGAATGGAAAGGAGTGGAATTTACGTCCTCCGGCAAGTGTTTGCTTTATTAGATAAGTTTCCTTTTGTAATTTTGAAATAGTTGTCATTGTATTAGTATGTCTATATTCTTTGAAAACCATGGATGAAATGACTAGTGTTTTGTGGCAACTGTCTGATCACTGACAGCAATGTTTTACTGACTAAGCCTCTTCATGTTGTCTTATTATGGCCTAGTTTGCCTTTGATCTACAAATTAATTTATGAGGCCTATGATATTACTGAGAATTTTAATTCTAATAAGTGGGTTTATTTTTACTGGACATTTCTTTTAAGGAAGTGTGTTTGAAATTTTCATTCATTCATCCTATGAATATATAGACATACTAAGAATTAAGATGTGTTGAAGATTGAAATGCATTTTAAGATTATCAGTTTACATAATAAAAGTACCGGTACGTTTCATTTTTTAAAATGATCCATTATTATGCCTATAAATCGGTATATATTATACTTATCTTTCTTGTACATGTAATCTATTCTGATGAACATTTTTAAAAAGAACACGAAAAAATTTGGATGCTAATAATGAAGCCCTGGTGTTGATTTTTTTTCCTAAAATTATTTTTGTTCTGTTCTGCTTGTTTCATTTCTTTTTTTCAGGTAACTCATGCCAGTCTTGTGGGCAAAGGCCATAGTTAAAAACACAGGTTAACATATTTAGGTGAGTTAAAAGTTTTTTGTATTTTACACATTTTTTAAACATTCAATTTTACAAAATAGGCATTTGGTCAACTGACCTCATTAACTGTTACCAGAGGCTAAACTGAAAAAAACCCACAGCAATTAGGCTGTTGTGAAAGTGCATCCAATCTCATATTTGCTTCCAAGACAACAGTTTTTTTATTTCTTGGTGAATACTAGCTAGTGTGTTTTTGTGAATTGAAAAATACTGCTGCTGGAAAGGAACTGCATGTAAGTTTATACTTTATTTCTACAAATCATGACCTTATGTTTATATATTCTTTTTTCAGGAACAATTCCTTTGAGATGTCAGGAAAGCCTGTATCTGTTCCATCAGTTTTCCAGTGGTCTGAAGAAACAACAGATGAAACTTGGTGTGAGTGTTCCTAATCACCCAAGGATGAACTTTGATTAATATCATGAAAAATCTTTAATTCATTGATAACTCTTGTCAACCTCCCAGACAAATCGACTGCCATTATAAATGTTGGCGCATTATGATTGCCATCACTATTTTCATTTCTGCTCGGCATTCTGATTTAAAAAAAAAAAAAAAGAGTCTGTTGATGTTAGCCTCAAATACTTCAGAAAACTATTGTGTAGGATTTTCGTGAGTCATTGTCAAGTTTCTTTTCAAACTATTCAAGACAGCAGTGGATTGATTCTAATTTCAGTAGAGTATATTTGATGTCAGTATTGATATCTTTGTAAATGTCATAATTTGGAGTTACCAATAAATATTTTTTCCAATACCTATGTTCAAGATTTTTATTTCTGTCAATAAATACAACCCTAAAAAAGAAAACTGTTGTAATCTTTAAATTTGTAACAATTCAACCACAGAACTAATAGGTTGAAATCCTACTTGAACTGAAGGTTTTTGTTCAAGGAAATTTTCGACATAATTTTGGAAGGATTAAGTTTTGAATTTCTTTTTAAGTGAAGCGCAAAGGAAAATATTAGATCTAGGGCTAGTATTACCATAAATCAAACCAAAATACTCAACTAGCCTCACTGACTACATTGTGCCCTAAAAATATACTCAGAATGTATTTTTGGGTCCTTAAAGAACACATTTCCCTTTTTGCCTACAAACTGTGAGTTGGATCCAAATTTCAGTCTGAAATTCCCCTCTATAAAATCATATTTCCAATTTTGAGTATAACTTAAATGGCCATGGTTGGCATTTTCAAAACCTTAAGACTATCTAAACTTGTTTTGAGGTTAATATTTCAATGATGCAAATAAGATTAGAACTACAAGGCCTACCATATTAATGTATGTAGGCTAGCCTACTGTGTGACCACAAAAATAATTCTGATAGCCTTAGATTGACGAAAAAGGTTTTTAAAATGGCAACAATAAAAAAATATTTTGAAATGTGGTTCATTTTCTCTAAAAATTTCTATGACTTGTAGGGTAATATGTTCAATGCAATGGGAAAATTTTAAAACTTTATATTTCTATAGACCCTAAAGTAGAAGCCACTCTTTGAGAATGGAAATTAATTGACAATTATATTTGATTACTTGTGACGTGAAGAAAATTCAAAATTCAATAAGCACTAGCCTAGAACTGTATCAGTCCGGGCAGTAGACCGGTCAGTAGAACTAGAAGACCACCGTAGTTGGCATACGGTAGGCCTAGTATTAATAGTATTAGCCTAGGCCTATTGAATCATGCCTACAATCATACATAGTTATCATTTGTCTTGTCTGGGATAAAGCAATGATTATCTAAGATTATCATTAAGATTTCAAGTATTTTTCAACTCCAATAATCAACAAACGACAGTCGCGAAGGAAATTTGTCCAAACCCCGGCTGTCACTTGACTAGGTCTACTTTCGATTCTCACAAACTTTCAGTGGACGTATTCGTTCGAAGCTTAGCCGACGGGTAAAACTGATTGTAACTTTTGGTTTAATGTTTTTTCTACCAGAAACCTCCCCTATTTTAGATTTTAGTTCCTTTTCAAAGTTTAGATAGGTCCCATAAACCAAAATCACGCTTACTATTTACATAGTCGGCCATGATTGCACACAACGCTTTAGGACCGCAATAGTCGCCGCGCCCCCTACATCAAGGAAAGACAACTCGCGAGTTTGGTTCCCCATTGTAAGCGTAAACCTTCCGCTATAGAGGCAATTTTTTCTACTATAAGTTTCTACTATCAGTTCCTTATTAGATTTTTGTACATGTCTAAGATTTCGGTAGGATATTTACATAAATTCCAAGCCAAATTTTAAGTAGGTAGTAAGATGACAATTTGTCATGAAATTTAAACTCTCTATATTCAAATTTAAACATTATTTTGTAACTTTGGTTGTAATTAACATAGAGAGAAAATTCAAGCTATGTGATAATTTGCTTATTCACAGCTTTATAAAGAGATATTTTTTGAATTTGTATGCAAAAATTTTACAAAAAAATAAATTTTATTAGGGTTATCAGATTATATCATTAGATTAATTTACTCTTTGGCCACCTGTGTGCGTTGAACCGTGACTAAAGTGGTCAATAGTTCACCTGTGTTTTATAAGACTTATATGTCTGCTACTCTTCACATGCCTGTATTTGACATTTTTTTTATAAAATCATTTCTATTTAAGATACGAACAAAATTCGAACTGATCAATGACAAGCGAATTTACTTCTTTAACTTGATGCATTTTTGAATTTGAAACAGATTTTATGAAATAAAAAACCCAAAATTGGTATTTATTTTGTTAATTTATCTAAAATTAATGCTTAAATTTTCATGGTAAAACGACCATGTCGCATATCATTTAAGAGACAATTTAATTTGGAGTCCAATGATGTATACCACATTGATGTGGGATGAATCTATTTTATGTTAGTACTGGAGTTGTAAAATTTAATTTTGCTTTTTTAAAATATGCTTCTGCACTTTTGGCATATATCCTTTATTGAAGAGTTTTGAGGCTATTATAAAACAGAAAATCTCAAGTCAATGTGTTCATAAGGAAATGTAATATTGCCGTTCAAAGTTTCAAAAATGTCAGAATTCGGTTGGCTATAAAACCCAGAAGTTGATATTTTTCATTCAATATTGTCATATCTATAGACAGCTGAGGTCAAGGCCATTCTATATGGAAAATTTCAAGGTCATTGAAGGTGAAGGTCATAAGATATAAAATTTCAAATTTTAAAAAAATTTAAACGGGCATAAAATAAATTTATGTTCGAAAATCAAAATTCTGTTTCAAACATCCTTTAGATAAGAGTCATGGCCCAATGCACACAGGTGTTAAGATGATTGACAGCTGTTTTAATGTAAGGTACGAGGGGTTGAAAGTTGATTCTCGAAAGCAAAGGCATCAGAATTTTTCTCACCTTCGAGGATTTAAACCCACGGAACGTATCTTTTTACCTTTCAATTATTAGACGTAGATCGAATTCGCTCTCATTCCACAAAATTTGATATCTTAGTAAAGGGGGGAACCCTCTTTATATAACATAACATGGCGTCTTGCATCATGGAATTTTACAGGTCACACAATCAAAATTTTATATAATTGTTGGTTATTTAGAATTTTTCTTACATCCTGAAATCTCGCCTATTCAGTTATCATTTAGAGCCACCGAATTGATCAGCAGAATGTAATTATATTTTATGTATCATTTGCTACCGCTTTCCCGGCCCGGCACAAAAAAAAAAAATTTTTTGTCAGCCAAACTGATGGAAGTCAATAATATAAAGTATTAGCATCTGTTGCCAGTAAGTTACTAATTTATTTAACCCTCGTAAGAAACTTACAAGTATCACTCCTCATCAAGAGACAAAAATTATTATGAACATAGACATTTATTCTTTTAAAAAAAGTTTTATTAACTAGTTATAAACATGTATAAACCATTCAAATATATATACCTATACAATATATAGAGTGTAGGAATCTTCTTTTTGGGGTTGTGTATGGGGTAGCCATAAAGGAATTATAGGTTTAAAAACTGATTTAAATTAAATAAAAAAATGGCATGCAACAACTAGAGATGTGACTGAACAAATGATGTGGTGAGTAGACATGGACGAAATAAGTATCTGACAGATAATTTTAACGTTATTTCACCCATGTGTATATTTCCACATCATTTTTTCAGCCACATCGTCAAAGTTATATCGGGTGATACAAATAAAAAAACGTAAAAAAAACTATAACACTTTTCTTTCTTTTCAGGACATACGTACAATATTCATGCTATTTATATGTACCAAATACAACAATGTTGTTTTGATACTTTTTCAAAAATTAAAGAAAAAAGGTGTTACCGATATATTTTTTTTATTCGAACGAAAATCGTAAAAAAAATATGAACAAAATACAAAAATTTAGAAGATGAAAGAAATGAATAAAATATATACATTATTATTGAATATGCTATTCAATAAATTCACATATCCTTTTATTCGAAAGTCGCGAAAGTCATAAAAGAATATATGATTTAAAAACTGAAATTAAATTAAAAAAAATGGCATGCAACATCTAGAGATGTGACTGAACAAATGATGTGGAAAGTAGACATGGACGAAATAAGTATCTGACAGATAATTTTTACATGGTATTTCACCCATGTGTATATTTCCACATCATTTTTTCAGTCACATCGTCTATATTGAAAGTTATATCGGGTGATTCAAAAAAAAAAAAAAATAATAATATATAAATAAATTAAAAAATCAATAAATAAATAACTAACACTTTTCTTTCTTTACAGGACATACGTACAATATTCATGGTATTTATATGTACCAAATACAGCAATGGTAGCTTTGATACTTTTTCAAAAACTAAAGAAAAAAAAAGTGTTTTTTGTCCCACCCGACATATTTTTTTTTATTCGAACGAAAATCGTAAAAAAATGTGAAAAAATACAAAAATTTACAAGATGAAAGATATGAATAAAATATTTACATTATTATTGAATATGCTATTCAATAAATTCATATATCCTTTTATTCGAGAGTCACGAAAGTCATAAAAGAATCTAGACTTAAAAACTGATTGAAATTAAATTAAAACTAGAACTGTGAACAGCTCCGAGCGTGGCAACTATGCGTTATCCCATGGATTTCGAACATTTTGAAACTTCTAACCTGCTAGCTTTCAATTCCGGTACTTTTCAGCCTTCAATTGTGGAACAAGCGTAACAATATTGTTAGATCTATAGACAGCTGATGTCAAGGCCATTCTATATGGAAAATTTCAAGGTCATTGAAGGTGAAGGTCACAAGATTTAGAATTTCAAATTTTTAAAAAATTCAAACGGGCATAAATAATAAATGACGGACTAATTAAATTTTAAAGAAAATTTGCCATTCTCGGAAAAATGGCGCATGCGCAACTAGCAATTGGAATTTTTTCTTCTCGGGGGATACAAATTATTTTGTATAGCTAATATATACTGTTTTTGCTTACATTCTTAAATTACACGGGATGTAGGGTCGCCTGAAATGAGATAAAAAACCGGAAGTCCCCACGCCCAAACCGGAAGTGATCAAAAAATTTTGATGATATATTTTTAATTGTGTTGCGTATTTATCTATATCCTGTAAATTTCAGATCGATCCGAACATTAGAGCCCGAAAGTGTAATATAACTGTCCAAAATTGCAAAATAGTCAGATTTCGGTGGGCTATAAAACCGGAAGTTAATATTTGTCATGCAATATCAGCACATCTATAGACAGCTGAGGTCAAGGACATTCTACATCTCAAATGTCAAGGTCATTGAAGGTCAAGGTCACGAGATATAGAGTTTTAAATTTTTGAAAAATTCGAACGGGCATAAAAAAAAATTCAAATTCGAAAATCAAAATTCTGTTCCCAACATTTTTTAGATAAAGTATGAAGGATTCGATAGACACCAAAATCATAAAAATCGGTCAAAAATTTGGGCGGACTTATTAAATTTTTAAGAAAATTTGCCATTTTTGAAAACTGCGCATGCGCAACATTCAATTTAATTTTTCTTCATCTCAGGGGATTAAAATCATTTAGTATAGCTAAAATATACTGTTTTTGTTTAGAATCTTGAATTACATGGGAAGCAGGGTCGCCCGACATGAGACGAAAAAACCGGAAGTCCCCACGCCCAAACCGGAAGTGATCAAAAAATTTTATGATGTAGTTTTAATTGCGCTGCCTATCTATCTATATCCTGTAAATTTCAGACCGATGCGACTATTAGGGCCCGAGCTAGCTTGAAATCTTATTTGCATATTATGCAATTAGCCACTTTTGGGTTAGCGAAAATTTCATGTTAGATATTCATTTTTGATTCCAGCCCATATAAAAACCATTGGTGAAAACAGAAATAGTCTATCTTTTTCCGTTTGGGCTAGCGAGCTTCCCAAAAAAAAAAAAAACTAGAATTGCTTACAATTATGAACGTATTTCGACAGCCTTAAAATATTATGTAGGCTAAATTTGCAATAACCTACATCTAGACGATATATTGAATATCTTTTGACCTAGTTTTCAAAGTCGTGAAATAATTAGGTCACACCCTTTCCCTAACAGTCAAAGATGGCGAAAATATGAAAATTACAATTTTTGCTGTATTTAAGTACACTTATCTCTATGAATTTTTTAAGTAAGCCAAATTTAAAAATACCCACTCGAAGACAATATATTGAATATTATTTGACCTAATTTTTAAGGTCATAGATTAAGTGGGTCACACCTTCCGTAGCCGTAAAAGTGACCTAAATTTGAAAAAATCGAAATTCGAATAATTCGAAAAAAAATACGAAATTCAAAAAACGGTCTCCAAGAAAAGGTAGATAATATTACAATGTATCTATGTGCTAAATTTCATCGAAATCGGTCCATCAATAGTGTCTGAATTTCGGCTTTAAGAATTGTAACGAAAATTCACAATGGCGGCCGATATGGCAGCTTGACCTAATTTTTTAGGTCAAATTGATTACTATTGACAAGTTATTTGTAAAACAGTTTTCACTTTTCACCTAGCTGTTATAGACCGGAAGTTACGTAATTACGTCATTTGAGGCTAAACCGGAAGTCGAATTTTTTTTTTCAAAAATTTTACAAAAATTATAATCATATCGCCTATCATTTGGTAAAGTTTCAAAATTTTACCATTTATATTAAACGAGAAATCGCGGTCTGAAATTTTTGCCGATGACCCTTGAATATTGAATTTCAAATCGTGGGTAAAAGATTTGACCGAATTGCATAAAACCTATAATTGTTAGTTGCCAAATACATTGAAGTTTTCAAATCTGAAAATCCGGTCGAAATCGAACTGAAAATAAAATTGCCAAAGCCGAAAAACCTCATCTTCCGGTACTCACTTCCGGTCAGAGATAGAACTTCCGGATTTGTTTTATTTGATAATAGAAATCATTCTAAGATCAACTGTAGATTTGGAATTTCTGTACCTTTTACCAGTTCGTCTGCAAACTCATCCGAGAATCGCAAAAAAAAAAAAAAAAAAAAAAAAAAAAATTTTGAACGTATTTCGAAGCCTTAAAATATTATGTACGTTAAATTTGCAATGACCTACATCTAGACAATATATTGAATATCATTTGACCTAGTTTTTAAAGTCATAAAATAATTAGGTCACACCTTCCGTAACAGTTAAAGATGGCGAAAATATGAAAATTACCAATTTTTGCTGTATTTAAGTACACTTATCTCTATGAATTTTTTAAGTAGGCCAAATTTAAAAATACCTACTATTAGACAATATATTGAATATCATTTGACCTAGTTTTCAAAGTCATAAAATAATTAGGTCACACCTTCCGTAACGGTTAAAGATGGCGAAAATATGAAAATTACCAATTTTTGCTGTGTTTAAGTACACTTATCTCTATGAATTTTTTAAGTAGGCCAAATTTAAAAATACCTACTATTAGACAATATATTGAATATTATTTGACCTAATTTTCAAGGTCATAGATTAAGTGGATCACACCTTCCGTAGCCGTCAAAGTGACTTAAATTTTGAAAAAAACGAAATTCGAATAATTCGAAAAAAAAAACGAAATTCAAAAATCGGTCTCCAAGAAAAGGTAGATAATATTACAATGTATCTATGTGCTAAATTTCATCGAAATCGGTCTATCAATAGTGTCTGAATTTCGGCTTTAAGAATTGTAACGAAAATTCAAAATGGCGGCCGATATGGCAGCTTGACCTAATTTTTTAGGTCAAATCGATTACTATTGACAAGTTATTTATAAAACAGTTTTCACTTTTCACCTAGCTGTTATAGACCGGAAGTTACGTAATTACGTCATTTGAGGCTAAACCGGGAAATCGAATTTTTTTTTCAAAAATTTTTCAAAAATTATAATCATATCGCCTATCATTTGGTAAAGTTTCAAAAATTTTTCCATTTATATTTAAAAGAGAAATCACGGTCTGAAATTTTTGCCGATGACCCTTGAATATTGAATTGCAAATCGTGGGTAAAGATTTAACCGAATTGCATAAAACCTATAATTGTTAGTTTACAAATACATTGAAGTTTTCAAATCTGAAAATCCGGTCGAAATCGAACTGAAAATAAAATTGCTAAAGCCAAAAAACCTCATCTTCCGGTTCTCACTTCCGGTCAGAGATAGAACTTCCGGTTTTGCTTTATTTGATAATAGAAATCATTCTAAGATCAACCGTCGATTTAGAATTTCTGTACCTTTTACCAGTTTGTCTGCAAACTCATCCAAGAAAAAAAAAAAAAAAACTAGAACCGTTAGACGGTACCAAGGCAGTGCGCGTCCCTTCTATTGCATGGGTGAAACGTTGCATTTATAATATCCAATTCCATAATAATAACTAGACCTGTTTGTAACAATTGTGCAGCTTCCGAGATATTTAGAATTTGTTATATCTCCTGGCTGTCATTTAAAATAGAACGTAACCACGCCTACTCAGTATAATGACTTGTTTTGATTGGGTGCGATTCTTAAACTGGAAATGTCAAAATTTGTATCTATTTAATTAGTGTGTAAAACAAAACGTCGAAAAAACAAATTTGTGGTCTAAGGGACATAACACCTTATTTGAGATTACAAATTGATCTCGGATTAAATTAACTTTCCAGATCGTTGATACTTTTAATTTGTTTATTTATTTATTTATCAATCTTAATTTAGGTGTAGTAGGAACATTAGATCCTGCAATTTGTGGCAAGTTGCCATGGTATAACATAGAGCCATCAAATTAACAGCGCGGCTTTACATCTTTAAGAGAGTATTTTATAGAGTTCCGTCCCTTATACCACTAGTCCTCTCAACTGTAAATTATTTTTGCTTAAGAGAATATCATTTAAAATTCTAAAGGTTGTCATTTCCTTCCAAATATTCCATATCATACATCGCCCACAACGAGAAATGAACAATCATTCCTTTTATTTAAGATATATAATATCTTTGAATCATTTTAACTGGATTAATTTTTAAACGTAAAAAATCAAAATCAAAATAACAATTCAAAAATCGGTTTCCATATATATTTCGGCAATAGATTCTATATACATGTACATCAAAATAACACAAATTGAATTATCTTCCGAGACCCTATTTCGATTTAAAGAAAAATACACACAGTTAGTATAGAAGAAATTACAAAATTTGCAAATTTAAAACGTGCAATTTTGATCAAATAGCAAGTGTTATACACCATTGGAAAGAATAACTAGACCTGTTTGTAACAGTTCTGCAGTTGGTCTCCTGGCTGTCATTTAAGGATAGAATGTAGATTGATTTTGCGATTATTGGGAGAGATGATTTATTCATGATTTAACACGTGACATTTGAGTTTGTTTGTAGACTGGCAATCATTAAGGTTTGTGATGTAAAAATATCTGGGCTTAACCACGCCCACAAAGTCCATTGACTTGTTTTGGAAACTTCAACTGGAAATGTCAAAATTTGTGAATTGACCGTTTTATAGGAAAAATTCGCAATTTTTAAATGCCGATAAATCGAACGTTTACATTTTGCTATAAAGCTTAATATGTCATTGGATAGAACTATCATGTACAGGTATAAAGATCGCCAAAGGTCAACGTCACAATATACACCTTCGAAGTTTTTATAATTTTTAATCGTAATTAAATCAAAATCAAATTAAAAATTCAAAAATCAGTTTCCATATAAATTTCGGCAATCGGTTATAGATTCTATATACATGTCCATCAAAATAACACATATTGACTGATCCTCCGAGACCCTATTTCGATTGAAAGAAAAATACACACAGTGATGTAAAATATCTGGGCTTAACCACGCCCACAAAGTCTAATGACTTGTTTTGATTGGTTGTGATACTTTAACTGGAAATGTCAAAATTTGTGTCTTGACCAAAAGATAAGAAATTAACAGTCAGACTTTATGACCTGTTTATTTATATCTGTTTAATTAGAGTGTAATTTTATTCTTAAAACTTTTCGGAATTTTTATTTATACATATTGATTTATATATTGCTTGAAAGCTGGGAATTTGCACATTATAAATCTGTTCGAATTTTGTTTTTAAGTTAAATAGAACTAAATATAAAAAAATATGAATGTTAAAATCGTTTATTTTCTACTAGGCGTATTTTCATCAGTTTTCGGTCTATAGCTAAAATAAAGATATTGTTAGAAAGCTGATGAAAATCACAATTAGAATGTTGCCAAGAGTCTTGTTCATGAGATATAACCATCTGAAGATACGAGAAATATGCAAATTACCAATTTTTGGATCCCTATTAATCCAAATGTTCTGTACTAAAATTAGAAATCAAGGTATCATATGAACCTTTAGCCAATGAAGATGATTTTGCAGAAAAATAAAGGATGCATATTAGTAAGTTAGTCCTCTTCGTTCCTTGCGGAGAATAGGGCTGCTACAGACGTTCTCCATCTCACTCTATTATGAGCTGTTCTTTTTGCTTCATTCCAGGTCTTGCCTATCCTTCCTAGCTCTTTCAGTCTTATTCTTTTCAAGCTATGTAAAGGTCGTCCTTGTCTTCTATGCCCTTGGGGATTCCAGTCCAGTGCCTCTCTGATGATGTTGTTTTGAGATCAAAAGGATGCATATGGTAGAGTTCAAAAGTTATGAACTTTCAGACGGAAGTCAGTTTTGAAAAACTTTGGCAGGACCTGGTCCAAAGACAAATTTGAAATCGAAAAATATGCAACTAGAGGACCTAGATAATTATCCAAATTATATTTTAAAACAAGTCTGAAAAAAATAGGATTAAAAATGGCGGACGAGTAGTATTTTTCCAATAATTTGCATATTTCAAGATGGCGATCAAACGGTTAGGAATTTGCATATACGGCATACATACAAAATGAAGATATTGATGGTACTAATTCTGTGGAATAATAAAATTGCAAGTTTGTGCAAAAATTTAATCCGAAAATTCCGATTTCTATGATTTTCTACATTTTTTGGTCATTTTCGGACGTTTCCGGCTAATTTCGGAAAATGTTTTATCGGAATCTTTAATGATAATTTTTTGTCTACTCATCTACCAATTTTTGTGAAAAAATAAGACGTAAATTAAAAAAAACACGTGCTTTTTCATAAATCACGCACAATTAATATAGAACTAAGAACAAAATTTTCAAATACTAAAAAGCGCAATTTTGATCAAAATATAAAGTGTTATACACCATTGGAAAGAATAAATTACGCGTAATAAGGACATAAAAGAAATTTTGACGTATGTAAATTAGGTCACGTGACAGAGCTCTTCGAAGTTAAAAAGTGCAATTTTCAAATGGCTGTAAAACCGGAAGTTGACATTGCACAACACAAATGAAGACATCAATGGATAGATCTCGACAAGGGCAACAACTTTTGTGCAGGTCACATGGTCACCAAAGGTCAAGGTCACGATATATGAACGTTGGAAAATTAGGCACTGAGTGAAAAAAAAGAACCGGAAATGAAAGGTAAGCTAAATCGAAATTCAAAATTCGGTTTCCTAAGAATTGTTAGCAATCGATTGAAGATTACATAGACATCAAAATTACAATTGTCCGATTAACCCCTAAGGCCCAATTTTTCACTTTACAAAAGTAAGTGGTTTAATGATGGCGACTGATCTGCTACTTCCGGTTCAATTTTTGTTAATTATAAAATCATTATGGGTTAATAGTAACTAATTGCAAAAAAAAAATTCAAATATCTTTAGAATTCCGGAAGTGAAAATTCGAAGTTTAGCGACGTATGACGCCGAAACCGGAAGTGATGTCGACATTTTGAAAACAGATTTTTCTTGACAAGAAAAATGTTTATCTAACTGCAAATTTTGATTACGATCTAATCAAAATTGCAAAAGTTAGAAAAAGTGTTAAATTTTAAAATTCAAAAGTCAGCAACAAAAGTAAAAATTTCAAAATTTTTAAACTGCTATTATGTAAATCTAAGTTATAAGTAGTAAATAAAAAAAGTCCGAACCTGATTGGATAAAAAAAACGAGCCGTGAGTTAGTAAACAAAAATAAAATTTGTGACGTTCTACGTCATTTCCGGTAGAACAAAAATGCGTCATTTTACATTTAAACATAGAACTGTATACTGACTGGAACGCCAAGTCAGGTCTACTTCCGCTTCAATTTATGGTTAGGAGAATTTGACACTCCACATGCATGACTTACTTCCGGTGTAGTATAAATACATAGCGCTAAACAATAACAACAGCGATAAATCGATATTCATCAATGAAAATTAACCCCTGGAATTTTTAAAATTGTGTCACAGTTTTCTATAATATGTTATTATTAATACTTATCAATATGTTTTTTTTAAAATAAAGTATAAGTGATATAATTATGAAGTTGAAATTGTGCTTGGTAATCTACTGATTGGCCTATAGGCCCAATGTCTACTGAGTGTCTGATGAATCTGAACTGAACTAACCAAATAGAAAAGTGCTGTATAATTGGCTGTTCAGCAAGTCGTACAAGACATAAAGGTTTAAGTTTTTTCCACCTATCAAATGTCCAAAACATCCTAAATGGCGTTCAAGAATTTTGTAAATTGTAAGATCCACCAGGAAAGATGCATTAAATTTGGAGAGACTGACAGTTTTCTCAAGGCATTTAAATCCAGAATGCCTTAGACCTATTACAGCAGATAGTAGTAAGTTAAGATAATTGTTTCTCAGATATTGCTTTTCGCTTTTTCTTTCCAGAATAGAACTGTGCTTCCAGACATTGAATTTATGTTTAATAATTTGTAGAAACATTGGGCTTGGGGAAAAATATTCTATTAGTGAAATAAAAGCTACTTGGTTTATTTATTCAGTTGTATCGTAAAAAAAAAACAAGCGGTTGCCTAGCAAGATACGCCCACTTTAAAATATATTTTCTGTTTTAACACAGCAGAAACTCTAACATTATCTAGGTCTAATCCAATCATCAATATAAATGTTCACACCAAATTTGATTCAAATCAGATGAAATCTAGTCTCTATTGCAAATACTAGCTAATTATCATGTGCAAGGGCAATAACTCAAATATAGTTCTTCGCAAAATAGTCAATATTGAACTTGTTCAAGATCTTATCAATATAAATGATCACATCAAATTTCACTCAAATCAGATGAAAACTGCATTGTCTATCGCAATCACAAGCCAACTTCGCCTCGTTCTGACTTCAACGATCACACCAAATTTCATTTAAATCAGATGAAAACTGTTGTCTCTACTGTGTTCAAAAGTCTATTTCGATGGATTTGACAGAGTCAAGGGCAATAAATGTTCACGGAAAATCATCACTATCCAACTTGTCCAAGATCTCATTAATCATTTGATCACAGAAAGTTTCATTCAAACATTATAATGTGGCCGTATAAAATGAAATAACACAATACTTTATAATTTTGTAAGTAATTTATTAATTATTAGAAGAGCAATTCATTTGATGTTAAATGATATAAACAATGAAGGTTTTTTTTAAAATATATTTATCAATAAGATGTACAGAATTGAAAGAAAACATGGAATATTATTTGAATAATAACTTTGTTGCACATGATAAACCATGGTCCTCTCACAGGAGTCCACTACATGTCCATCACATGAACAAACTCTTTCTTTATAGTTAATTTGCCTGTACCTTCCTGTTTCAACTTCTAATTTATGAGCACACAATCTAGTGAAAGACTGCATTTACTAAACTTTGTGTAAATATATGTTACCATCTGTTTTACCAATATTTCTCAAAAAATATCACCAACAAAAGAATACCAGGTATACAATATATCATGGCTATGGAGACTTTGGCTTAACTAAATGCTAAACAATAAATGCAACTTAAAAAGAAAATATAAACTGATGCATAACATCAATACAAGGCTTTCATCTGATCAAATTGACAAGTTACTGGTACAGTAAATTACATTAAAAAAAAACCATATTCAATAACTAAATATAAACTGATGCATAACATCAATTAATTTCAATTTGAATATAAAACAATAAATCAAAAACAAGATTGAATAACACACAAACAAGATATAAACTTGCCTAAGTTTTTACAATTAAAAATAAGTGTTGTATTAGTATTTTTCAAAGAAAAAATGATTGACATGAATTCGGATGGTGGTAGTATCTTACTGAGCTGGCGCTAAAACCAAAGACAATAAGATCATGTTAAAGATCCCTTGACAGTTGGAAAAAATTAGAGTAGGCTAATGCCGTTGTCCTGGCAAAGATTACCTTATTGCACACTGCATGGCGTTTTCCATCTTCATTTGCATATATGGTGTAGAAAAATAGGACGTAAAACTCCATTCATTTCATTTTTATTAGGGTAATAAATTAGGCTAAAAGCCTCTATTATTACATTCGTCCAACTTATATAGGCCTACATGTTAATTTCATCACCTGGCTCACTTCTTCATCTCCATTTCTGGGGTTAAACTCAAAGCTATCAATGTCTAGAAATTTCTGGAATGTAAAATATACACAGTACAAACATGGCTTAAAAAGATTTTTTCAAAGTTTATGTCAATGAAAGACGAACTGGAAGGAAAAGGTCTATTATTATAGCTTACGGATGAGTCCAAACCTCTACCGCTATGTTGAAATCGCTGGCTAAAACACAAGCTCAATTTTAACTTCGAACACCATTAGCACATCCATAACAATAATATGTTTCTGTATCTCTTAAAAATATCACTAATCTAATAATTTAAGATAATTTTCATTCATAACTTACTTCTAAAATAACATCAACAAATTCCACATCCAGACCATCCGCCATGTTGAAGATGCCGGAAGTAAAGCGTCCACTTAGTAAGTCGCACATGCGTGCCAAGCATAATT
This sequence comes from Nipponacmea schrenckii, assembly GCA_030562195.1. Classification (NCBI taxonomy): domain Eukaryota; kingdom Metazoa; phylum Mollusca; class Gastropoda; family Lottiidae; genus Nipponacmea; species Nipponacmea schrenckii. Next base: position 2,301,428 of record JAUJPP010000011.1, read on the forward strand.
CGACATCTGCCTTGACTTGGCGTTCCAGTCAGTATACAGTTCTATGATTGAACCAACAACGAGCACTAGATTACGTTACAATATCACGCCAGATTGTGTAAGACATTTGCAGTTATGGCTGGGGAGCGTGACCAGAAAGAGACAAAAAAAAAAAAATAGTCATTTCGAAAACAAAGCAGTGCGTTCGAAGAACGCACTGCAAAAAATAATCCGAACGAAAACAAAGCGTGACAAATTTCATTTGCCACGCAAAAATGGCATGCAACATCTAGAAATGTGACTGAACAAATGATGTGGAAAGTAGACATGGACGAAATAAGTATCTGACAGATAATTGTAACATGTTATTTTACTCATGTGTATATTTCCACATCATTTTTCAACCACAAGTTATATCAGGTGATTCAAAAAAAAAAAAACAAAAAAAAAACAACGATAACGCTTTTCATTCTTTTCAGGACATACGTACAATATTCATGCTATTTATATGTACCAAATACAGCAACTAGCAACTTTTTCAAAAATTAAAGAAAAAAAAAAGGTGTTATCGGTTTTTTTTTTGGTTTTTTTTTGCCAACCCGTTAAATTTTTTTTTTCGAACGAAAATCGTAAAAAAAAATATATGAACAAAATACAAAAATTTACAAGATGAAAGATATGAATAAAATATTTACATTATTATTGAATATGCTATTCAATAAATTCATATATCCTTTTATTCGAAAGTCGCGAAAGTCATAAAAGAATATATGATCTAAAAACTGATTGAAATTAAATAAAAAAATGGCATGCAACAACTAGAGATGTGACTGAACAAATGACGTGGAAAGTAGACATGGACGAAATAAGTATCTAACAGATAATTTTAACATGTTATTTCACCCATGTGTATATTTCCACATCATTTTTTCAGTCACGACGTCTAT
>JAUJPP010000011.1:2302853-2342513 GCA_030562195.1 Nipponacmea schrenckii
TAAATTCAAAACCAAAATTTAAGTAGGTAGTAAAATGACAATTTGTCATGAAATTTAAACTCTCTATATTCAAATTTAAACATTATTTTGTAACTTTGGTTGTAATTAACATAGAGAGAAAATTCAAGCTATGTGATAATTTGCTAATTCACAGCTTTATAAAGAGATATTTTTTGAATTTGTATGCAAAAATTTTACAAAAAAATAAATAAATTTTTATTAGCAATTGGAATTTTTTCTTTTCAAGGGATGCAAATTATTTTGTATAGCTAATGTACTGTTTTTGCTTACATTCTTGAATTACACGGGATGTAGGGTCGCCTGAAATGAGATAAAAAAAAACGGAAGTCCCCACGCCCAAACCGGAAGTGATCAAAAAATTTTGATGATATATTTTTAATTGTGTTGCGTATCTATCTATATCCTGTAAATTTCAGATCGATCCGAACATTAGAGCCCGAAAGTGTAACATAACCGTCGAAAATTGCAAAATAGTCAGATTTCGGTGGGCTATAAAACCGGAAGTTAATATTTGTCATGCAATATCAGCACATCTATAGACAGCTGAGGTCAATGACATTCTACATCTCAAATGTCAAGGTCATTTAAGGTCAAGGTCACGAGATATAGAGTTTTAAATTTTCGAAAAATTCGAACGGGCATAAAAAAAATTCAAATTCGAAAATCAAAATTCTGTTCCCAACATTTTTTAGATAAAGTATCAAGGTTTCGATAGACACCAAAATCATAAAAATCGGTTAATAATTGGCGGACTTATTAAATTTTTAAGAAAATTTGCCATTTTTGAAAACTGCGCATGCGCAACATTCAATTTAATTTTTCTTCATCTCAGGGGATTAAAATCATTTAGTATAGCTTAAATATACTGATTTTGTTTAGAATCTTGAATTACATCGGAAGCAGGGTCGCCCGACATGAGACGAAAAAACCGGAAGTCCCCACGCCAAAACCGGAAGTGATCAAAAAATTTTGATGATGTAGTTTTAATTGCGCTGCCTATCTATCTATATCCTGTAAATTTCAGACCGATGCGACTATTAGGGCCCGAGCTAGCTTGAAATCTTATTTGCATATTATGCAATTAGCCACTTTCGGTTTAGTGAAAATTTCATGTTAGATATTCATTTTTGATTCCAGCCCATATAAAAACCATTGGTGAAAACAGAAATAGTCTATCTTTTTCCGTTTGGGCTAGCGAGCTTCCCAAAAAAAAAAAAAAAAAAAAAAAAAAAAAAAAAAAAAAAAAAAAAAAAAAAAAAAAAATAATCCGAACGAAAACAAAGCGTGACAAATTTTATTTGCCACGCAAAAAAAAAAAAAAAAAAAAAAAACATTTCGAAAACAAAGCAGTGCGTTCGATAGAACGCACTGCAAAAAAAAAAAAAAAAAAAAAAACATTTCGAAAACAAAGCAGTGCGTTCGATGAACGCACTGCAAAAAATAGTCATTTCGAAAACAGAGCAGTGCGTTCGAAGAACGCACTGCAATTATAATATCCAATTCCATAATAATAACTAGACCTGTTTGTAACAGTTGTGCAGCTTCCGAGATATTCAGAATTTGTTATATCTCCTGGCTGTCATTTAAAATAGAACTAACCACGCCTACTCAGTATAATGACTTGTTTTGATTGGTTGCGATACTTAAACTGGAAATGTCAAAATTTGTGTCTTGACCAAACGATAAGAAATTAACACAATTTGACTTTATGACTTGTTACATTAACTTCTTAACTCTTCTTGTAACATTTATATCTGTTTAATAAGTGTGTAAATCAAAACGTCGAAAAAACAAATTTGTGGGATTTTGTGTCTTGACCAAACGATAAGAAATTAACACAATTTGACTTTATGACCTGTTACATTAACTTCTTAACTCTTCTTGTAACATTTATATCTGTTTAATAAGTGTGTAAATCAAAACGTCGAAAAAACAAATTTGTGGGATTTAAGATTACAAATTGATCTCGGATTTCATTAACTTTCCAGATCGTTGATACTTATTAATTTGTTTATTTATTTATTTATCAATCTTAATTTAGGTGTAGTAGGAACATTAGATCCTGCAATTTGTGGCAAGTTGCCATGGTATAACATAGAGCCATCAAATTAACAGCGCGGCTTTACATCTTTGAGAGAGTATTTTATAGAGTTGCGTCCCTTATACTATAGTCCTCTCAACTGTACATTATTTTTGCTTAAGAGAATATCATTTAAAATTCTAAAGGTTGTCATTTCCTTCCAAATATTCCATATCATACATCGCCCACAACGAGAAATGAACAATCATTCCTTTTATTTAAGATATATAATATCTTTGAATCATTTTAACTGGATTAATTTTTAATCGTAAAAAAATCAAAATCAAAATAACAATTCAAAAATCGGTTTCCATATATATTTCGGCAATAGATTCTATATACATGTACATCAAAATAACACAAATTGAATTATCTTCCGAGACCCTATTTCGATTTTAAGAAAAATACACACAGTTAGTATAGAAGAAATTTCAAAATTTCCAATTTAAAACGTGCAATTTTGATCAAATATCAAGTGTTATACACCATTGGAAAGAATAACTAGACCTGTTTGTAACAGTTCTGCAGCTTTCGGGCTATTTAGAATTTGTTGGTCTCCTGGCTGTCATTTAAGGATGTAGATTGATTTTGCGATTATTGGGAGAGATGATTTATTCATAATTTAACACGTGACATTTGAGCTTGTTAATAGACTGGCAATCATTAAGGTTTGTGATGTAAAAATATCTGGGCTTAACCACGCCCACAAAGTCCATTGACTTGTTTTGGAAACTTCAACTGGAAATGTCAAAATTTGTGAATTGACCGTTTTATAGGAAAAATTCGCAATTTTTAAATGCCGATAAACCGAAAGTTTACATTTTGCTATAAAGCTTAATATGTCATTGGATAGAACGTATCACATATGTACAGGTATAAAGATCGCCAAAGGTCAACGTCACAATATACACCTTCGAAGTTTTTATAATTTTAATCGTAATTAAATCAAAATCAAATTAAAAATTCAAAAATCAGTTTCCATATAAATTTCGGCAATCGGTTATAGATTCTATATACATGTCCATCAAAATAACACATATTGACTGATCCTCCGAGACCCTATTTCGATTGAAAGAAAAATACACACAGTGATGTAAAATATCTGGGTTTAACCACGCCCACAAAGTCTAATGACTTGTTTTGATTGGTTGGGGATACTTTAACTGGAAATGTCAAAATTTGTGTCTTGCCCAAAATAGATAAGAAATTAACACAATCAGATTTTATGACCTGTTGCATTTATATCTGTTTAATTAGAGTGTAATTTTATTCTTAAACTTTTCGCAATTTTTATTTATACATAATGATTTATATATTGCTTGAAAGCTGGGAATTTGCACATTATAAATCTGTTCGAATTTTGTTTTTAAGTTAAATAGAACTAAATATAAAAAAATATGAATGTTAAAATCGCTTATTTTCTACTAGGCGTATTTTCATCAGTTTTCGGTCTATAGCTAAAATAAAGATATTGTTAGAAAGCTGATAAAAATCACACCCAATAATGTCAATTAGAATGTTGCCAAGAGTCTTGTTCATGAGATATAACCATCTGAAGATACGAGAAATATGCAAATTACCAATTTTTGGATCCCTATTAATCCATATGTTCTGTACTAAAATTAGAAATCAAGGTATCATATGAACCTTTAGCCAATGAAGATGATTGTGCAGAAAAATAAAGGATGCATATTAGTAAGTTAGTCCTCTTCGTTCCTTGCGGAGAATAGGGCTGCTACAGACGTTCTCCATCTCACTCTATTATGAGCTGTTCTTTTTGCTTCATTCCAGGTCTTGCCAATCCTTCCTAGCTCTTTCAGTCTTATTCTTTTCAAGCTATGTAAAGGTCGTCCTTGTCTTCTATGCCCTTGGGGATTCCAGTCCAGTGCCTCTCTGATGATGTTGTTTTGAGATCAAAAGGATGCATATGGTAGAGTTCAAAAGTTATTAACTTTCAGACGGAAGTCAGTTTTGAAAAACTTTGGCAGGATCTGGTCCAAAGACAAATTTGAAATCGAAAAATATGCCACTAGAGGACCTAGATAATTATCCAAATTATATTTTAAAACAAGTCTGAAAAAATAGGATTAAAAATGGCGGACGAGTAGTATTTTTCCAATAATTTGCATATTTCAAGATGGCGATCAAACGGTTAGGAATTTGCATAAATGGCATACATACAAAATGAAGATATTGATGGTACTAATTCTGTGGAATAAAAAAATTGCAAGTTTGTGCAAAAATTTAATCCGAAAATTCCGATTTCTGTGATTTTCTTCATTTTTTGGTCACTTTTTGGACGTTTCCGGCTAATTTCGGAAAATGTTTTATCGGAATCTTTAATGATAATTTTTTGTCTACTCATCTACCAATTTTTGTGAAAAAATAAGACGTAAATTTAAAAAAAAAACACGTGCTTTTTCATAAATCACGCACAATTAATATAGAACTAAGAACAAAATTTTCTAATATTTAAAAGCGCAATTTTGATCAAAATATAAAGTGTTATACACCATTGGAAAGAATAAATTACGCGTAATAAGGACATAAAAGAAATTTTGACGTATGTAAATGAGGTCACGTGACAGAGCTCTTCGAAGTTAAAAAGTGCAATTTTCAAATGGCTGTAAAACCGGAAGTTGACATTTCACAACAAAAATGAAGACATCAATGGATAGATCTCGACAAGGGCAACAACTTTTGTGCAGGTCACATGGTCACCAAAGGTCAAGGTCACGATATATGAACGTTGGAAAATTAGGCACTTAGTGAAAAAAAAGAACCGGAAATGAAAGGTAAGCTAAATCGAAATTCAAAATTCGGCTTCCTAAGAATTGTTAGCAATCGATTGAAGATTGCATAGACATCAAAATTACAATTGTCCGATTAACCCCTAAGGCCCAATTTTTCACTTTACAAAAGTAAGTGGTTTAATGATGGCGACTGATCTGTTACTTCCGGTTCAATTTTTGTTAATTATAAAATCATTATGGGTTAATAGTAACTAATTGCAAAAAAAAAAATTCAAATATCTTTAGAATTCCGGAAGTGAAAATTCGAAGTTTAGCGACGTATGACGCCGAAACCGGAAGTGATGTCGACATTTTGAAAACAGATTTTTCTTGACAAGAAAGATTATAAAATCGACCTGAGTTAGAAAAAAAATAAAATTTGTAGCACGTATTTCCAAAAAAAATGCTATTTTACATTTAAAAAAAAGCACAAAATTAGTTAAAACACGTAGTTGTTAAAATTTGGGTTTCTACGTACCGAAAAACAAAAAAAAAAAAAAAGAACCGTTAGACTACCCGGCAGTGGTTTTCCGTTTTTGCTGGGTACAACAAAAAAAAATTGTTTTCGCACATTTGAAGAAGATGAAAACTGACTTAGGTTTTAAAAGGCAATTTGGTTTGGGTTTTGATGTATAGATATTGGGTTTCCACCCTAAAAGTTAATGACTTGTTTTAATTGGTTGGGTTTTTTGAAAAAGTAAAATTTGGGTCTTGACCAAAAGATAAGAAATTAACATTAACCTACAAATCAACTCTATTTGGCTTTATGACAGCTCGTCCCCTCTATTGCATGGGTCAGATGTGTATTTATACAATCCAATTTCATATAATAAATAGACCTGTTTGTAAAAGTTCTGCAGCATTTAGATATTTAGAATTTGTTACATCTCCTGGTTGTCATTTAAGGATAGGATGTAGATTGTTTTTACATCTATTTGTAGCGATGATTTATTCATGATTTAACACGTGATAATTCAGCTTGTTAATTGGCAATTATTAACGTTTATGATGTAAATATATCTGGGCTTAACCACGCCAACGAAGTCTAATGACTTGTTTTGTTTGGTTTGGATACTTTATCTGGAAATTACAATTTGTGTCAATAGTTAATTTTTACATATAAGTGTGTTTGCAAAGATTTTTCATGATTTGTTTGGTTCTGAAAGGAATAATTAAAACGATATCACGTAGATAGAGAACTACTGCTTGTTTTATCAAGTTTTAGGCTGATAATAAGGTGTGGGTCACATGTGTACAGGTCATGAATAAAAAAATTGGGAGATCTGCCTTGATAAAGTCGGTAGATTTTTGTCATAGCGTGTAAATTCACGAATTTTGGAAACATGGATATAGTGTTGGTCATAGCCATTATTATTAAATGGTACTTTTTCCTAAATTGTAATTTATGACTTCTTTCTATCATTAAATGCACTGAATGTAAGGAAAAGTAATATTCCTGAAGCAAGCTCACGAAATATTGAACTGAATTTGACATTTTCATATCGAAAGTAGCCTGTTATGCAGGTAATAAATGATTGTTTACATGCTACAGTCAAATAATAAAACGATTTTACGAAACGAAGTTTGAGATAATATTAAATTTACACTGAAGATCTACAGATAAAACTAAACAAATTTTGAAGCAATGTCTATGTTATTTATTAATCACATAGAATTGACGATTATCATACAATATCACGGAGACTTGAATATTTCGTTTTTGGTCAAATCAAGGTTACCGTAAAATTAATCTTAAGAGCGAAAGAAGAGTGTCCCGCATGTTGTAATAAAAACATTAGCGGGTGAAAATGGATCAAATTATCATCTTAATCTGGGGATTAATTAATCAGGCAATGGTAATATTATTACGGGGTGAGATTAACGCGTGTCACGGGCAATTAAAACACACGTAAAAATACTTTATTGCTTTTTAAGTGGCATTTTGTAACTGGGTATTAACTTGACACAATTATATGGATAACAATTACTTCAGAAATAACTTGCGACGTTTCGACGAAGGTACTGCCGCCTTAATCAAACTATCAAACGTCACAAGTTATTTATTAAAGTAATGGTTATCCATATAATTGTGTCAAGTTAAATATTTTAATGATTTATGGTTAAGAATTTTGTCACGGAAAACGGTAGGCCTCGTGAAAATTATGGTTCCGAAAAGAAAAAAAAATCGGTAGATTTGGATCTCCCGGCGGTAGATGGGGAGGCAACTTCCAGAAGCGGTAGAAACCCGACAAAATTGGTAGATTACACATGTAAGGGTGTGATTTTGGACCCAGTCGAGTTGTGATTAGGTTTCTATATTGAAAGGTCGCACACATGATACGAAACATCATAGGGCTTTCACCGCTTTCCAAACATGAAGTGATTTTTTAAGGGGTCACGTTTTCCAGATGATGAGACATTGATTTCCAAGGCGGAGTGATTGTTTGATACTCAAACAGGGTCTCCAGGGTTGTAGAAAAGCGAAAGGTAAGTAGTAATTCATGGTGGTGCCTAATATGTAGAGAAAGAGTAATAACTGTTTCAAGTCTGTTCTGTCTGTTCTGTTGGTAGTGATTCATGGGAATTATAGAATAATTTTCCTACTAACTTATAGAAAGACAATTATATAGATTCGCACTGAGGAATAATGTCACTCGTTTATCACTTAGCAAAGTAAATCTACAGATGTAAATGTACAGCAATGTTTGTAATGAGATCATACTTCAAAATCAACATGTTTTTTTACCTAAATCTGCCCATTCTATACCATTGGGAACACAGGCGCCTGGGTTGAAAAAAAATGAGAAAAGTCAATTATTTCAAATCCAAGGCGCCTGGGATTGGGAAGATATATATATATATATTATATATATTATATACATTATAGACCCAGGCGCCTTGGATTTGAATATATTGACTTTTCTCATTTTTTTTCAACATATTTTTTTTCAATATATATATATATATATATGTATGATAGGTTGTTGTTCGTTATGATCTTACCAAACATTGCGGTATATCTAAATCTTTAGATCTAATGCTGAGTCTATAAAGCTATCATTATTATATAAAGCTTGTAGCTTAGATAGTTACAAGAAGGCTCATTCAAACAAATAATATAACATAACTTGGGTGTTTTCAATATACTTTATTGATTTGTTTAGACATGGTTTAAAGTTTTTTAACAATGGGTCCAACTTGCTGTATCACTGTCCTCTGGAAATTCCACCTCTGGAAAAAAAACGGGATTACTTTATGAATAGACTTTGATACACAAAATAGAAGACTTTTTGGTGAAAATTGCTATATCTACAGTTATGCTTACCTTCCAATTTCATGATCTTATTGTTGACATATTCGATTATAAATTCAGTTTCATCTCTTATGTAAACCTTGATCTGTTCTTCATCAGGCATTGGATTAATCTCTAGCTCCGATATTTGTTCACCATCCATTATTACCAGTGATGTAGATGTGTAGCCTTTTATTAAACCATGCATAGTTAATGTCGGTGGTTCTATTTCCTACAATAAAATTACCGAGATAAATTATATTATTAGTATTATGATATTATCGGATAAACATCGACTTTAGAATGCTACTGAAGAATTTAAACGCCGTATTTGAATAAACGCCGGGTCTCTTTATTCATACGGCAGTATCAGTATCATATGGTACACATTGTTATACTATAGGCGACACTGGTATCTATTGTAAAAAAAAAAGAATTTAAGCGTCGGCCTCGAACACCAGGGGCCTTATTTTTGAAAACTTAGCTTATGATGAGTTTATTGTTCCAGATATCTGATAGGTCAATCATTAAAATTGATTTTTAATCTGGTATTATTATCCAATCAGATTACTGTACTTCTTACAATCTGGGTTTTATCCTAAGTATTTTGAGAATAAGGCCCCTGCTGAAAATCGTATATGAACTATTGATATTAAAATTGTGTAGCAATGGTAAATTTAGAATTATGGGCGGAACATGTCGCTAGAATATATATTGTTTCAGTAAATGGTGCCTTTTTAACTCTGCAGATCGTCTAAAATAAATAGGTATCACGCTTAGGTATTCACATTTACTTATTGTCGACATGCTTCAGAGTACTTACTTTAATTTTTGAGCTTCTGGTACTGCTCATTTCTATATTTCCACCAAACTTTTTTGGTGAGACATTGGATACCTCAATGGTCTTCCCTACTGTAAGGTCTGATATTTCATTTTCGTCGGGATTCCATAGTGTAACGACTACTTCATCTGTGTCGTCTTTTAATTTCATTTTCTTGATAATTGTTTCTCTCCCCTTCACGACAATTGTTTTCAATTCATAGTTCTGAAAAATATAGAAGGGGTAATTATCAATATTGGGCAAAGACAAAATAGTCCTTAAAGTATCAAATCAACAGTATGATGGTAAGTAAGACTAGTGATTTCTGAACGAAAGCAATTTGCTAGATCTTTTGTCTACAGAAATCATCCATTGGAAAAAATTATCACGACTGCAGTGTATCATCAATTAAGGCCTGAATATTGGCAGTCGGTTTTATTTAAACTGGTTCTATATATCACACTATATGAAGCGCGTTTTGTATCGTTTGAATATATATGCCCCGGCAGTATCGATGAGGATAACAGAAAATGTAAGTGGTGAGTAAGAAAGTGGAATATTATTACCTCAACAATAGTACCAGCAATTGTTGATAATGCTGTTACACCTTTTGCTTCTAGGATTGCTTTCTTAGGAGAATTGGTATGTAGCAGGTTTCTGCATTCGGCAATACGGTCTTGAGGCGGTAATTTAGCTTCTGTTTTGGGCATTTTCTTTTCTGAAAGTATAGTAAGTGCAGAATTAGGTTAATCGGGGGATATGTCTAGAAAGTTGATGTGAATATAGTTTGGAAACGTAAAAGGCTTTTAATTTATGCTTATCGGTAATCCGAAACTTTCTACCTAAACTATTAATTTGGATGTACGAATTACATGAATACATTTACACCTTGCTTTAATTATTAATTGTCTTGATAATATTTCGCCATCAAAGGGAAGAATTTCGTAGTACTCCATTTTAACGGCGTCTTGGTCAGTGATCTGTGAAATATCATTTTTAATTTGCTTCTACTTCATAAAAGAACTGATATAATAGTTTTCATTATTTAATTAACACCAAATTATTTTACAACTTGATTAGAATACAATCATATGAAATGAAACTTCTATTGACACAAATCACAATCCTTTATGTTTGGAACAGCATAGTTTCTGCGGTATTGTTTCGGAAATGCCTCATAATGATTATTATTGTTAGAGTTAGTATTAGAGTTGCTGAAAGGTAAGAAATACATATAATATTAAACTTACCAACAGTCAAATATACATTTCTTGTTTTTGTCGATTTACTTACATATCTATAACATAGATATGTTGAATTTATTTCTGGCTTGTCCATGCAGAATACTTTAATGCATCCTGTTGCATCGCATGCTGCGGCTACAAATTTGTACTTGTCTGAATCTTTTAAATCCTCCACATCCACAACATACAGCGTTACAGGTTTGTTGTATGGCTGGTTCTTTAGAACGAAATTTTTCAGTTGCTCTATGGTCGTCATCTCTCTTGTAATATCTTGAATGATGAATGATGAATTACTAAATGTGCTGATATTTGTAAGGATCAATCGAATCATAAAACAATTGACACCTACATGCGAAGCTTAAAATTCGGGTTAAGTTTTTCAGAGTTACAAAGTAGAAGGTAATTAACACCTCGGTGTTAAATTACAGAAATATCCGGATGATGCCAAGTTGCTGAATGTTGGAATTAGGTCAAGTTGCAGAGTTTAACACATAGGTGTGAACGTTCTATTGTTCACTGGAAGGAAAAAGTTCCCTGAAAGTTATAAAATTATATTGCCTTTTGATAGGAATTAAGACTAAATACGATCAAGCAAACTTTAAACTTTAAATGATTAGTCTTTATAAGACATATTATTATCATTTAATATAGGTCAATTCTTTCGGTTGTAAACACACTGCTAAGTATATCGAAAATTAACATAATAAGTTTTTATTGGGTCCAAATATTGATTAATTTCAGCAAGAGATATCGCATGGGAACAATGTTGTATATATCAATTCGTATGTGTACGATATTTAAATGATTTAAAATTTCAAACTAAGAGGAAATTGTAAGTTTCAATTCTTCGTGCAGACTGAAATAAGTTGGAACCATAATAGTTTATGCAATATAAATATGTGCGGTGGTTAATATTAATAGATCTATTCATGTTCCCGCTTCTGTTGTTGACTCTTTAAAACTCTTTATAAATTTATATTCGTTAAATAACTGTCAGGTTAACATAAGAAACAAGTTAATAAAAAGAGAAAGAAATATTTTACTAATGTGTCACATACTGCATAGATCATTCACATTTTCTTATTTATTGCTCAATACCTGCGCTTCACATGTTGTTTTTGGAACAATGATATTTAGAAAAGAAGAAATCTGATATTTCCACCTTGAAATTAAGGAATAAAAAAACCTTAGTCAATCGAAATAAATCTGATACAGGTCGGAAAGCTGACATGGAAAAGGCGTATAGTCAAGGTCGTAAGCTCATTATAGAAAAGGATTGGTGAATTTAGTATTTATAAACACCAAGTATCAATACCTTTCTTTTTTTTATTACAAAAGATATTTGTACACTAATTCATAATATTCAATAAAGAAAAAATACCCCTCTCGTCTCCCCGGCAGAAAAAATCTGACATCCGTATATTACTGAACTACACTCCATCCATACCCCCAATCAAGTCTATATACTGGACTATTTTGAAATTAATTTATCTCATTGTGTTAAAATAAAATAAATTAAAATGCTGTTTTTGGTTAAACCTTTCAATGAGATCCAAAAAATTAGATTGGATCTTAAACCTGGCAAGGATTTCAACTGTATGAATGTTTCAGGCCGCCCCACCACAACAAGGTCACAGCAAAAGGTTAGATTTTGTTTGACTACTTAAGTGTGTGTTTCCTCTGTGTGACTTATGTTTTCTCATCGTTTTTTTTTATTTATTATATTGTAAACATTTTACATTTTGTACAAAACATTACACAATAACCATATATGTACATACTTAATATTACATATATTACAAATATCCGCACCAAGCTAATCGAACTTAAAAGAATACTTTTTCTTTCCATCCTCAAATATGCAATATATTACACAACATGTAAAATATGAATAAAAAATTACAATATAATTAATATTTTATATGTCGAAGTAATAAATATAGCTAGTTATATGTAAATATATTTCCACTTGTTCGTAAGGCTTTCATTTTGTTTTATTTCAATACTAGCAATTGATTCTGTATATGAGATGAATTGTTTTAATACCGGTATGTAATTGGAATATTTGTATTTGAAGATAAAGAATTTGGATAAAATATGATATTGTTAATTAATTCATATTGGTCTTTGTTCTCAAATTGATTTTGATCTATTCCCAAATGGATGGCTTTATTGTCGAGCTGAATGTTAATATTATTTAATTTTATAATTTTTCGAACATGGTACCAGATCTCATTAACAAATGGACAATATATAAAAAGGTGTTCAACTGATTCTAGATCTGAATGACAAAGATCATATAAAGTTGTTTCAGTGAGATGAAATTTGAACAGGTTGATATTGGTATAAATGATTTTATGCACATATTTATATTGAAAGTTTTTTAATTTCACATCTATACAAATAGAATGTAATCTTTTAAATATTTCTGTGATATCGTTCTCTGTCAACTCAATATTTAATTCGTCTTGCCATTTTACAAACGCATTAGGTGTTAAGAAATCGTTTGTCTGTAATCTTTTATTATACATTTCCGTGATTTGCATGTTGTGAATTCATACTGATTTCATTGAGGTTATTATTTTTTTACATTTTGTTCGGTATCCGTAATATGTTAATTTCTCAGCTTCAGTTAGGGTGTTGATATTATAAGGTTTAATAAAATCAGATATAAATACAAGTTTTTTTTTCATAAGCATTTTCATAGTATTCATGTCTTGATCTTTATTTATGTGTTTATTCAAATATATAATTTGGTCTTGAATTTCCATTGTATCGTCTATTTTGTCGTTAAGTAAGTCATACCAATTATGGAAAATTTGTTTGTAAAATGGTGAAGGTATTCCTTTTTTTGTTCTATCATTATTACAGATTGTTAAAAGCAATGGATCAAATGGATAAATGGATGTAAACTAAAATTGAGTGTGGTTAACCAGGGCTGATTCAATTCCTGGAATAACTTTTTGATCCAGAATATTGATTTACTTTTATGAAATTTTTTAAATTTATAAATTTTATTCCCCCTTTTTCACATGGTCGATACATGACGTCACGTTTTATTTTATCTGGACCATTCCAGAGAAAATTAAAGAAAATTCTTGACAGTTTTGTAATTATATTTTCAGGAACAAATATGGATTGTAACAATAGCGCTATTTCTGATATGAAAAAAGTTTTAATTATAATATTTTTACCAATGAGGTTTCGGACATTCCATTGTTTTAATATTTTTTCTATTTACATAATTTTTGAATCAAAATTCAATTTGGTCTTTAAATTACAGTCCCAGGAAAAAATATGCCTAAAATTTTGATTGATGACTGTCAAAATTTTAATCCAATACTATTTATATTTTGTTCTAAGTTTTTAATGCCACTGTTTAAGTCAAATGCTTCTGTCTTTGCCCAGTTAATAGATAAACCAGAGATTAGTTTAAATTGATTCAAAACTTCAATAAAATGTCGGACATCTTTAAAATCTTTAATTAAACACGTGAGGTCATCAGCAAAGGCTATTATTTTAAGAATCTTACCACCAAAAACTATACCGGTGTAATTCTTATTATTTCTGATGGATATGCATAATATTTCTATACATAGGTTAAAAAGGATTGGAGAGATCGGATCACCTTGTCTTATAGGATAATATTTCGTTGTGTAGCCGTTATTCATTACAGCACATTCAATTTCATTGTTACTATAACGAATAAATCCAACGTAAAAATATCTTTTTAAAACCAAACTTTTTCAACACGTCTATTATGTAGGAAGAATTTAAGGAATCGTAGGCTTTTGAGAAATTTATTGCCAAAATCAAACCGTTTATTCGTTTCTGTTGAGCCAAAGTACAACAATTACAATTATTCTTATATTCTCATTAATGTGCCTACCTTGAATGAATCCGGTTTGATTTGGATGGATCAAATACTTTAAAAAGTATTTTACACGATTGTATAAAATCTTACCTGCGATTTTGGTATCGACGTTGATTAAAGATATTGGACGCCAGTTACTAAGATCAAACTTATTTTTACCTGGTTTAGGAATCAGTTTTATAATTGATTGTTTCTGCGGGATTGATAAACATTTTTCAACAAACCCTTCATTGAGAGAATCTAAAACAAAATTACCTATTTTTGGCCAGAAACATGAGTAAAATTCAAACGTTAGACCGTCGTTTCCGGGAGAAGAATTCTGTTTAAACGATTTTAGGTCTTCTTTAGATTCCAGTCAGTCAATTTACCTTCAAGGCAATCCGCCTGATATGTTTCAAGTGTAGGATGTTTTATGTTAAATTTTAAAAAATCTAATTGACTTTTTTGTTTTTCAATTTTTCGTGTATATAAATCTTTATAAACCTTTTCGATATGTTTATATATATAAGTATATCGTTTGGGTTATCTATCAGGGAATTATCAGTTCCACATTGTAATTGGTATATACCTGTTGATTTTTGTTTATGTTTTTCTAAATTTAAAGAGAATTTTGAATTTTCGTCTCCTTCGTGGTAATACTGAGATTTAGATCGTATAATGGCTCCGTGTGCTTCTTCATTATAAAGTTCGTTTAATCTTCTCTTAATTGTTTCATGACTAATTAGTTTTTGCTTGTCTTCAGATATTAGTGAAATGTTACTTTCTCCTTTTTCGTACTCTTCTTGTAGTTTTTGTTTGATCTGTCTTTTAATTTTTTTTTTCTTACTATATATTACCGTTTCCTGTTTGATTTTATATTTTAAAAAGTCCCACAATCCGCGCTTATCATTCAAGTTAAAGAAATCGTTTTCCCAATTATTTATAGAGTTTGTAACTAAATTTATATAATTTTTATCTTGTGTAAGTGTTGAATTAAAAATCCATAATTTTGGTCCTTTCTTTTCGGTTACCTGATCTATTTCAATTAGAATAGCTGAGTGGTCACTTATCAGAGTCGGAATATTTTTCGCCTTTTAAATAAAATGAGCAATTTTTCTTGAACAAGCCAACAGTCTATTCTACTTTGTATTACGGGTTTATTTTGTTTCCACGTAAAACCGCGTTCTTCAGGGTGTATATAAACATCAATTAATTCAAAACCGACTGTCACTTTCATAATCTCAGAAAGGCCCCTTTTCTTAGTTTTAATATCCCCCCCCCCCCCCTAGGCGATCCAAATCATTATTCACAACATTATTAAAGTCCACTCCTATCATAATATTAGTGTATGTTGGATCAAAGTTATTTTTTATTGTTGAGTTAAGATTTTGAAAATATGTTTCTTGTAATAAGTCGAAAGTTGGGCTATATGTATTTACAAGAAGGTAAGGAAAACCCTCCATGTCTATAAGCATGATATTGAAGTAGCCATTTTCATCAGCTATGTGTTTATGGATTGTTAAGGTTTTGGCATTTTTGGAGCAAACTACAGCTGCCCCGCAGAGCTACTTTTCCCATGAGCAAAAAATATGTCTTCTCCCCACTCTTCACTCCATATTTTTTCGTCTGAAGGCGTGCTGTGTGTCTCTTGGAGAAAGATGATATCATAGTTCCTATCAATTAACCATGTGTAGAGTTTAAATCTCTTATGCGTATCGAGGAGGCCCCTAATATTTAGAGATATTAATTTTAATACATTCATTTTAAATTAGTAAAATGATAGTAAACGAGTAAAATATATTGTGTAGGGATGGAAAGATGGAAGTATATAATGTAGTATTTTGTTGTTTTTATTGGTGCATGTTTGTTATAATATAATATAATACTACTGTATGTAATATATTGACGAAGTAGGTATATATTGTGTAGGTACATGTTTTAGTGTATATTGAGGGATGTTTTGAAATACGTGTACATCTATAAACATTGTAGAAAATTGTTACAATAAAGCCAGTTATAAAATATAGATAGAAAGCAGATGAAAAAAGAAGATCGAGAAGAAAATTAAAAAACAAATAGAATAAATACATACAATGTATGTAGGAATGTTATACTTGATTGAGCTCTTAATTATTGATGATAATAATTAAGTAAATAAATTAAGTTATCAAAATTACATATTTTCGAAGCCTTTATTTAAAGGGGCACAGGCTTGATTTGTTTCGGACAATCATCCGACAGCCTCAAACACATGAAATCTTTTGTTTAGCTAATCAGACATAGTCTACAGAGCTTACCTTTGAAATTTGAGCCTTCAAATCCATGGGTATACATATTTATCCGTGTTTGAAAATCATAATGTCTTAAGATATTATGAACGTCCCGCCATATTGGAAAATCAAAGAGTTATAAATAGACTACTGCGCAGGCCCACACTGATAAAACAAAAAGAAAGTACATGTAATAACAATTGTAGATTTTGTCAACAGGACACACAATTTTCAGACTGACTGAAGACCAGCCGCGTACAGCACGGAAAAAAATAAAAAGTGAAATTTTTTAGGTATATTTCAAGGTATTTTGCGATTTTCTTAGAGCTTGAGTATTTCTGAGGACTGTTTAAATGTAACAAAGGCCAAAAACGACCACTAAAAATCAAGATTGTGCCCCTTTAAAGGAGCACTAAATTTTTAATACTAGTAGTTTGATAAGATACTATAAGATTAGGTATTTAATATGTTCAAGAATAAAATGCCGCTTCAATACGAATAACATAGTTTTTATTCTTTTTCTTACAAATGATAAAGATAGTGCTCTTTTAAAATGCTACAATTATAATACATAATTCGTCTATTGCGAATTTTTTCATTAATATTGTCAAACAATTCGCAGGTAACTCTTTCATTCTGAAGCGTTTTAACATGAACGTTACCATTAAAATACCATGCATTTTCGATAAGTTCATTTTGTTTAAGACGATTTATAAGTTCCCCATTGCGACGTGTAACGTCGTCAAACAACAATATCCCTTTAGATTCTCATCGGTTTTATTTTAGAGTTATTCGTATTGCTTCATGGTAACTGTAATAGGTAGGGATAATCTCTACTTCAACATGCTTTAAATTTATATGGCGACTTACATAAACATGATCAATAATCGTTCCTCCTTCAGTGGTGATGTCTGTAATGCATTGTGTAAAACCGAACTCACTGAAACAATTTTTAATGGAAGAAACTCCTTCTAAAATATTTTGATTAAAATCACCCATGACAATATAGTTGTAACTAGACTCTAGTAACTCCTGCAATAATTTTTCTAAATGTGTTATAAAGATTTCTAAACTGTACCTTGGTGGCCTATAAATGACTATTATAGAAACATTTTTCTCTGGAAGATTGAGAGCGACATACTCCATATTCAAAAGACCCATGTTTATAACATTGCAGTTTATGTCTTCTTTGTAATACACACCAACACCGCCATGATCTTTTGCTTTTAGATATTTAAAATACGTGCTATCATCATAACTATCGGCACGAGCCTGGTTATGGAAAATAAACCTGTCTAATTTAATCCGAGGATGATTTCTTACATTTAACCAAGTCTCTGTCAAACAAATTACATCAGATTTGAGAAATCTCTTATCATTTTTTATATCATCAAAGTGTGTTGTTAAGCCTTGGACGTTAAACAAAACTATATTACAATCAGTAGGTGATAAGTGTCTTTCAGGTTGCAAAAATCTTGGCATAGCATTAATTGCACTCTCTATTTTTTCATCACAATAAATAGTCTTTTCATCAAAATTCTGAATTGTCAGTCCCTGTAGCGTTTTGACTCGACTAAGTGCGACGTAAGCTTGTCCGGATTGGAAGATTTTATCTAATGAAACAACACCTCTATCTAGACTCAAACCTTGAACCTTGTGAATTGTGACAGCATAAGCAAGACGCAGTGGAAATTGGCGCCGAACATCACCTTTATAATTTATGTGGGTACTTTCATGCCTTTCAATAGCTATACTGCCTTGTTCAACATTTGGGGGCAGGTGATTGGCTGGATTATTCAAACGAACCTTTGCACTGTCGAACTTGACATAAATCTTAACCGGCTTATTGTTCTGATCATTTTCAATAAAAGTTACTGTACCAAAACTACCATTAATCAATCCAGCAGATACATCTAAATTAACTACCAACATTACTTTTGTTCCAACAGCTAATTTCAACAATTCTACAAGAGGAGTATCAGTCGCCTTTACACAACTATCTTTTAACTTCATTGTTCCAGATCTAGCGTCTTTAGAGTAATCCAATGCTTTGATTTGAATAGAATCTGGACATTTTTCAGAAATCATTTGAGAATTATAGGCGTCCACCTGTGCATTTGTGGAGAATATATGTAAACAATCATCCTCTATATTTGTTTCTCTACTACGTAACATTTCAATATCTGAGTTCAACATTTTTTCACCTTTCTTTCGTTTTCTAATCCGGTTTAAAACCTGTGCAAATACCATATCATCTTTCTGTCTCATGATTTCCGTCAACTCAATAAGTTTAAAATTACCATTCCAAATATCCAAAACACTATCATGACACAGACTAAAAGCTTTAACTGGTTTCAGTTGCCACATGTCACCAAAACAAATAACACAGATATTCCCGAATAATTCATTATTGTTTGTACCTTTAATCTGACCTAATCGTTCATGAATATACCAAAGCAATTTGTGATCTACCATGGATATTTCATCTATTATGACAATTTCTAAGTTACGGTATTTACATCTGAGTGTGTTTATAGTCTCGTGTCCTAGAGGTTGATATGGTAATTTAAAACCTTTTCTTATTGAAAAACTGCTGTGTAGAGTTGAACCTGATATATTGTAGGCAGAGACTCCTGTTGGGGCTGTTAAAAGGACTGTTACTTCATCTAAACACTCTGACGATTTAGCCAAAATGCGAGATGCTTCATAATGGATACATTTAATGAGGTGCGATTTTCCAACTCCGGCTGAGCCTGTTATGAATAATCTTAATGGATCAGGGTTTTTACCGTGTATCTTATCTAAACAATATTTACGAATACCATAAAACACTTGTGATTGAATATCATTTAAAGACCTCATTAATGCTATTGCATCATGTTTAGAAATTCCACTGATTTGTGTTTCTGAACGCATTCTATTTGTATTATCATTTGCAGGCAAAAGATCAGGTATTTGAGGTTCATGATCACTTTCTTCATCCTCGTTATTCTCTTGCCTAAATCGTTCATGCTCAATTCTATCAATTTCTGTTTCAGGTGCTATTTTTGCCCATGCATCTTCCATGTCACCACATTTTGCAATTGTCTCTTCTATAGATTCAATATCAATATCTGTTTGAAAACATTGCCTATTTTGTTCAACAATATCTCTTACGTTAACAAGATTATCTGATAATTTGATTGAACCACTTTTATAGAATTCTTCATGTGTTTCAAATTCAAGGGGTTTTAACTGTGAATCAACACGATAGGGTAGAAACAATTGCAAGTTGCTTAGATAATAATTATCTGGGTCTTTGGTCTGCGAAAATCTTGCATAACGAATAATGGCTGGTGGGGTTCTGGAACGTTTTAAAACAAACCCTAAATCGTTTAGCAACTCAAAAGCTGGATTTGTCTCAGAATGGACATTAGGATTTTCTGATTTAGACATGAGTCTATATTCCGACCAAAATTTAGCTATACACATATCTTCAAATGGTTTACCCTTAGGTCTATTTAAATAACGTTCAACATGACCAATCATAAACATGTTACTGTCAGTTAATGTACCTTCCTTTGCTCGACTCTGTAATATTTTAATAGGTAAAGTTATTTTAATATTATTTTTACCTGTTGGAATGAATTGAACACAGCGTGAAAATTGCTTTAATGGTAAACCTAAGATTCTCAAAGCACTTTCTGGACCTGATACCTCCCTTGAATGTACATATGCAGTTGAAATTTTACGCATGCATGCTTTTGCGTCCAAGTTATTCTGTTTTGCTTCATTGTATGTTTGGCGTAAAAACAGTCCCATTTCCCTTTCTGCTTTAGTTATGTATGAAACTATATAAACTACACAGGCGTATGCATCAGTTACATATTGTATATCAAGATTAGCGTTCCAAGCTCTTAACATATGAGGGTTATATTGATTAATCCATGATGAATTTACACCCCTTTTATGAACTATATAAGTTTTATTTGTCAATTTCTCACATGCTTGTTCAAATGTTTCTTGACTAATATTCAAATGTGTATATAAAGCAGACAGTGAACTATAATTATTATCAGTAGACGTTAATTCTTTCCATATTGATTCAAGAATTGTCCTGGCTGTTTCATTTGACATACTATTTGCATTTTTATTGTCATTTGCCATATGTACGTTTTCTATATTATTTTCATCTTTATCCTCAGACTTAACAGGTTCTAATGGACGACAAATAAATGTTTTATTTGAGGGAGGCTTTGGAAAATTAAATCGACATACTTTTTTGTTTTTCCGACAAGATTTCGAATGTTTTGAACTATGTTTCTGTACATTTGACACGATTTCATGTAATTCGGGATCTATCTTTTCATCTGGGAGTTCACAAGATATATATTTGTCAATAAATTTGACAACCATTTCATCTGAATCTACATCTAATTTTGGACTGTCTAAAATGTACACAATTCCATGGATGTGGATAGCACCTCTAGCTTGGATTTCTGATCTAAAGAACCAGTCAGTTATTTTGCCAATAGGGTTTGATGGAGATAGCAGAAATTTTCTCAAAAACAATTTAAATCTCTGGTCAAATAATCTAGCAATTGTGACAGGATTTGATCTCAAAAGTTCACGTTTTTGCATCCAATTCAATTCACTCACTTGGACATTCGACCCTTGTTGTTTTAAAATAGTACTTAAAAATGACTCAAAGCGTAATTCACTACATGAAAAAGAAACAAAATAGGTTGGAGTACCAAGTTGTCTGATCATTGCAAAAAGATCCTTCTGGGTTGCTTGCCAAAATGCTGGACTTCCTCTACAATTTTTCATGAAAGTATAACCTGTATCTGACTTGAGGATATTTTTGAGTGGTTCATCTGATGTCAACATAGCAGCAGTTATAACATTTCCACCCATTCGGCCTAGTCTTAGAGCAATAGATGTACCGGATAATAGTTGCTGTAATTCATAAATGTATTGAGCATAGAATAGATATTCTGTACATGAAGCAAAACGGGTGTCTACAGACATTAATCTGTTCTTTAAATATTTGCCTAGAGTTATTCTTATATTTCTTTGTTCAGAAAATGTATTGTTACCAGCTGGAAACAAATATGGAAATGAACAGGCTTCGTTTGATTTATCCATGAGAACTCTAACAGGTCTGTTATTTTCACCTGGAGAAATAGAAAAAACTTTGTCAGAATTATTCAAAATATTCGACGAAACATCTACAGGTTGAAGACATGAACTTCCTTGTGTGTCACAAGTATACCTAGCTATGTTTTCATCTAATTCATCTAAATCACTGTCATCATCGTCGTTATTAGGTTTATCATCAGGTTTGTTTTCTTCCACAACGTCAGGTGAATCTAACTCATCCTGTTCATCAATCCAATCTTGATTTAGAATGACATTACGATAATGTTTATTGTGCGATTTCAAATATCGCAGTGCATTTTTTACATTACTTTTAGCTATTGTTTGAAATTCATAATGACCTTTATTGGAAAGTTTTTTCTTTAGCTTTACTCGAATTAATTCATCATCATTTCTACATCTAGGTAAAATATTTGTCATTTCAGTTAAATTACTTGGCACACAAACTGCTTCACCAACTATTTTCCTATCGTTTTGAGGGGAGACCTTAACTAACTTTAGAAATACTATATTTTTGGATATCAAGTGCTTTTCTAAATTATTTAGACAATTTATTTCATTAGGTATTGGGCCAGGGCTCATATTATTGACGACTGATTCGGCTGGCATTTTACCTTGTAAAAGTTTTTTATTACACGTGAAACATATCCATAAAGATTTATAATTATCAGACCATGAGCATTTCTCGGAGCACTCGTCATTACAAACATGATAATAAGTTTTAGATATGCATTTCTTTGCTATATTTTCAATTTTTTTGCTCTTCTTTTCATAATGCTCTTCTTGACATTCTTTCACTTGATTTCTGAATAACAATCTATTGCACACACAGCATATATATACAGGACCTTCAGAGGTGTCTTTCTTAAATTGGACTAAAGCTTTATCAATATTAGTCATTTCACGTTTCTTTAATTCTCGTCTTTTCTTGGTTGATTTTTTTAATTTTAGTCTATGAATGATATCATATTTAAACTTTGAAATACTCTTCTGTTTAGCTCTGTTTCTGAAAATAGCGTTTTTCAAATATTTAGCTTTTAATTTAATCCTGATTTCATTTATATATTTTTGTATTAATTTAATTCTTAACTCAGAATTATATTTCTCTTTTAGTTTTGGTTTTAAGACTTCTCTATATTTTTTATTCATTTTAGGTTTTAACTCGGTTTTATACTTTTGCTTCAACTTCGGTTTTAACTCAATTTTATACTTTTGCTTCAACTTTTTTTTTCGTGTTAGACAAAACCTAATATATTTTGCATATGAATTCCTCGTTCTTTTGTTGTTATTTGTTTTCTCCCTCGTTGACGTAATTACTGATTTATAGTTATTGGACTGCCAATATTTATCGTAAAGAGAACTTTTATTCTCTTGAGATTGTTCGAGAGAGTAACGACTTCGTTTTTTCCTTACAGACCATGAGTGGCCACGTTTGCGTTTTACAGTTGTGGAATTGTTAAATTCACAAGATTGCATATTTGGAGATATCTCTTCTATAGTATGATGTACCTCAACTCTCGAAACATCTTTTACTATTTCGTAATGATTACCATTCTTGTGGTTCAAGTATATTCCTTCTGGTATATAATCGTCACTCATTTGCAAAATAGGAAATTTTAACCATCTGTGATCAGAATACGTATAGATATTAACTTGAAACAAATGAGCTGCAGCATATATTTCAATTTCAGTGCTCCATGTTCCCGATTCACTCATTTTAGAGCGTGTAATATAATCACCAATTGATAAGTTATTTTGTTCTAAAAAGGGTGTAAAGATAACGGGATTTAACTTCATATGTCGAACTACAGCTAAACGAATTTTGTAATGAAAATTTTCATTGGATGTAAGACAGAATGATAACGATCGAAAGAAACAATTCCCATCACCTCTAATTGATACAAATTTTGTGGGATTGGTAAGCGGGCATATGTTTTGATCATCTTTATTGTTTTTGTTATTACAATGGGCTAATTGAATCAATTGACATAAACGAATTTTGTTTTCTGTTCCAAGGGGTTTGAATAAGAAATTAGTAGCTTCTACATGTGCAATCTCAACATCAGCATCAGTTTTCATATGATTTGACTTAAACTCTTCGCGAGTGAGGTTATTTGTTTTGTGGTCATTCATTTCTTTTTCTATTGTTTCATCAGTGTCAATGTGGATCACATTTATACCGGTTACTTCGAATTGCTCTTCGGATTTACAGTTCATAGATGCATTGAGATTTAAACAGTGGTTATAGACTTCCATTACATCACCGTATTCTATCAATATACATTTGCCATCTGGAGTAATTTCACCTAATCTGTTTCTAGAATGTGAATCGAAGACAAAATAGCTATTGCGATTTTTTATTACAGCAAATGTATTCATATTAAATGTCACAAAGCAGGCTTCATATGAATTCAGAGAAATATTTAGTGCATCGTATAGTGAGAGGCCAAAATTGTTTGAAGTGCCCATTAATCCGAATTGTGGTTCAAGACTTACTTTCAAGT
The DNA here is from genome assembly GCA_030562195.1 of Nipponacmea schrenckii. NCBI lineage: Eukaryota > Metazoa > Mollusca > Gastropoda > Lottiidae > Nipponacmea > Nipponacmea schrenckii. The sequence goes on from JAUJPP010000011.1 coordinate 2,326,869, forward strand.
GAAATGATTTATTTTCTATCTCTATATTTTTTAAAAGTTGATGTATGAATATATAATCATGTGTGATATTTGAGAAGTTGTGCAGATAGGTATAATATTGGTTGCCCAAATCTAGAATTCTATCCAGAGTAGAACTTGTCCAGAATTGTACATCAATTATCCTAAAATATATAATAGCTACTAATGCGTTAGTCACACACTGTTTGCCTACATTCTGAGAGAATCTATATATATCACCCTGATGTACGTTTGCAAGTATACAGATTTTTGGTGTGGAATCTACCTCACTTTTTGATTTAATGTCTGTTTTTTGGTTTATTCTTCTCAAAACTGTGGATTTTAATTTTCTATCTGTTACACTGTAAATGTTAAAATAATTTTTGGATAGTGGTGGATTTTTAAGCGAGAAGTTACATTTTTCGTCTAAAAGATTACTTTGATCAAGTTTATCATTAAATAGGCCTATTTTCGGGGGAGAAGACTCAGAATTAACTTCAATTGAATGGTCTTTCATTTTAATAGGTTCTATTACTTTTTTTGACTTTTTTTTCAGATTCGCTATTTTGGCTATTTTATTCTTATTAGTTCGACCCATGGCTGTTCTGTTTGAAAGCAAGACACTAAATTTTATTCTAATAACCAGGTTATTGTATAGTAAATCAGTAAGCTTTTGCAAGTATGGCTGTTATAAGACCGATATTTGCCTAATCTTTTGTATTTCTGGACGTATTTTGAATAAGACAGTGAGGCGTCCGTAGTACACACTGAATGTCTGTAATAAATCAGGTTTTTGTATAATAATTCAGTAAGCTTTTGTAAGTATGGCTGTTATAAGACAGACTTGTCTGATCTGTATTTCTGGACGTATTTTGAATAAGACAGTGAGGCGTCCGTAGTACACACTGAATGTTTGTAATAAATCAGGTTTTTGTATAATAACTCAGTAAGCTTTTGTAAGTATGGCTGTTATGAGACAGAGATTTGCCGGATCTTCTGAATTTTTGGACGTACTTTGTTAATTGAGACAGTGAGGCGTCCTTAGTACACACTGAATTTATGGGACAGTAGGCCTACTCAGACAATAACAGGCCCCAATTACTGTTATCGAATAGCTGTTATAAGACAGAGATTAGCCAAATCTTCTGAATTTTCGGCTGTTGTGAGACAGAGATCTGCCAAATCTACTGAATTTGAGCTGGTTAGCTTAGCGTAAACTAGGAAGCTCACACCTAATTTACAAGCGAGATTTCTTCTGGTAGAAATTCTGAAATAGAAAAAAAAGGAGCTGACATTAGAGTTTGAAAACAAAAATGCATCTGAAACTTTTAAATGAACAATGAATTTATATAAATAGCAGTAATTCTTATTCAAATCCTACTATTGAGCATTTTACATCGATAATACACATCAAAATATTGAAATACGAAAAGGTAAAATAATAAATAATAAACAATCTTCTAAACAAGATCAAATAAATGAAGTTTTTTAATATTAAGATTAAAAGTAAATTAAGGTAAATTTTTTTCCAACAAAGCAAGACAGAAATTACTACAGCTTCTTTACAGCTTCAGCTTAATTTGAAATTTGTTAATGTTATTCTACCTTATCAAAAATCTTGTAAACAAGGTAAAATTTACATTTAATTATCGTAAAAGAATAAGTTTTAACATCCAGTACTAAAAAAATAGATAATTTTCGCGAAATTTCATTTTCCTTGAATATGCTTTTGGCAGGTTTCATTAAAATCATAAATGTAGATGCAGTTGATTTTTTTTATTACAAAATTAGACGGACAAGGATGAAAGATAAATGGCTTTAGCAGAGGATTCACCATAAAAGTTGAGCTCCCACCACCCTAGACCTTGAGTAAACCCTCACTCTTTAACTATAGAATAGGTAATTGGGGTTGAAAGCAAGCAACGGATGCACTGTGCTGCACTGGCAGTGTCATCAGGATTTGATTAGGCATACAGTACATGTATCTTAATAACACATCTTTTGAACTTCATTTGCAAAAGCCATTATTCTAAATAGTAACACCACAAACATACATTGCTTTATTAATTTCACAAATAAATATATGGTCTATATTCAATGTTGTAACAAAGTAAGACAAAAGCCTTGCAATTTAACTGCACATGAAGTATGTTTGACATAAAAATAATCTATGTTTTTGATTGAAATTCCACAATCAATGTTCTAACTATTTCACAATAATATTTTAATAATTACTGCTATCCATATATTACTATTATTTTAAAGGTAATGAACAAAAACGAAATAACTACTTTTAAAGGTAAGAAACAGCTTCATTGGAAATTAAGAATATGCCCATCAATACAATTAAAAGCAGATCTAAGTGACTTTTTATAGTCAATCTTTAAATTCTCAATTTGTCTCCCTTGATTTTCTTATGTGTCATTAAATGGAACTTAGATATTTAAACAAAGTGTACTCAGTGTATTCTGACCACCAATAGATCCCATCAACTGTAACAGCATTTAGTACTACCTATACATTGGTCACATGACACGAAAAGCAGTCTTTTGTCCTTGAACTGACGAGATATACTTGATATCAATAATATGAGGAAATGTCTAATTGGTGATAAGTGATCCACAGATCATGCAGCTTTGTTTGCTTGTTTTTCAACTTTCAGTGTCAGAATCAATATTGTTGTACTCACAGATTCTGAGATTCTGACAAACAGAAATTAAATGAATTTCAATATAAGATGTATGTGCTGCAGATTGTTACACATGTATTGATGTCAGAATTAAAAGAGTACACTGTATTATCATTCTAATACTTACATCAATATAAACAAAATTCCCCTGAAATAAATAAGATTTTTATCAAAATGGCTCATTAACGATTTCTGTATGTTGTTGCATACTGAAAAATTTCATGGTCAATACCTTTTAGCCAGGCAAAGTAAAGTAATAACCCCTGGAAGTTTTATCAGGAAAACAAAAAAGATGAAATGTTCTTTTTTTTTATGAAAAGGTAATGTTTTTTTTTTTTTGCATTTTAAGAAATTAAATGAATGGAGTTTTACATCCTACTTCTCTGTACTCTATTGGTTGATGAAGGCGCCACGCAGCGAGCAATGAGGGATATTTTGTCAGGACAACGGCATAACCCTTCAAGAATTGGGCCTTCTAGAGTGTTTCCAAGCTATAAATTTTGAGTAAAGTATGGCAAATATAGGTGTGTTTGGGACACAATGGTCTGACACAAATCCTTTTAACTTAAGCATAAGCCTTTTACTTACCACAAAATGTGTGGAATATGTTCAGTTCTATGAGTATATATATCACTCTGTTCAGCTGTTATCCTATCAAAAACTGTTTTGAATCTCTAAATACACACCAGTTCTTAAACCTGAACTAATTGAACCAAACTGAAATAGGCGACATTGATAAGTAATAAAGTGTTTTTACTAATTTAAGTAGCAAATATTCTTCCTTGAGCCAAAACAAACATAATTAATATGTGAAATTACATTTGTACCCAATATTACAACACAATGAGTGAAGATAGCTTGCCAGGCAAGGTAACATACGCCCACTGGCAGCATTGAATTTGAAAAATAAATAGAGCAATAACTCAAATACACTCACTGAATTAATATTGAAGTTAAGGGCAAAAACTAAAAAACTGTTCATGGAAAATTGTCAAATTAGAACTTGACCACCATCTTATCTATTTCAATACTCATACCAAGTTTCATCAAATGTATTAAAAAATTGTAGCTTATTTTGCAAGCACAAATATTTTTGACGCAATTTTACTAAGTCAAGGGCAATAACCCAAAAACCATTTGTTAAAAAAAGTCAGAAATTCAATCTTGACTAATGTCAATTCTGATGCTTACACCAAGTTCCATCAAAATGCTTTGAAAATCACAACCACAATAGAATTTTACTAAGTCAAGGGCAATAACTCAAAAACCTTTCATGCGATAATTTCCATTTTCAAACTTGACCGAGATATCATCAATATATACATGTATACCAAGTTTCATCAAGATTGGATAAAAACTGTAGCTTCTATTGTGAATACAACCCAAATTTGACGCATTTTTACTAAATCAAGGGCAATAACTCAAAAACCGTTCATGCGATAATTTCCATTTTCGAACTTGATCGAGATATCCATAATATATACATGTATACCAAGTTTCATTAAGATCGGATAAAAACTGTAGCCTCTATTGTGGATACAACCCAAATTTGACATGTTTTTACTAAGACGAGGGCAATAACTAAAAAACCGCTCATGCGATTATTTCTATTTTCGAACTTGACCGAGATATCATCAATATATACATGTATACCAAGTTTCATTAAGATCGGATAAAAACTGTAGCCTCTATTGTGGATACAACCCAAATTTGACACGTTTTTACTAAGTCAAGGGCAATAACTCACAAAACGCTCATGCGATTATTTCTATTTTCGAACTAGACAGAGATATCATCAATATATACATGTATACCCAGTTTCATTAAGATCGGATAAAAACTGTAGCCTGTATTGTGGATACAACCCAAATTTGACGCGTTTTTACTAAGTCAAGGGCAATAACTCAAAAACCGCTCATGCGATTATTTCTATTTTCGAACTTGACCGAGATATCATCAATATATACATGTATACCAAGTTTCATTAAGATCAGATAAAAACTGTAGCCTCTATTGTGGATACAACCCAAATTTGATGCGTTTTTACTAAGTCAAGGGCAATAACTCAAAAACTGCACATGCGACTATTTCTATTATCGAACTTGAAAGATATCATCAATATATACATGTATACCAAGTTTCATTAAGATCGGATAAAAATTGTAGCCTCTATTGTGGATACAAACCAAATTTGACGCATTTTTACTAAGTCAAGTGCAATAACTCAAAAACCGTTCATGCGATAATTTCCATTTTCGAACTTGACCGAGATATTATCAATATATTCATGTATACCAAGTTTCATTAAGATCGGATAAAAACTGTAGCCTCTATCGTGGATACACCAAATGTTTACGGACCGACAGACCGGCGGACCGACGGACGGACAGGGGCGACGGCAATATACGTCCACATTTCCATGTGGGCGTATAAAAAACGTGTAGATTAGCAAAACATTAACTTATTTACCTTTGAAGTAAATCTCTTTATCAAACTCTCAAATATGAAATAGAAAGTAACATTTGCAATAGTCACATTTTGTCAAAACAAATACTGAAAATGAAATCTGTTTTTATTTAGAACTCAAAATTTAACAAGTCAGCTTACAATCTTGGCTGAACAGCTATTAGTTGAATTGAAAGTGTGCCTAAAATTTTGTGCCAAAATGACAAGTGCTTATCTGACTGGTTGCCTAAATGTGTTCTTAAAAAATATGTGCCTAAATGACAATGAACCAATATATTACAGACCAGTCAAAATCATTATTACATTTAGAAGGAAATATATGAACAAAGTTGCAGTTCTAATATAAATTTAATGATAATTAAAAGGGGTAGTTTTATTTCAAAGTAATAAATCTTTTTTCTAACCTAATAATTATGGAATATGTTCAGCTATATAAAACCATATCTCTCTGTTTCAAGGAACCACTAATATGTTCTTCAAACTATCAAAGAATAACTATTGAATCTTTAAATTGACACCAGTTCCTAAACCAGGACCAATTTTTCTACCAGACTGAAACAGAGATTAATAATTAACAAATTGTTCGTATATTAACTACATAATCTAGTACAATTTAAGTAAGAAAATTCTGCTTTGAGCCAAAACAAACATAATTAAAGGGATAATAGGTCTGAACATGAACATAAACTTTAGAAATTTTCAACTTAGCCAATAGAAGCTCTATTCATCAGTAAATATACCTGCTGTCACAAATAACGTAAAAATAAATATATATAAAACAAGTGGTTGCCTAGCAAGATACGCCCACTTTGAAATATATTTTATGTTTGAACACAGGCAGAAACTCTAACATTATTTAAGTCTAATCCAAGGTCCCATAAATATAAATGTTTCAGCCAATTTCGCAGCGTTTGACTAATTAAGTGCAATAACACAAAAACAATATATCGAAAAATTGTCAATTATGAACATGACCAAGATGACATCAACTTTAATGTTCACACCTAATTTCATTAAAATCAGATGAAAACTGTTGTCTCTATCGTGTTGGCAAGTCTATTTCGACACGGCCAATAACTCAAAAAATGTTCACCGAAAATCGTCACTATCAAACTTATCCAAGATTCAATCAATATAAATGGTAACACCAAATTTCATACAAATCCAATTGAAATTGTGATCTCTATCGTATTCAGAAGCCAATTTTGGTGCGTTTTGACTATCGTAAGTCAAGAGCAATAACGCAAAAAGCATTCATTGAAAAAAATCGCCTTTTTCAGTCATGTCCGAGATCTCAATCAATATTAATAATCACAGCCAGTATCATTCAAATCCGATGAAAACTGTAGTCTCTTTAACATTTAATAGCCAATTTTTAACGCGTCAAGGGCAATAACTCAAAAAATATTAAATCGAAAAAATTGCCAATTTCGAACTTGTCCGAGATCACTTCAATATAAATGATCACAGCAAGTTTCATTCAAATCCTTTGAAAACAGTAGTTTGGATCGCGTTCACAAGCCAATTTTGACGCGTCTTGACTAAGTCAAGTGCAATAACTCAAAAACAATTCATCGAAAAATAGCCAATTTCGAACTTCTCCAAGATCTCATCAATTTAAATGATCACAGCAAGTTTCATTCAAATCCGATGAAAACTGTAGTTTTTATCGCGTTCATAAGCCAATTTTGTTGGTTTCGACTAAGTCAAGTGCAAATACTCAAAAGCTGTTCATCAAAAATTCGCCAATTTCAAACTTGTCCAAGATCTCATCAATATAAACCATCACAGCAACTTGCATTCAAATCTGATGAAAACTGTAGTCTCTATCGCATTCACAAGCCAATATGGACACGTTTTTACTAAGTCAAGGGAAATAACTCAAAAACTGCTCATCTAAAAATCACGAATTTCGAACTTGTCTGAGATTTCATCAATATTAATGATCGAAGCAAATTTCATTCAAATTCAACAAAAACTGTAGTCTCTATAGCATTCACAAGCCAATTGTGGACGGACCGACAAACAGACGGGGTGACGACAATATGGTCCACATAATGTGGGCTTATCAATAACTAGGTAATTATCCATAAAGATGCATTTGATTATTGATTATTTTCAAAAATGTCTTAGTTTTGTAAGTTTTCCAGATTTTAAGGGATTCTGTTACTTTCTGACAGATGAATATGTACTCATATTGACTGTTCTTGAGAACTAAAGATTTATGTTTATCCTAAGATGCAGTATCCCTTTAATACAAAAAATCACTACACAAATAAAAATTCTGACAAATATTGTCATGTGAAATGACATTGGTACCCAATATTACAACACATTGAACACAATGAGTGAAAAACGTGTAGATTAGCAAAACATTAACTTATTTACCTTTGAAGTAAATCTCTTTATTTAAATCCAGAATCTAAAACAATCAAAAAATGGAAATGTTTCCTTTAGAACTTGAATGAAATTTAGTCAGTTTACAATCTTGGCTTATGAAATATTTAAATACACTATTCCCAATATATAATATATAATTAAAAATGTATTTTGTTTCCATAAATGAAACATAAAAAATTAAATTTCTGGATAATAAATTAAGTTATTTACCTTAGAAATGAGTCTTTTTATCAAAATGTTGTCAATCTGAAATAACAGTTAAAGATAGCTTGCCAGGCAAGGTAACATACGCCCACTGGCAGCATTGAATTTGAAAGATAAATAGAGCAATAACTCAAAAAACATTCACTGAATTAATATGTTCATGGAAAATTGTCAAATTAGAACTTGACCACCATCTTATCTATTTCAATACTCATACCAAGTTTCATCAAATCTATTAAAAAATTGTAGCTTATTTTGCACCCACAAAGATTTTTGACGCAATTTTACTAAGTAAAGGGCAATAACCCAAAAACCATTTGTTAAAAAAAGTCAGAAATTCAAACTTGACTAATGTCTTATCAATTCTGATGCTTACACCAAGTTCCATCAAAATCTTTTGAAAATTATTTCCATTTTCGAACTTGACCGAGATATCATCAATATATACATGTATACCGAGTTTCATTAAGATCGGATAAAAACTGTAACCTCTATTGTGGATACAACCCAAATTAGACGCGTTTTTACTAAGTCAAGGGCAATAACTAAAAAACCGCTCATGCGACTATTTCTATTTTTGAACTTGACCGAGATATTATCAATATATACATGTATACCAAGTTTCATTAAGATCAGATAAAAACTGTAGCCTCTATCGTGGATACAACAAATGTGGACGGACCGACGGACCAGCGGATGGACCGACGGACGGACAGGCGCGACGGCAATATACGTCCACATTTCCATGTGGGCGTATAAAAAGTGGTTACTGTGATGGTTAAACTAAAAGGAATTAGGAAGTCGGTGGAATAGGCTTAATTAATTTGATAACCTTGACTATAGATTATGTTATCTATTAGTAAGCATAATATATAATACAAAATCATATAAATGTCATACAAAATTCATCATTCTCCATTCTATTTTGAACAATTCAACATGGCTGATTTGTGTTTAAATTGCAATACCCTTGTTAGACCAAGGCAGCCTGCCATTACTTGTGATGTAGGTAAAAAATGATGTCACAGGAAATGTAACACAGGTACCGTATGTAATTTATTTCATTTAGTACCATATTCAAGGAAGTACAGAAGACTATGTGGAGGTAATTAATCTTTTAATTTACCAATTTCAATTACACACATTGTTATCAGTCTTAATTAAGTGAATGATTGTCAGTGATTAAATCATTTATTGTTTGTTTTTGGTGTTGAAGAAAATCAAGAGTCTAAACCTGTGGAAGTTATTAACGTTCAGTTTGATATGTTGGATTTTGAAGCTGGATGTTGGACTGCCTTGAGAGAACTGTTCCCAGAGATTCAACTGAAAGAGTGTGTTTTTCACTGAAGTGTGTATGGTGAAAAGTAACAGCTAAGAGCAAGCCAATATAGAATCCCTTAACCATCACCATCTTAAGACATGGTATGAAGCAACAACATATTCTTGAAAATAGGAAGGACATGAATATGTTTTATTGTAATTGTTATTAATGGAAATAAATAAGTTTTTAATTCAATTTTATCCTTGTTAATTAAGCATACATAACATATATATATAGAGGAGGAAACCACTTTGGGCTTGGGGGAATCACATGGGTGGAACTTGTAAAGGGGGGGAAACACTGTGGGTGGAACTGTAAAAGGGAGGACACCACTGCATCACTCGAAAACTAGGTCATGTGAAATTCAATATATATGTTGGTAATTGCAAATTTGAGCTCCATAATATACTACAGTTGTCGAAAAACGTTCATAATTGTCAGAAATTCTAGTTATATTCTGATTTCCTATAGCGTTCATCCTTGCAATAAGATAAACACACTCATATCAAGTCTCACTAAAAAATGTCTTCTTAATGTTTAGTAGTAGTAATTGAATTGTGAACAGACAGATCGACTGGGGGGACAAAAATATAAGCACACAGCAAAGGCCTTATTTCGTAAAAAAAAAATTCTAGAACTTTAATGAAACACAGTAGATCTAAGACTCTGTAGACAGTGATATCAAAAAGTAGTTAGACCTGTTAGATATGAAAACTGGTGCTCTGAGACAATGGCCTATCTTGCAAAACATAATGATGCAATTCCTAATTCCATAGTCATAGAGCCCAGTTATTTCTTCATGGTTCTTATACAATACAAACAAAGTGTACTTGAGCTTGAAACTGACCGTGAACTTTGAAATTCTACTTTTGATTTTACCTCATAAATACGCCTACCAGTAGATCTATTCATTTTAACTCAAGACATTGTTTTCTGAAATTTGTCTTGGTTTAAACGATATTATCAAATTACACGCCCGTATAATATTATTTTCAAAGAGACACTTTATATTATGTAATAGTATTTTTTGTCCCGTGGGTCATTTATGTAGCCATACGAATGGGTTTTGGATATTCGCCAAGCGTGATTAATATCTCCTGCTGTAGAGCTACTTTTAAAAAAAAAGCTTTTTCGCATATGAAATAAAGCCTTCATTATGACACTTTTCTTATAGCCAAAAAACCCTAAGGATAGAATAATGTAAATGGTAGACAAATTAAAAACGTACCCTTCGGCCTTTAAATTTATTAAAACGGTGACTTACCTCTCGTTCAATTTGGCGTCAAATGAAATCGACTTGCGCGTGCGCGACAAAGAAAATTTGTTCGCCATTTCGGCATGTACCTGGACATTTCGACCCTTAGAATTTAATATCACACTCTCAGAATTTAAATAGACAACAAGAGCTAATTGAAAACAAGATATCAATTTTCTGTTTGTTTGAAAGATGTCTGGGTCTTTTATCCGATTTGGGATTCTATTCAAGAGTCATAAATTATGTTTTGTACCCTCCACCCCCGAAATTGATTTCGACAATTTCATCGACGAGTTGACATTCGACATGAGAATCGGTGAATCAAACTCTATTAGAACTTGCATCTATTGTTTGCTTTACCTTATGTACATACTTTCTAACATAATCAAATACCATGTTTCGTTGAGTTTAATGTTAAACAATGAGCCAATGTTGAATAATTAGATATTTATTGTCATAAGTTGAATGCTTGTGTTTAATTGTGTGAAATCACCTGTTCGTAACAGTTCTTCAGCTTCCGAGCTATTTAGAATTTGTTACATTATACTGGGTGTCATTTAAGCATCAAATTTAGATTGTTTTTGCATTTATTTATGATTCAAATTGTTAAGAGACTGGCAATAACAAGGTCTGTGATGTAAAAATGTCTGGGCTTAACCACGCCCACTTAATCTAATGACTTGTTTTGATTGGTTGAGATGCTTCAACTAGAAATGTCAAAATTTGTGTCTTGACACAATAAGAATAAGATAAAAAATCAACATTAACCTACAAATCAACCCAATTTTGACTTCATGACCTGTTGCATAATCTCCCTTACTCTTCTTGTAACATTTATATCTGTTTAATTAGAGTGTAATTTTATTCTTAAATTTTTTCTCAATTTTTATTTATGTATATTGATTTATATATTTCTTTAAAGCTGTGAATTTGCACATTATAAATCTGTTCGAATTTTTCTAGACCTGTTTGTAACAATTGTGCAGCTTCCGAGATATTAAGAATTTGTTATATCTCCTGGCTGTCATTTAAAATAGAACTAACCACGCCTACTCAGTATAATGACTTGTTTTGATTGGTTGCGATACTTAAACTGGAAATGTCAAAATTTGTCTTGACCAAACGATAAGAAATTAACACAATTTGACTTTTTGCCCTGTTACATTATCTTCTTAACTCATCTTGTAACATTTATATCTGTTTAATTAGTGTGTAAAACAAAACGTCGAAAAAACAAATTTGTGGTCTAAGGGACATAACACCTTATTTGATATTACAAATTGATCTCGGATTAAATTAACTTTCCAGATCGTTGATAGTTTTAATTTGTTTATTTATCAATCTTAATTTAGGTGTAATAGGAACATAAGATCCTGCAATTTGTGGCAAGTTGCCATGGTATAACATAGAGACATCAAATTAACAGCGCGTTTTTTTTTTTAAGAGAGTATTTTATAGAGTTCCGTCCCTTATACCACTAGTCCTCTCAACTGTACATTATTTTTGCTTAAGAGAATATCATTTAAAATTCTAAAAGTTGTCATTTCCTTCCAAATATTCCATATCATACATCGCCATCAACGAGAAATGAACAATCATTCCTTTTATTTAAGATATATAATATCTTTGAATCATTTTAACTGGATTAATTTTTAATGGATTCTATATACATGTACATCAAAATAACACAAATTGAATTATCTTCCGAGACCCTATTCCGAAATAAAGAAAAATACACACAGTTAGTATAGAAGAAATTACACAATTTGCAAATTTAAAAGTGCAATTTTGATCAAATATCAAGTGTTATACACCATTGGAAAGAATAACTAGACCTGTTTGTAACAGTTCTGCAGCTTTCGAGCTATTTAGAATTTGTTGGTCTCCTGGCTGTCATTTAAGGATTAAGAATGTAGATTGATTTTGCGATTATTGGGAGAGATGATTTATTCATGATTTAACACGTGACATTTGAGCTTGTTAATAGACTGGCAATCATTAAGGTTTGTGATGTAAAAATATCTGGGCTTATAAGGTCATTAACCTTAACCACGCCCACAAAGTGCATTGACTTGTTTTGGAAACTTCAACTGGAAATGTCAAAATTTGTGAATTGACCGTTTTATAGGAACAATTCGCAATTTTTAAATGCCGATAAACCGAAAGTTTACATTTTGCTATAAAGCTTAATATGTCATTAGATAGAACGTATCACATATGTAAAGGTATAAAGATCGCCAAAGGTCAACGTCACAATATACAACTTCGAAGTTTTTAAAATTTTTAATCGTAATTAAATTAAAATCAAATTAAAAATTCAAAAATCAGTTTCCATATAAATATCGGCAATCGGTTATAGATTCTATATACATGTCCATCAAAATAACACATATTGACTGATCCTCCGAGACCCTATTTTGATTGAAAAAAAAATACACACAGTGATGTAAAATATCTGGGCTTAACCACGCCCACAAAGTCTAATGACTTGTTTTGATTGGTTGGGATACTGGAAACTGGAAATGTCAAAATTTGTGTCTTGACCAAAAGATAAGAAATTAACACAATCAGACTTTATGACCTGTTGTATTTATATCCGTTTAATTAGAGTGTAATTTTATTCTTAAACTTTTCGCAATTTTTATTTATACATATTGATTTATATATTGCATGAAAGCTGGGAATTTGCACATTATAAATCTGTTCGAATTTTGTTTTTAAGTTAAATAGAACTAAATATAAAAAAATATGAATGTTAAAATCGCGTATTTTCTACTAGGCGTATTTTCATCAGTTTTCGGTCTATAGCTAAAATAAAGATATTGTTAGAAAGCTGATAAAAATGTCAATTAGAATGTTGCCAAGAGTCTTGTTCATGAGATATAACCATCTGAAGATACGAGAAATATGCAAATTACCAATTTTTGGATCCCTATTAATCCAAATGTTCTTTACTAAAATTAGAAATCAAGGTATCATATGAACCTTTAGCCAATGAAGATGATTGTGCAGAAAAATAAAGGATGCATATTAGTAAGTTAGTCCTCTTCGTTCCTTGCGGAGAATAGGGCTGCTACAGACGTTCTCCATCTCACTCTGTTATGAGCTGTTCTTTTTGCTTCATTCCAGGTCTTGCCAATCCTTCCTAGCTCTTTCAGTCTTATTCTTTTCAAGCTATGTAAAGGTCGTCCTTGTCTTCTATGCCCTTGGGGATTCCAGTCCAGTGCCTCTCTGGTGATGTTGTTTTGAGATCAAAAGGATGCATATGGTAGAGTTCAAAAGTTATGAACTTTCAAACGTAAGTCAGTTTTGAAAAACTTTGGCAGGACCTGGTCCAAAGACAAATTTGAAATTGAAAAATATGCCACTAGAGGACCTAGATAATTATCCAAATTATATTTTAAAACAAGTCTGAAAAAAATATGATTAAAAATGGCGGACGAGTAGTATTTTTCCAATAATTTGCATATTTCAAGATGGCGATCAAACGGTTAGGAATTTGCATATACGGCATACATACAAAATGAAGATATTGATGGTGCTAATTCTGTGGAGAAAAAAAATTGCAAGTTTGTGCAAAAATTTAATCCGAAAATTCCGATTTCTGTGATTTTCTACATTTTTTGGTCATTTTCGGACGTTTCCGGCTAATTTCGGAAAATGTTTTATCGGAATCTTTAATGATAATTTTTTGTCTACTCATCTACCAATTTTTGTGAAAAAATAAGACGTAAATTTAAAAAAAAACACGTGCTTTTTCATAAATCACGCACAATTAATATAGAACTAAGAACAAAATTTTCAAATATTAAAAAGCGCAATTTTGATCAAAATATAAAGTGTTATACACCATTGGAAAGAATAAATTACGCGTAATAAGGACATAAAAGAAATTTTGACGTATGTAAATTAGGTCACGTGACAGAGCTCTTTGAAGTTAAAAAGTGCAATTTTCAAATGGCTGTAAAACCGGAAGTTGACATTGCACAACACAAATGAAGACATCAATGGATAGATCTCGACAAGGGCAACAACTTTTGTGCAGGTCACATGGTCACCAAAGGTCAAGGTCACGATATATGAACGTTGGAAAATTAGGCACTGAGTGAAAAAAAAGAACCGGAAATGAAAGGTAAGCTAAATCGAAATTCAAAATTCGGCTTCCTAAGAATTGTTAGCAATCGATTGAAGATTACATAGACATCAAAATTACAATTGTCCGATTAACCCCTAAGGCCCAATTTTTCACTTTACAAAAGTAAGTTGTTTAATGATGGCGACTGATCGGTTACTTCCGGTTCAATTTTTGTTAATTATAAAATCATTATGGGTTAATAGTAACTAATTGCAAAAAAAAAAATTCCAATATCTTTAGAATTCCGGAAGTGAAAATTCGAAGTTTAGCGACGCATGACGCCGAAACCGGAAGTGATGTCGACATTTTGAAAACAGATTTTTCTTGACAAGAAAAATGTTTATCTAACTGCAAATTTTGATTTCGATCTAATCAAAATTGCAAAAGTTAGAAAAAGTGTTAAATTTTAAAATTCAAAAGTCAGCAACAAAAGTAAAAATTTCAAAATTTTTAAACTGCTATTATGTAAATCTAAGTTATAAGTAGTAAATAAAAAAAGTCCGAACCAGATTGGATAAAAAAACGAGCCGTGAGTTAGTAAACAAAAATAAAATTTGTGACGTTCTACGTCATTTCCGGTAGAACAAAAATGCGTCATTTTACATTTAAACAACAACGAGCACTAGATTACGTTAAAATATCACGCCAGATTGTGTAAGACATTTGCAGTTATGGCTGGGGAGCGTGACCAGAAAGAGACAAAAAAAAAAAAAAATAGTCATTTCGAAAACAAAGCAGTGCGTTCGAAGAACGCACTGCAACTAGAACCGTTAGACGGTACCAAGGCAGTGCGCGTCCCTTCTATTGCATGGGTGAAACGTTGCATTTATAATATCCAATTCCATAATAATAACTAGACCTGTTTGTAGCAATTGTGCAGCTTCCGAGATATTTAGAATGTGTTATATCTCCTGGCTGTCATTTAAAATAGAACGTAATCACGCCTACTCAGTATAATGACTTGTTTTGATTGGTTGCGATACTTAAACTGGAAATGTCAAAATTTGTCTTGCCCTAACGATAAGAAATTAACACAATTTGACTTTTTGCCCTGTTGCATTATCTTCTTAACTCTTCTTGTAACATTTACATCTGTTTAATTAGTGTGTAAAACAAAACGTCGAAAAAACAAATTTGTGGTCATAAAGGGACATAACACCTTATTTGAGAATACAAAT
>JAUJPP010000011.1:2343013-2358036 GCA_030562195.1 Nipponacmea schrenckii
GTTTCCGGCTAATTTCGGAAATTTTTTATCGGAATCTTTAATGA
The DNA here is from genome assembly GCA_030562195.1 of Nipponacmea schrenckii. Taxonomy (NCBI): domain Eukaryota; kingdom Metazoa; phylum Mollusca; class Gastropoda; family Lottiidae; genus Nipponacmea; species Nipponacmea schrenckii. The sequence goes on from JAUJPP010000011.1 coordinate 2,343,058, forward strand.
TAATTTTTTGTCTACTCATCTACCAATTTTTGTGAAAAAATAAGACGTAAATTTAAAAAAAAAAAACACCAGCTTTTTCATAAATCACGCACAATTAATATAGAACTAAGAACAAATTTTCAAAATAAAAAGCGCAATTTTGATCAAAATATAAAGTGTTATACACCATTGGAAAGAATAAATTACGCGTAATAAGGACATAAAAGAAATTTTGACGTATGCAAATTAGGTCACGTGACAGAGCTCTTCGAAGTTAAAAAGTGCAATTTTCAAATGGCTGTAAAACCGGAATTTGACATTGCACACCACAAATGAAGACATCAATGGATAGATCTCGACAAGGGCAACAACTTTTGTGCAGGTCACATGGTCACCAAAGGTCAAGGTCACGATATATGAACGTTGGAAAATTAGGCACTGAGTGAAAAAAAAGAACCGGAAATGAAAGGTAAGCTAAATCGAAATTCAAAATTCGGCTTCCTAAGAATTGTTAGCAATCGATTGAAGATTACATAGACATCAAAATAACAATTGTCCGATTAACCCCTAAGGCCCAATTTTTCACTTTACAAACGTTAGTGGTTTAATTATGGCGACTGACCTGTTACTTCCGGTTCAATTTTTGTTAATTATAAAATCATTATAGGTTAATAGTAACTAATTGCAAAGAAAAAAATTCAAATATCTTTAGAATTCCGGAAGTGAAAATTCAAAGTTTAGCGACGTAACCGAAACCGGAAGTGATGTCGACATTTTGAAAACAGATTTTTCTTGACAAGAAAAATGTTTATCTAAATGCAAATTTTGATTTCGATCTAATAAAAATTGCAGAAGTTAGAAAAAGTGTTAAATTTTAAAATTCAAAAGTCAGCAACAAAAGTAAAAATTTCAAAATTTTTAAACTGCTATTTTGTAAATCTAAGTTATAAGTAGTAAATAAAAAAAGGCCGAACCAGATTAGATAAAAAAACGAGCCGTGAGTTAGTAAACAAAAATAAAAATTGTGACGTTCTACGTCATTTCCGGTAAAACAAAAATGCGTCATTTTACATTTAAACAACAACGAGCACTAGATTACGTCACAATATCACGCCAGATTGTGTAAGACATTTGCAGTTATGGCTGGGGAGCGTGACCAGAAAAAGACAAAAAAAAAAAATAGTCATTTCGAAAACAAAGCAGTGCGTTCGAAGAACGCACTGCAACTAGAACCGTTAGACGGTACCAAGGCAGTGCGCGTCCCTTCTATTGCATGGGTGAAACGTTGCATTTATAATATCCAATTCCATAATAATAACTAGACCTGTTTGTAACAATTGTGCAGCTTCCGAAATATTTAGAATTTGTTATATCTCCTGGCTGTCATTTAAAATAGAACGTAACCACGCCTACTCAGTATAATGACTTGTTTTGATTGGTTGCGATACTTAAACTGGAAATGTCAAATTTGTCTTGACCAAACGATAAGAAATTAACACAATTTGACTTTTTGCCCTGTTACATTATCTTCTTAACACTTCTTGTAATATTTATATCTGTTTAATTAGTGTGTAAAACAAAACGTCGAAAAAACAAATTTGTGGTCTAAGGGACATAACACCTTACTTGATATTACAAATTGATCTCGGATTAAATTAACTTTCTAGATCGTTGATACTTTTAATTTGTTTATTTATCAATCTTAATTTAGGTGTAGTAGGAACATTAGATCCTGCAATTTGTGGCAAGTTGCCATGGTATAACATAGAGACATCAAATTAACAGCGCGGCTTTACATCTTTAAGAGAGTATTTTATAGAGTTGCGTCCCTTATACCACTAGTCCTCTCAACTGTACATTATTTTTGCTTAAGAGAATATCATTTAAAATTCTAAAGGTTGTCATTTCCTTCCAAATATTCCATATCATACATCGCCAACAACGAGAAATGAACAAACATTCTTTTTATTTAAGATATATAATATCTTTGAATCATTTCAACTGGATTAATTTTTAATCGTAAAAAAATCAAAATCAAAATAACAATTCAAAAATCAGTTTCCATATATATTTCGGCAATAGATTCTATATACATGTACATCAAAATTATGCCTTTATACACTCGGAATTTTGTCACTAAATAATGGATAAAGACGGTGTTTTCGACACTAAAATATTAAATTCTATTATTGAAAATGCGGTCAAAAACGCTGTGAAACAAATTGAACATGACCTAAAGCAAATGTTCAATGATAAACTGAATGACATTGCAAGTCGTGTAAATGTACTAGAAGTTGGTCAAGAACACTCAAGTCGTTTTCTTGACGATTTTGAAGATAAACTGAGTAATATTGAAAAAAACATTGAAAACCAAAGATGAAATAATATGGAAATTAGAGTCTAAAGTGAACAATTTGGAACAGTACACCCGTAAATCAACTGTTCGTATATTCGGGGTTAAAGAGACACCAAATGAAAATTGTGTTGAAATCGTTCAATCCATTATTAAAGATAAACTTAATATCATCGAACCTATCGAAATCGATGCCACTCATAGAGTGGGCAACATTCGACCAACTCGTCACACTACAACTAAACCCCGTGGAATCATTGTGCGTTTTCTGCGACGCTCTGACAAGCTTAAGATTACGCTTGCCAGACGCAAGCTAAAAGGTTCAGGTATAGTTATTGTAGACGACATGACTCGCTCAAATATAAACTTACTAGACAAGGCCAAATGTCATGATGGTGTCCAGAGGGCATGGTTCTCTAATGGAAAAGTTATGGTTGAGGACTTAAATGGTTCTAAATTCAACTTCCAACTTCACATGAACCTTGATGAAGAATTAACGTCCAGTATGGTTACTTAACTGTTATTGTGCAAACTATATTACGTTTCACTCTAGTATTTTGTGCTAATTTATTTTTTCAACATAAAATTTGTCAATTAGTTACTTTAAAAGTTTTCAATGTTATGTCGCCCAAGTGAACTCAACTGCATTGAACAATTCTAACCGTTTTAATTTTATTAACCGTTAAACTTCTGACCACATCTTAAGTGAATATGTGAACACAGTCAACTTGTCTGGCGAGTTATTTATATGTGATGAATATACTAATGTCACGACAAAATTAGCGAATGACTATGTCGGTTATATATATTACACATATATATCAATTGCAAAGATTTATAAATGTTATTCATACCCTCAATCATTTTATTTTAATTATCTCGAAATGTTAAATTGTATATGTATCAATTGTTCACTGTTGACTAAGCTCTTCCCTTTTCGATTTCGCTTTCGAAGAGTTTTTTGTCAACAAATTAAAATGTTGATTAAATACCTACCACTTACACTCACACTTCGTCAATCGAAGTGTTAGTTTTGCGTCTAATTTTTTTTTTTTTTTTTTTTTTTTTTTTTTTTTTTTTTTTTTTGGTTGGTGAATAGTCGGTTATTTGTAACTTTATGTAACTTAAAAATATCTTTTCGTTAACAGAAGTGTTGATTTTACACCCTATCACTACCTTTTTATTCAATCTGAAAGTGGTAAATGGTTATTGTTGAATTTCATAATTATTCCCTAATTGTTTTATATATGCCTAATCTATTAGATAGCTGTTGACTATTTCTTATCTTAGGTCGTATTTATTATTCAACCCATTCTCAAACCAACTAGGCCCTACTGATCGTTTTTCAGTGTCATTGTAAAACCCAATTACCGGTACACTTGTTCTCCTATTTTGTAATAACCTGTTTATATATTGTTTTGTCTTATGTTTATTTTTGTTTGTAATATATCGATGCCACCGATAATCAACTTTCATAAGGTAACATTTATTTTAAAAATGCATTGGAATCCTGTCCCACAAATAGCATCGTTCTTTTTATTACTTAATTTAATTTCAAATTCTGCAATTTAAAATACTGTAAAAAGCCAGATTCTGTTTGTGGTGGCAGAAAAACATACTGCAAATTATCCCAATCAAAATGTTTTGTAGTTAGTTCAAGTGATCTCTTATTATCTGGAGATGTTCATCCTAATCCAGGCCCTGAAATATGTTTAGACAAACTCTCCCTATTTCATTTGAATATAAGAAGTATCAGACATAAATTAAAATTAATCAAGGATTCCATTGACGACAGGCATATATGTTCCTTTTCAGAAACGCACCTAGATGGCAACGTAACAAATGATACCTTACAATGGGAAGGTTTTCATAGTCCATTTCGAAAAGACAGAAATTGTCATGGTGGTGGTATTATCACTTATATCAATGAAAATATTCTTTGTAAGAGAAGAACTGATCTTGAATATGAAAATATTGAAAGTCTATGGGTTGAATGCAAACTTAATCACGTAACTTTCCTTATAGGGACATACTATAGGCCTCCAAGTAGTCAACCTGACTTCTGGACAAAATTTGAATCTGCTCTTGAAACTGCACGTGAACAAGTCTCAAACATTTTTGTTTTGGGTGACTTAAATGATGATTTGCTTGTTTCACCCTCAACTTTGCATGATATTTTATCCACAAATAATCTTAAAAATGTGATATTAGAACCTACTAGGGTAACGAATACTTCATCGACACTTTTAGACGTTATCTTATGTTCTGATCTAATTGATGCAGATTTTTCAGAAACTTTTCAATTTGATAGTAAAATTTCAGACCACAAAGGTGTTTGTGCATATTTTGACATTTCCGTTCCCAGCCAAAATGAATTTCATCGAAGTGTTTTTCTCTATAAGCATGCAAATTTTGATTTACTTAACCATCTGATAAAATCTTTCAATTGGAATTTTCTCTTTGACAATTTAGATGTAAACTCTGTTTATGACAAATTTTATTTTACTCTAAATAAATTCATAGAAATATGTGTACCAAAGAAAAATATTATTATTCGACCATCCGATAAACCATGGTTCAATTCAAAAATAAGGCGAGAAATACGAATTAGAAACAGATTGCGAAATAAGGTTTTTCGGACTAATAGTGTCTCGGACATTCTGAAATATAAGAAACAACGTAATAAAGTGAATAATTTTAAGAAAGTCCTAAAAGCTGAATATGAGGAGAAAATTGTTGACTGTCTCAATACCGGTGATAATTCTAATCACATCTACTGGAACTGTTTGAAAAAGGTCCTTAATCAAGAATCGTCCAAATCAATACCGCCTCTTCTATCTGTTGACGGGAGTGTCGCTGAAACAGATCTACAAAAATGTGAAGTTCTTAACGAATTTTTTGGCTCTGTTTGTGATAATACTTCACAAACTGAACTACCACTTTTCGAATCGCGTACTCGTTCGCAATTTTTTATGCCATATATAACTGATTTAGAAATCAAAGAGTTCATTAAGTGTCTGAAACCTAATAAAGCTAATGGCAGTGACAATATAAGCCATACCTTATTAAAAAACACCATTGATAGTATTTGTATTCCTTTAGGATTGATCTATAATATCTCTATTTCAAATGGTACCTTTCCTGATATATGGAAGCATGCTCGTGTCATGCCTCTTTTTAAAAAGGGTGATAAATCAGTAGTTTCTAATTATCGTCCCATCTCATTACTTAGTACATTAAGTAAGATTTTTGAGCGAATTGTTTTTAAACATCTGTATCACTATTTCCAAATCAATAATTTATTATTTAAGTTTCAATCTGGTTTTAGACCATCCTACTCGACTGTTCACCAGCTTTTAGAAGTGTATCATGATGTGGTAACAGCCATAGACCATAGAGAATTGTCATGCTATACGTACTGCGATATTTCTAAAGCTTTCGATCGAGTATATTTACGTGGACTTATCTTAAAATTAGAGAAATATGGTATTTCAGGCAATATACTTAAGTGGTTAGATAGCTATGTACATGGACGAAATCAAAGCGTTTTTGTTGGCAACTCAATATCGTCCGTAGTTTGGCTGAAATCTGGTGTACCACAAGGTTCTGTTTTGGGCCCATTTTTGTTTCTTGTTTATCTTAATGACATACAAGACTCACTTCAGAATATTGCAAGATTGTTTGCTGATGATACAGCCCTTGGATGCAACAAATCAACTGTGTCTGGTATTGAGCAATCTCTAAATTTAGACCTTGAAAGACTTAATATTTGGGCATCCCAGTGGCTTATAAAGTTTAATCCAAATAAAACAAAAGTTATATTGTTTACTAATAAAACAAATGTTCCACCACCTAATATTTATTTTGGAGACGTGAAACTAGATGTTGTTAATCATCATAAGCATCTTGGTATCACTCTTTCTTCTAATGCTAAATGGTCTGTTCATATTGAAAATCTGTCGACTTCAGCCTCTAAATTATTAAATATTTTACGAAGACTAAAATACCAACTATCACGAAAAACACTTTGTAATATTTATAAAGTATTTATAAGATCTATATTAGAATATTCTTGCGAATTGTGGGATAATTGTACACTTGATGATTCTAACAAACTTGAAAAGATTCAACTTGAAGCAGCGCGTATTGTTACTGGTCTACCTAAGTTTGCAAGCAGTGAATCTCTGTATTTTGAAACCGGCTGGCCTACTCTTTCTGTTAGAAGAAAAAATCGGAGACTTTTAACCTTTTATAAAATTGTACATGACTGTGCCCCCTCCTACCTTAGCGATATATTAAATGAAATTAATAGTACTGATCACTCATATGACTTGCGAAACATTGACGACTTTTCAAGACCCTTTTCAAGACTTAATTTAAGGAATAACTCCTTTTTTCCCCAAACCATACGTGATTGGAACAATTTAGGTGATGAATTTAAGCTTGCCAATAGTGTGAATTCCTTTAAATACAAGCTAAAAAAATCCACAGCCTTCCAGTTTGCTCCGAATTTCTTTTGGAATGGTAAACGTTTTTTAAATATTATGCACACCAAAATAAGGCATGGTTGTAGTTCGTTAAAATCTGATCTCTACAAATATGATATAGTTACTTCTGCTTCTTGTAGATGTGGTTTTCACAATGAAGATGCGTTTCATTTCTTTTTCGATTGTTGTTTATATTCAGAAAGTAGACGAGTCTTAATGCAAAGTCTATCAGATTTTGCTGTTATTGATTTAAACATCCTTTTATGGGGTGATCCGGAAGCTGATTTTGACAAAAACTCACATTTATTTAAAAACGTTTTAACTTATATTAATTCTACAAAAAGATTTAGCAAATAAAGTATGTGATATTTTCCTATTTATATATTTCTGCAATATATGTTTATTTTAAGTTGATTGTCGGCGGCATGTGTATATAGTGTTAATACTGATATTCTTTTTTCTGTTCTTTTTTTCTGTTTTGCTTTTTTTTTTATAAGTTTAACTGTCATTTTGTCTAGTAATATTTATTGTCATGAACTACTTTTAAGGAGAGGGTTAATTTAAGTTTTTGTAACTTGCTCCCAATCCTTTTGTATCATTTTGATCAATAAAATATGTTTAAACCAACCAAATCAAAATTATGATTGAATTATCTTCCGAGACCCTATTTCGATTTAAAGAAAAATACACACAGTTAGTATAGAAGAAATTACAAAATTTGCAAATTTAAAACGTGCAATTTTGATCAAAAATCAAGTGTTATACACCATTGGAAAGAATAACTAGACCTGTTTGTAACAGTTCTGCAGCTTTCGAGCTATTTAGAATTTGTTGGTCTCCTGGCTGTCATTTAAGGATAGAATGTAGATTGATTTTGCGATTATTGGGAGAGATGATTTATTCATGATTTAACACGTGACATTTGAGCTTGTTAATAGACTGGCAATCATTAAGGTTTGTGATGTAGAAATATCTGGGCTTAACCACGCCCACAAAGTCCATTGACTTGTTTTGGAAACTTCAACTGGAAATGTCAAAATTTGTGAATTGACCGTTTTATAGGAAAAATTCGCAATTTTTAAATGCCGATAAACCGAAAGTTTACATTTTGCTATAAAGCTTAATATGTCATTGGATAGAACGTATCACATATGTACAGGTATAAAGATCGCCAAAGGTCAACGTCACAATATACACCTTCGAAGTTTTTATAATTTTTAATCGTAATTAAATTAAAATCAAATTAAAAATTCAAAAATCAGTTTCCATATAAATTTCGGCAATCGGTTATAGATTCTATATACATGTCCATCAAAATAACACATATTGACTGATCCTCCGAGACCCTATTTCGATTGAAAGAAAAATACACACAGTGATGTAAAAATATCTGGGCTTAACCACGCCCACAAAGTCTAATGACATGTATTGATTGGTTGAGATACTTTAACTGGAAATGTCAAAATTTGTGTCTTGACCAAAAGATAAGAAATTAACACAATCAGACTTTATGACCTGTTGACTTATATCTGTTTAATTAGAGTGTAATTTTATTCTTAAACTTTTCGCAATTTTTATTTATACATATTGATTTATATATTGCTTGAAAGCTGGGAATTTGCACATTATAAATCTGTTCGAATTTTGTTTTTAAGTTAAATAGAACTAAATATAAAAAAATATGAATGTTAAAATCGCTTATTTTCTACTAGGCGTATTTTCATCAGTTTTCGGTCTATAGCTAAAATAAAGATATTTTTAGAAAGCTGATGAAAATCACATCACAATAATGTCAATTAGAATGTTGCCAAGAGTCTTGTTCATGAGATATAACCATCTGAAGATACGAGAAATATGCAAATTACCAATTTTTGGATCCCTATTAATCCAAATGTTCTTGGCAATGAAGATGATTGTGCAGAAAAATAAAGGTTGCATATTAGTAAGTTAGTCCTCTTCGTAACTTGCGGAGAATAGGGCTGCTACAGACGTTCTCCATCTCACTCTGTTATGAGCTGTTCTTTTTGCTTCATTCCAGGTCTTGCCAATCCTTCCTAGCTCTTTCAGTCTTATTCTTTTCAAGCTATGTAAAGGTCGTCCTTGTCTTCTATGCCCTTGGGGATTCCAGTCCAGTTCCTCTCTGGTGATGTTGTTTTGAGATCAAAAAGATGCATATGGTAGAGTTCAAAAGTTATGAACTTTCAAACGGAAGTCAGTTTTGAAAAACTTTGGCAGGACCTGGTCCAAAGACAAATTTGAAATTGAAAAATATGCCATTAGAGGACCTAGATAATTATCCAAATTATATTTTAAAACAAGTCTGAAAAAATAGGATTAAAAATGGCGGACGAGTAGTATTTTTCCAATAATTTGCATATTTCAAGATGGCGATCAAACGGTTAGAAATTTGCATATACGGCATACATACAAAATGAAGATATTGATGGTACTGATTCTGTGTAATAATAAAATTGCAAGTTTGTGCAAAAATTTAATCCGAAAATTTCGATTTCTATGATTTTATACATTTTTTGGTCATTTTCGGACGTTTCCGGCTAATTTCGGAAAATGTTTTATCGGAATCTTTAATGATAATTTTTTGTCTACTCATCTACCAATTTTTGTGAAAAAATAAGACGTAAATTTAAAGGGGCACAGGCTTGATTTGTTTCGGACAATCATCCGACAGCCTCAAACACATGAAATCTTTTGTTTAGCTAATCAGATATAGTCTACAGAGCTTACCTTTGAAATTTGAGCCTTCAAATCCATGGGTATACATATTTATCCGTGTTTGAAAATCATAATGTCTTAAGATATTATGAACGTTCCGCCATATTGGAAAATCAAAGAGTTATAAATAGACTACTGCGCAGGCCCACACTGATAAAACAAAAAGAAAGTACATGTAATAACAATTGTAGATATTGTCAACAGGACACACAATTTTCAGACTGACTGAAGACCAGCCGCGTACAGCACGGAAAAAAAATAAAAAGTGAAATTTTTGAGGTATATTTCAAGGTATTTTGCGATTTTCTTAGAGCTTGAGTATTTCTGAGGACTGTTTAAATGTAACAAAGGCCCAAAACGACCCCTAAAAATCAAGATTGTGCCCCTTTAAAAAAACACGTGCTTTTTCATAAATAACGCACAATTAATATAGAACTAAGAACAAAATTTTCAAATATTAAAAAGCGCAATTTTGATCAAAATATAAAGTGTTATACACCATTGGAAAGAATAAATTACGCGTAATAAGGACATAAGAGAAATTTTGACGTATGTAAATTAGGTCACGTGACAGAGCTCTTCGAAGTTAAAAAGTGCAATTTTCAAATGGCTGTAAAACCGGAAGTTGACAATGCACAACACAAATGAAGACATCAATGGATAGATCTCGACAAGGGCAACAACTTTTGTGCAGGTCACATGGTCACCAAAGGTCAAGGTCACGATATATGAACGTTGGAAAATTAGGCACTGAGTGAAAAAAAAGAACCGGAAATGAAAGGTAAGCTAAATCGAAATTCAAAATTCGGCTTCCTAAGAATTGTTAGCAATCGATTGAAGATTACATAGACATCAAAATTACAATTGTCCGATTAACCCCTAAGGCCCAATTTTTCACTTTACAAGAGTAAGTGGTTTAATGATGGCGACTGATCTGCTACTTCCGGTTCAACTTTTGTTAATTATAAAATCATTATGGGTTAATAGTAACTAATTGCAAAAAAAAAATTCAGATATCTTTAGAATTCCGGAAGTGAAAATTCGAAGTTTAGCGACGTATGACGCCGAAACCGGAAGTGATGTCGACATTTTGAAAACAGATTTTTCTTGACAAGAAAAATGTTTATCTAACTGCAAATTTTGATTACGATCTAATCAAAATTGCAAAAGTTAGAAAAAGTGTTAAATTTTAAAATTCAAAAGTCAGCAACAAAAGTAAAAATTTCAAAATTTTTAAACTGCTATTATGTAAATCTAAGTTATAAGTAGTAAATAAAAAAAGTCCGAACCAGATTAAATAAAAAAACGAGCCGTGAGTTAGTAAACAAAAATAAAATTTGTGACGTTCTACGTCATTTCCGGTAGAACAAAAATGCGTCATTTTACATTTAAACAACAACGAGCACTAGATTACGTTACAATATCACGCCAGATTGTGTAAGACATTTGCAGTTATGGCTGGGGAGCGTGACCAGAAAGAGACAAAAAAAAAACTAGAATTGCTTACAATTATGAACGTATTTCGAGAGCCTTAAAATATTATGTAGGCTAAATTTGCAATTACCTACATCTAGACAATATATTGAATATCATTTGACCTAGTTTTCAAAGTCATAAAATAATTAGGTCACACCTTCCGTAACGGTTAATGATGGCGAAAATATGAAAATTATCAATTTTTGCTGTATTTAAGTACACTTATCTCTATGAATTTTTTAAGTAAGCCAAATTAAAAAATATCTACTCGTAGACAATATATTGAATATTATTTGACCTAATTTTCAAGGTCATAGATTAAGTGGGTCACACCTTCCGTACCCGTTAAAGTGACCTAAATTTGAAAAAATCGAAATTTAAATAATTCGAAAGAAAATACGAAATTTGAAAATCGGTCTCCAAGAAAAGGTAGATAATGATCCATTGTATCTATGTGCTAAATTTCATCAAAATCGGTCTAACAGTAGTGTCTGAATTTCGGATTTAAGAATTGTAACGAAAATTCAAAATGGCGGCCGATATGGCAGCTTGACCTAATTATTTAGGTCAAATCAATTACTATTGACAAGTTATTTATAAAACAGTTTTCACTTTTCACCTAGCAGTTATAGACCGGAAGTTACGTAATTACGTCATTTGAGGCTAAACCGGAAGTGGAATTTTTTTTTTCACATTTTTCCAAAAATTATAAACATATCGCCTATCAACTGGTAAAGTTTCAAAATTTTACCATTTATATTAAAGGAGAAATCACGGTCTGAAATTTTTGCCGATGACCCTTGAATATTGAATTGCAAATCGTGGGTAAAATATTTAACCTAATTGCATAAAACCTATAATTGTTAGTTGACAAATACATTGAAGTTTTCAAATCTGAAAATCCGGTCAAAATCGAACTGAAAATAAACTTGCTAAAGCAAAAAAACCTGAACTTCCGGTTCTCACTTCCTGTCAGAGATAGAACTTCCGGTTTTGTTTTATTTGATAATAGAAATCATTCTAAGATCAACTGTAGATTTGGAATTTCTGCACCTTTTACCTGTTTGTCTGCAAACTCATCCAAGAATTACAAAAAAAAACTAGAATTGCTTACAATTATGAACGTATTTCGAGAGCCTTAAAATATTATGTAGGCTAAATTTGCAATTACCTACATCTAGACAATATATTGAATATCATTTGACCTAGTTTTCAAAGTCATAAAATAATTAGGTCACACCTTCCGTAACGGTTAATGATGGCGAAAATATGAAAATTATCAATTTTTGCTGTATTTAAGTACACTTATCTCTATGAATTTTTTAAGTAAGCCAAATTAAAAAATATCTACTCGTAGACAATATATTGAATATTATTTGACCTAATTTTTAAGGTCATAGATTAAGTGGGTCACACCTTCCGTACGCGTTAAAGTGACCTAATTTTGAAAAAATCGAAATTTAAATAATTCGAAAGAAAATACGAAATTTGAAAATCGGTCTCCAAGAAAAGGTAGATAATGATCCATTGTATCTATGTGCTAAATTTCATCAAAATCGGTCTATCAGTAGTGTCTGAATTTCGGATTTAAGAATTGTAACGAAAATTCAAAATGGCGGCCGATATGGCAGCTTGACCTAATTATTTAGGTCAAATCAATTACTATTGACAAGTTATTTATAAAACAGTTTTCACTTTTCACCTAGCAGTTATAGACCGGAAGTTACGTAATTACGTCATTTGAGGCTAAACCGGAAGTGGAATTTTCTTTTTCACATTTTTTCAAAAATTATAAACATATCGCCTATCAACTGGTAAAGTTTCAAAATTTTACCATTTATATTAAAGGAGAAATCACGGTCTGAAATTTTTGCCGATGACCCTTGAATATTGAATTGCAAATCGTGGGTAAAATATTTAACCTAATTGCATAAAACCTATAATTGTTAGTTGACAAATACATTGAAGTTTTCAAATCTGAAAATCCGGTCAAAATCGAACTGAAAAAAAACTTGCTAAAGCAAAAAAACCTGAACTTCCGGTTCTCACTTCCTGTCAGAGATAGAACTTCCGGTTTTGTTTTATTTGATAATAGAAATCATTCTAAGATCAACTGTAGATTTAGAATTTCTGCACCTTTTACCAGTTTGTCTGCAAACTCATCCAAGAATTACAAAAAAAAAAAAAAAAAAAAAAAAAAAAATAATCCGAACGATTACAATACGTTTTCGCCAAAGTCGAAATACGTAAAAAACTAGAGCCGTACGCCTAACGGCACTGAAGCAGTGCGTTCCATCCAGGGATTCGTTCGTTAAGCAAAAGACAAAAAGGGTTTATTAAAATAAAAAAAATGTGCATCAGAAACGGATTTTGATTTCATAACAAACGCTCCCCTACCCCATTTCCCCCCTTTCCCCCCTTTGCCCCTCCCCATCCTTAGCCCTCATCATCAATTAAGATAGATAATAAGTTAAAATCATAATAAAAAATGGATAGAGGGTCGTTTAATCTAAAAAAGAAATCCCGGGTCGCCGAAACTCATATTTGTAAATCGCCCAAACGTAGAGAATAATACCCAATACAATGTAGATTGTTTTATATATTAAATTCGCAATTTTCGGATGGCGATGAAACCAAAAGTAGATATCGTACAAAAAATATATATATAGCATTGGATAGACAATGTCGAAGAGATATACAAATCGAAAGGTCACTAATGGTTAAAGTTGTCTTAAGTCGCCAGGGTATAACATTGAGACACCACATAAATAGCGCGGCCTAACATTTTAAAATTTATATTGAATAGATTTTCGTCCCTTAGACCATTGTTCCAGTCAACTGTATATTATTGTTGCATAATATAAGAGTTAAAATTTAAAATTCTAAAGGTTGCAATTTCGTTCCAAATATTCAATATTTACATCACCCACAACAGGAAAAACATATATAACAACTTTGAATCATTAAAACTAGATGTACAACGATTAAACTAAAAAATAATTTCAGATCGCTGAAACTCATATCTTGTAGGTCGCCCAAATGCAACACATTAAACAGATTGTTTTATAGGGAAAATTCGCAATTTTCAAATGGCGATAAAAGCGGAAGCATACATCTTACAATAAAGTTTTATATATCATTGGATAGAACTTCTCGAGAGCTATCATATTTGTACAGGCCAAAAATTCGTCAAAGGTCAACGTCACAATATACGACCCTTCAAAATTTTTAAAAATTTTAATCGTTAAAAAATCAAAATCAAAATCAAAATTCAAAAAACGGTTTCCATATATATTTCGGCAATCGGTTATAGATTCTATATACATCAAAATAACACAAATCGAATTATCCCCCGAGACCCTATTTCGATTTAAAGAAAAACACGCACAGTTATTATAGAAGAAATTACAAAATTTTGAAATTTTTAAACGCGCAATTTTGACTAAAATACCAAGTTTGATATATTAATGGGAAGATGACATTAAGCGTAAAAGGAATATGTAAGAAATTCTGTCCTATGTAAATTAGGTCACGTGATAGAGCTCTTTAAAGTTAAAATTCGTGATTTTCAATTGGCTGCAAAACCGGAAGTGAACATCGGACAACAAAAGTGAAGATACCATTGGACAGATTTAATCAAGGGCAATAACTTTTGTTCAGGTCACAAGGTCACCAGAGGTCAATATGGCGAAATATGACCTTTAAAAGTTTTGACTATTACTGAAAAATTTCAACCGGAAATAAAGGAAAAGCAAAGTCGAAATTCAAAAATCCCTTCCCATACTTTTTTGCGCAATCGATAGATGTTGTTAGAAAATTTAAAATTATGCAAATTAGATTTAACCCTGAGGCCCCATTTTGAGTTTTACAAAAGTAAACCATCTCAAGATGGCGGCTGATCCGTTACTTCCGGTTCGATTTTTTTTAATTTAGCATCATTTAATAGACAAT
>JAUJPP010000011.1:2358536-2374370 GCA_030562195.1 Nipponacmea schrenckii
ACTAAATATAAAAAAATATGAATGTTAAAATCGTTTATTTTCTACTAGGCGTATTTTCATCATTTTTCGGTCTATAGCTAAAATAAAGATATTGTTAGAAAGCTGATGAAAATCACAATTAGAATGTTGCCAAGAGTCTTGTTCATGAGATATAACCATCTGAAGATACGAGAAATATGCAAATTACCAATTTTTGGATCCCTATTAATCCAAATGTTCTTTACTAAAATTAGAAATCAAGGTATCATATGAACCTTTAGCCAATGAAGATGATTTTGCAGAAAAATAAAGGATGCATATTAGTAAGTTAGTCCTCTTCGTTCCTTGCGGAGAATAGGGCTGCTACAGACATTCTCCATCTCACTCTGTTATGAGCTGTTCTTTTTGCTTCATTCCAGGTCTTTCCAGGTCTTGCCAATCCTTCCTAGCTCTTTCAGTCTTATTCTTTTCAAGCTATGTAAAGGTCGTCCTTGTCTTCTATGCCCTTTGGGATTCCAGTCCAGTGCCTCTCTGGTGATGTTGTTTTGAGATCAAAAGGATGCATATGGTAGAGTTCAAAAGTTATGAACTTTCAAACGGAAGTCAGTTTTGAAAAACTTTGGCAGGACCTGGTCCAAAGACAAATTTGAAATTGAAAAATATGCAACTAGAGGACCTAGATAATTATCCAAATTATATTTTAAAACAAGTCTGAAAAAAATAGGATTAAAAATGGCGGACGAGTAGTATTTTTCCAATAATTTGCATATTTCAAGATGGCGATCAAACGGTTAGGAATTTGCATATACGGCATACATACAAAATGAAGATATTGATGGTACTAATTCTGTGGAATAATAAAATTGCAAGTTTGTGCAAAAATTTAATCCGAAAATTCCGATTTCTATGATTTTCTACATTTTTTGGTCATTTTCGGACGTTTCCGGCTAATTTCGGAAAATGTTTTATCGGAATCTTTAATGATAATTTTTTGTCTACTCATCTACCAATTTTTGTGAAAAAATAAGACGTAACTTCAAAAAAACACGTGCTTTTTCATAAATCACGCACAATTAATATAGAACTAAGAACAAATTTTTCAAATATTAAAAAGCGCAATTTTGATCAAAATATAAAGTGTTATACACCATTGGAAAGAATAAATTACGCGTAATAAGGACATAAAAGAAATTTTGACGTATGTAAATTAGGTCACGTGACAGAGCTCTTCGAAGTTAAAAAGTGCAATTTTCAAATGGCTGTAAAACCGGAAGTTGACATTGCACAACACAAATGAAGACATCAATGGATAGATCTCGACAAGGGCAACAACTTTTGTGCAGGTCACATGGTCACCAAAGGTCAAGGTCACGATATATGAACGTTGGAAAATTAGGCACTGAGTGAAAAAAAAGAACCGGAAATGAAAAGTAAGCTAAATCGAAATTCAAAATTCGGCTTCCTAAGAATTGTTAGCAATCGATTGAAGATTTCATAGACATCAAAATTACAATTGTCCGATTAACCCCTAAGGCCCAATTTTTCACTTTACAAAAGTAAGTGGTTTAATGATGGCGACTGATCTGTTACTTCCGGTTCAATTTTTGTTAATTATAAAATGATTATGGGTTAATAGTAACTAATTGCAAAAAACAAAATTCAAATATCTTTAGAATTCCGGAAGTGAAAATTCGAAGTTTAGCGACGTATGACGCCGAAACCGGAAGTGATGTCGACATTTTGAAAACAGATTTTTCTTCACAAGAAAAATGTTTATCTAACTGCAAATTTTGATTTCGATCTAATCAAAATTGCGAAAGTTAGAAAAAGTGTTAAATTTTAAAATTCAAAAGTCAGCAACAAAAGTAAAAATTTCAAAATTTTTAAACTGCTATTATGTAAATCTAAGTTATAAGTAGTAAATAAAAAAAGTCCGAACCAGATTGGATAAAAAAACGAGCCGTGAGTTAGTAAACAAAAATAAAATTTGTGACGTTCTACGTCATTTCCGGTAGAACAAAAATGCGTCATTTTACATTTAAACAACAACGAGCACTAAATTACGTCACAATATCACGCCAGATTGTGTAAGACATTTGCAGTTATGGCTGGGGAGCGTGACCAGAAAGAGACAAAAAAAAAAAAAAATAGTCATTTCGAAAACAAAGCAGTGCGTTCGAAGAACGCACTGCAAAAAAACTAGAGCCGTACGCCTAACGGCACTGAAGCAGTGCGTTCCATCCAGGGATTCGTTCGTTCGTTCGTTAAGCAAAAGACAAAAAGGGTTTATTAAAATAAAAAAAATGTGCATCAGAAATATATTTTGATTTCATAACAAACGCTCCCATACCCCCCTTTTCCCCCTTTCCCCTCTTTGCCCCTCCCCATCCTTAGCCCTCATCATCAATTAAGATAGATAATAAGTTAAAATCATAATAAAAAATGGATAGAGGGTCGTTTAATCTAAAAAAGATATGCGGATCGCCGAAACTCATATTTGTAAATCGCCCAAACGTAGAGAATAATACCCAATACAAAGTAGATTGTTTTATATATTTAAGGGGCACAATCTTGATTTTTAGGGGTCGTTTTGGGCCTTTGTTACATTTAAACAGTCCTCAGAAATACTCAAGCTCTAAGAAAATCGCAAAATACCTTGAAATATACCTCAAAAATTTCACTTTTTATTTTTTTTTCGTGCTGTACGCGGCTGGTCTTCAGTCAGTCTGAAAATTGTGTGTCCTGTTGACAAAATCTACAATTGTTATTACATGTACTTTCTTTTTGTTTTATCAGTGTGGGCCTGCGCAGTTGTCTATTTATAACTCTTTGATTTTCCAATATGGCGGGACATTCATAATATCTTAAGACATTATGATTTTCAAACATGGATAAATATGTATACCCATGGATTTGAAGGCTCAAATTTCAAAGGTAAGCTCTGTAGACTATGTCTGATTAGCTAAATAAAAGATTTCATGTGTTTGAGGCTGTTGGATGATTGTCCGAAACAAATCAAGCCAGTGCCCCTTTAAATTCGCAATTTTCAGATGGCGATGAAACCAAAAGTACAAAAAATATATATAGCATTAGATAGACAATGTCGAAGCTATATACAAATCGAAAGGTCACTAATGCTAAAAGTTGTCTTAAGTCGCCAGGGTATAACATTGAGACACCACATAAATAGCGCGGCCTAACATTTTAAAATTTATATTGAATAGATTTTCGTGCCTTAGACCATTGTTCCAGTAAACTGTATATTATTGTTGCATAATATAAGAGATAAAATTTAAAATTCTAAAGGTTGTAATTTCGTTCCAAATATTCAATATTTACATCACCCACAACAGGAAAAACATATATAACAACTTTGAATCATTTTAGCTAGATGTACAACGATTAAACTAAAAAATAATTTCAGATCGCTGAAACTTATATCTTGTAGGTCGCCCAAATGCAACACATTAAACAGATTGTTTTATAGGGAAAATTCGCAATTTTCAAATGGCGATAAAAGCGGAAGTATACATCTTACAATAAAGCTTAATATATCATTGGATAGAACTTCTCGAGAGCTATCATATTTGTACAGGTCAAAAATTCGTCAAAGGTCAACGTCACAATATACGACCCTTCAAAGTTTTTTAAAATTTTAATCGTTAAAAAATCAAAATCAAAGCAAAATTCAAAAATCGGTCTCCATATATATTTCGGCAATCGGTTATAGATTCTATATACATCAAAATAACACAAATCGAATCATCCCCCGAGACCCTATTTCGATTTAAAGAAAAACACGCACAGTTAGTATAGAAGAAATTACAAAATTTTGAAATTTTTAAACGCGCAATTTTGATTAAAGTACCAAGTGTGATATATTAATAGAAAGATGAGATTAAGCGTAAAAGGAATATGTAAGAAATTCTGTCCTATGTAAATTGGGTCACGTGATAGAGCTCTTGAAAGTTAAAATTCGTGATTTTCAATTGGCTGCAAAACCGGAAGTAAACATCGGACAACAAAAGTGGAGATACCATTGGGCAGATATAATGAAGGGCAATAACTTTTGTTCAGGTCAAAAGGTCATCAAAGGTCAAGGTTGCGAAATATGACCGGTTAAATTTTTGACAATTACTGAAAAAATTCAACCGGAAATAAAAGAAAAACAAAATCGAAATTCAAAAATTCCTTCCCATACTTTTTTGCGTAATCAATTGATGTTTCTAGAAAATCTAAAATTATGCAAATTAGACATATCCCTGAGAACTTATTTCAGTTTTACAAAATTTAGTCGTATCAAGATGGCGGAAGATCCGTTACTTCCGGTTCGAATTTTCTTAATTTAGCATTATTCAATAGACAATTGTAGCTAATTGCAAAAGAAATTTTTCAAATATCTTCATTATTCCGGAAGTGCAAAGTTCAACTTTAAAAGCGAATAACATCAAAACCGGAAGTGATATCGTAATTTTGAAAAATACTTCGGAATCCAAATGTCTATATATCTGTAAGTTTTCAGATCGATCGAAATAAAACTGTAGAATTTAGAAAATGCAAAAAATTTCAAATTCAAAATGTCAGCGACAAAGTTGGGAAATGTATAATTCTTAAATTGCTATTTTTTAAAACTAAATTCAATGTAGTTACCTAAAAAAAAACGATCAAAATCGGATCAAAAATAAAGCCGCAAATTGAAAAACAAAGAAAAACTGTAGACGGCGCTACGTCATTTCCTGTAGGTCAAAATGGCGTCAAAATACATTCATCAAATTTAGTCTCGCGGCATTTTCGGGAGAAATGTTAACAGAATGTGCGTGGCATGCGTAGTTTTGGCTGGGCGCTCTGACCAGAATTCGAAAAAAAAAAAAAACTAGAGCCGTACTCCTAACGGCACTGAAGCAGTGCGTTCCATCCAGGGATTCGTTCGTTAAGCAAAAGACAAAAAGGGTTTATTAAAAAAAATGTGCATTATAAATGGATTTGGATTTCATAACAAACGCTCCTATCCCCCCTCCCATTCCCCCCCCCCTTTCCCCCTCCCCATCCTTAGCCCTCATCATCAATTATGATAGGTAATAAGTTAAAATCATAATAAAAAAAATTCGTTTAATCAAAAAAAGATATTCGGATCGCCGAAACTCATATTTTGTAAATCGCCCAAACGCAGAGAATAATATCCAATGGATTGTTTCATATATTAAATTCGCAATTTTCAGATGGCGATGAAACCAAAAGTACACATTGTACAACATAGCATTGGATAGACATTGTCGAAAGCTATATATTTTGTACAAATCAAAAGGTCACTAATGGTTTAAATTATTTATATTGAATAGAGTTCTGTCCCTTAGACCATTATTCCACTCAACTGTATATTATTGTTGCATAAGAGATACAATTTAAAATTCTAAAGATTGTAATTTCGTTCAAAATATTCCATATTTACATCACCCACAACAGGAAGTAAACCACAATTTCATTTATTTAATATATATAAAACCTTTGAATCATTTTAACTGGATGTAGAACGATTAAACTAAAAAATAAATTTGGATCGCTGAAACTCATATCTTGTAGATCGCCCAAACGCAACACACATTAAACAGATTGTTTTATAGGGAAAATTCGCAATTTTTAAATGGCGATGAAAGCGGAAATATACATCTTACAATAAAGCTTTATATATCATTGGATAGATCTTCTCGAGAGCTATCACGTTTGTACAGGTCAAAAATTCGTCAAAGGTCAACGTCACAATATACGACCCTTCAAAGTTTTTAAAAATTTTAATCGTAAAAAAATCAAAATCAAAATCGAAATTCAAAAATCGGTTTCCATATATATTTCGTCAATCGGTTATAGATTCTATATACATCAAAATAACACAAATCGAATTATCCCCCAAGACCCTATTTCGATTTAAAGAAAAACACGCACAGTTAGTATAGAAGAAATAACAAAATTTTGAAATTTGTAAACGCGCAATTTTGATCAAAATACCAAGTGTGATATATTAATAGAAAGATGAGATTAAGCGTAAAAGGAATATGTAAGAAATTATGTCCTATGTAAATTAGGTCACGTGATAGAGCTCTTTAAAATAAAAATTCGTGATTTTCAATTGGCTGCAAAACCGGAAGTAAACATCGGACAACAAAGGTGATGATACCATTGCGTAGATATAATCAAGGGCAATAACTTTTGTTCAGGTCAAAAGGTCACCGAAGGTCAAGGTCGCGAAATATGACCTTTTAAATTTTTGACAATTACTGGAAAATTTCAACCGGAAATAAAAGAAAAGCAAAAGCGAAATTCAAAAATCCCTTCCCATACTTTTTTGCGCAATCGTTGAATGTTTTTAGAAAATCTTAAATTATGCAAATTAGATTTAACCCTAAGGCCCCATTTTGAGTTTTACAAAAATTAGTCATATCAAGATGGCGGCTGATCCGTTACTTCCGGTTCGGATTTTTTTAATTTAGCATCATTTAATAGACAATTGTAGCTAATTGCAAAAGAAATTTTTTCAATATCTTCAATATTCCGGAAGTGCAAAATTCAACTTTAAAAGCAAATAACTTCAAAACCGGAAGTGATATCGAAATTTTGAAAACTAATTATAGTTTGCAATCAAAATGTCTATATATCTGTAAGTTTTCAAGTCGATCGAAAGAAAACTGTAGAAGTAAAAAAATGCTAAAAATTCAAAATTCAAAAAGTCAGCGACAAAGTTGGGAAATGTTTCATTCTCAATTCCCTATCTTTTAGAACTAAGTTCAATGTAGTTATCTAAAAAAGAACGATCAACATTGGATCAAAAATAAAGCCGCAAATTGAAAAACAAAGAAAAACTTTGGAATGCGCTACGTCATTTCCTGTTTACAAAAAATGCATCAAATTACATTCATTAACATTACTTTCACGAGTACGACAAGAAAATCGAAAGAGTGAATTCATAGCATATGTAGTTTTGGCTGGGCGCTCTGGGAAGAATTCGAAAAAAAAAAAAAAAAAAAAAAAAAAAAAAAAAAAACATTTCGAAAACAAAGCAGTGCGTTCGATGAACGCACTGCAAAAAAAAAAAAAAAAAACATTTCGAAAACAAAGCAGTGCGTTCGATGAACGCACTGCAACTAGAGCCGTACGCCTAACGGCACTGAAGCAGTGCGTTCCATCCAGGGATTCGTTCGTTAAGCAAAAGACAAAAAGGGTTTATTAAAATAAAAAAAAATGTGCATCAGAAATGGATTTTGATTTCACAACAAACGCTCCCATACCCCCCTTTTCCCCCTTTCCCCTCTTTGCCCCTCCCCATCCTTAGCCCTCATCATCAATTAAGATAGATAATAAGTTAAAATCACACAAAAAATGGATAGAGGGTCGTTTAATCTAAAAAAGATATCCGGATCGCCGAAACTCATATTTGTAAATCGCCCAAACGTAGAGAATAATACCCAATACAATGTAGATGGTTCAAGTTGTCTTAGTCGCCAGGGTATAACATTGAGACACCACATAAATAGCGCGGCCTAACATTTTAAAATTTATATTGAATAGAGTTTCGTCCCTTAGACCATTATTCCAGTCAACTGTATATTATTGTTGCATATAAGAGATAAAATTTAATATTCTAAAGGTTTTAATTTCGTTCCAAATATTCAATATTTACATCACCCACAACAGGAAAAACATATATAACAACTTTGAATCATTTTAACTGGATGTAGAACGATTAAACTAAAAAATAATTTCAGATCGCTGAAACTTATATCTTGTAGATCGCCCAAATGCAACACATTAAACAGATTGTTTTATAGGGAAAATTCGCAATTTTCAAATGGCGATAAAAGCGGAAGTATACATCTTACAACAAAGCTTTATATATCATTGGATAGAACTTCTTGAGAGCTATCACATTTGTACAGGTCAAAAATTCGTCAAAGGTCAACGTCAGAATATACGACCCTTCAAAGTTTAAAAAAATTTTGATCGTAAAAAAATCAAAATCAAAATCAAAATTCAAAAATCTGTTTCCATATATATTTCGGCAATGGGTTATAGATACTATATACATCAAAATAACACAAATCGAATTATCCCCCGAGACCCTATTTCGATTTAAAGAAAACACGCACAGTTAGTATAGAAGAAATTACAAAATTTTGAAATTTTTAAACGCGCAATTTTGATTAAAATACCAAGTGTGATATATTAATAGAAAGATGAGATTAAGCGTAAAAGGAATATGTAAGAAATTCTGTCCTATGTAAATTGGGTCACGTGATAGAGCTCTTGAAAGTTAAAATTCGTGATTTTCAATTGGCTGCAAAACCGGAAGTAAACATAGGACAACAAAAGTGGGAATACCATTGGGCAGATATAATGAAGGGCAATAACTTTTGTTCGAGTCAAAAGGTCATCAAAGGTCAAGGTCACGAAATATGACCGGTTAAAGTTTTGACAATTACTGAAAAAATTCAACCGGAAATAAAAGAAAAGCAAAATCGAAATTCAAAAATTCCTTCCCATACTTTTTTGCGCAATCAATTGATGTTTCTAGAAAATCTCAAATTATGCAAATTAGACTTATCCCTGAGAACTTATTTCAGTTTTACAAAATTTAGTCGTATCAAGATGGCGGAAAATCCGTTACTTCCGGTTCGAATTTTCTTAATTTAGCATCATTCAATAGACAATTGTAGCTAATTGCAAAAGAAATTTTTCAAATATCTTCATTATTCCGGAAGTGTAAAGTTCAACTTTAAAAGCAAATAACATCAAAACCGGAAGTGATATCGAAATTTTGAAAATTAATTATACTTCGAAATCCAAAGGTCTATATATCTGTAAGTTTTCAGATCGATCGAAATAAAACTGTAGAAGTTAGAAAATGCAAAAAATTTCAAATTCAAAATGTCAGCGAGAAAGTTGGGAAATGTATAATTCTTAAATTGCTATCTTTTAAAACTAAATTCAATGTAGTTATGTAACAAAAAAACGATAAAAATCGGATCAAAAATAAAGCCGCAAATTGAAAAACAAAGAAAAACTGTAGACGGCGCTACGTCATTTCCTGTAGGTCAAAATGGCGTCAAAATACATTCATCAGATTTACTCTCGCGGCATTTTCGGGAGAAATGTTAACAGAATGTGCGTGGCATGTGCAGTTTTGGCTGGGCGCTCTGACCAGAATTCGAAAAAAAAAAAAAAAAAAAAAAAAAAAACATTTCGAAAACAAAGCAGTGCGTTCGATGAACGCACTGCAAAAAAAAAAAAAAAAAAAAACCATTTCGAAAACAAAGCAGTGCGTTCGATAGAACGCACTGCAACTAGAGCCGTACGCCTAACGGCACTGAAGCAGTGCGTTCCATCCAGGGATTCGTTCGTTAAGCAAAAGACAAAAAGGGTTTATTAAAATAAAAAAATGTGCATCAGAAATGGACTTTGATTACATAACAAACGCTCCCATACCCCCCTTTAAAAATCATAATAAAAAATGGATAGAGGGTCGTTTATTCTAAAAAAGATATCCGGATCGCCGAAAGTCATATTTGTAAATCGCACAAACGTAGAGAATTATACCCAATACAATGTAGATTGTTTTATATATTAAATTCGCAATTTTCAGATGGCGATGAAACCAAAAGTAGATATCGTACAAAAAATATATATACAGCATTGGATAGACAATGTCGAAGCTATATACAAATCGAAAGGTCACTAATGGTTCAAGTTGTCTTAAGTCGCCAGGGTATAACATTGAGACACCACATAAATAGCGCGGCGTAACATTTTAAAATTTATATTGAATAGAGTTTCGTCCCTTAGACCATTATTCCAGTCAACTGTATATTATTGTTCTAAAATTCTAAAGGTTGTAATTTCGTTCGAAATATTCAATATTTACATCACCCACAACAGGAAAAACATATATAACAACTTTGAATCATTTTAACTGGATGTAGAACGATTAAACTAAAAAATAATTTCAGATCGCTGAAACTTATATTTTGTCGGTCGCCCAAATGCAACACATTAAACAGATTGTTTTATAGGGAAAATTCGCAATTTTCAAATGGCGATAAAAGCGGAAGCATACATCTTACAATAAAGTTTTATATATCATTGGATAGAACTTCTCGAGAGCTATCATATTTGTACAGGTCAAAAATTCGTCAAAGGTCAACGTCACAATATACGACCCTTCAAAGTTTTTAAAAATTTTAATCGTTAAAAAATCAAAATCAAAATCAAAATTCAAAAATCGGTTTCCATATATATTTTGGCAATCGGATATAGATTCTATATACATCAAAATAACACAAATCGAATTATCCCCCGAGACCCTATTTCGATTTAAAGAAAAACACGCACAGTTAGTATAGAAGAAATTACAAAATTTTGAAATTTTTAAACGCGCAATTTTGACTAAAATACCAAGTTTGATATATTAATGTGAAGATGACATTAAGCGTAAAAGGAATATGTAAGAAATTCTGTCCTATGTAAATTAGGTCACGTGATAGAGCTCTTTAAAGTTAAAATTCGTGATTTTCAATTGGCTGCAAAACCAGAAGTGAATATCGGACAACAAAAGTGAAGATACCATTAGGCAGATTTAATCAAGGGCAATAACTTTTGTTCAGGTCACAAGGTCACCAGAGGTCAATATGGTGAAATATGACCTTTAAAAGTTTTGACTATTAATGAAAAATTTCAACCGGAAATAAAGGAAAAGCAAAGTCGAAATTCAAAAATCCCTTCCCATACTTTTTTGCGCAATCGATAGATGTTGTTAGAAAATTTAAAATTATGCAAATTAGATTTAACCCTGAGGCCCCATTTTGAGTTTTACAAAAGTAAACCATCTCAAGATGGCGGCTGATCCGTTACTTCCGGTTCGATTTTTTTTAATTTAGCATCATTTAATAGACAACTGTAGCTAATTGCAAAAGAAATTTTTCAAATATCTTCATTATTCCGGAAGTGCAAAATTCAACTTTAAAAGCAAATAACATCAAAACCGGAAGTAATATCAAAGCTTTGAAAATTAATTATAGTTCGCAATCCAAATGTCTATATATCTGTAAATTTTCAGATCGATCGAAATAAAAATGTAGAAGTTGAAAAAAACGCAAAAATAAAAAATAAAAAAGTCAGCGACAAAGTTGGGAAATGTATAATTCTTAAATTGCTATCTTGTAAACAAAGATTGAATGTAATAAACAAAGAAAACCCGATCCACTTTGATTAAAAACTAGCGTCTCAAATGAGAAAAAAAACCCAAAATTAGGCATAACGTCGTACGCCATTTCCGGTTGGACAAAATGGCGTGAAAATACATTCACCTGATTTAGTCTCGCGGCATTTACGGGGGAAATGTTGACAGTTTGTATGTGGCACTTGTAGTTTGGGCTGAGGACTCTGACCAGAATTCGAAAAAAAAAAAAAAAAAAAAAAAAAAAAAAAAAAAACATTTCGAAAACAAAGCAGTGCGTTCGATAGAACGCACTGCAAAAAAAAAAAAAAAATTTCGAAAACAAAGCAGTGCGTTCGATGAACGCACTGCAACTAGAACCGTTAGACGGTACCAAGGCAGTGCGCGTCCCTTCTATTGCATGGGTGAAACTTTGCATTTATAATATCCAATTCCATAATAATAACTAGACCTGTTTGTAACAATTGTGCAGCTTCCGAGATATTTAGAATTTGTTATATCTCCTGGCTGTCATTTAAAATAGAACCTAACCACGCCTACTCAGTATAATGACTTGTTTTGATTGGTTGCGATACTTAAACTGGAAATGTCAAAATTTGTCTTGACCAAACATAAGAAATTAACACAATCTGACTTTATGACCTGTTACATTATCTTCTTAACTCTTCTTGTAACATTTATATCTATTTAATTAGTGTGTAAAACAAAAAAAAAAAAAAAACACCTTATTTGAGATTACAAATTGATCTCGGATTAAATTTAAATTTCCAGATCGTTGATACTTTTAATTTGTTTATTTATTTATTTATCAATCTTAATTTAGGTGTAGTAGGAACATTAGATCCTGCAATTTGTGGCAAGTTGCCATGGTATAACATAGAGCCATCAAATTAACAGCGCGGCTTTACATCTTTAAGAGAGTATTTTATAGAGTTGCGTCCCTTATACCACTAGTCCTCTCAACTGTACATTATTATTGCTTAAGAGAATATCATTTAAAATTCTAAATGTTGTCATTTCCTTCCAAATATTCCATATCATACATCGCCCACAACGAGAAATGAACAATCATTCCTTTTATTTAAGATATATAATATCTTAGAATTAATTTTTAATCGTAAAAAATCAAAATCAAAATAACAATTCAAAAATCGGTTTCCATATATATTTCGGCAATAGATTCTATATACATGTACATCAAAATAACACAAATTGAATTATCTTCCGAGACCCTATTTCGATTTAAAGAAAAATACACACAGTTAGTATAGAAGAAATTACAAAATTTGCAAATTTAAAACGTGCAATTTTGATCAAATATCAAGTGTTATACACAATTGGAAAGAATAACTAGACCTGTTTGTAACAGTTCTGCAGCTTTCGAGCTATTTAGAATTTGTTGGTCTCCTGGCTGTCATTTAAGGATAGAATGTAGATTGATTTTGCGATTATTGGGAGAGATGATTTATTCATGATTTAACACGTGACATTTGAGTTTGTTTATAGACTGGCAATCATTAAGGTTTGTGGTGTAAAAATATCTGGGCTTAACCACGCCCACAAAGTCCATTGACTTGTTTTGGAAACTTCAACTGGAAATGTCAAAATTTGTGAATTGACCGTTTTATAGGAAAAATTCGCAATTTTTAAATGCCGATAAACCGAAAGTTTACATTTTGCTAAAAAGCTTAATATGTCATTGGATAGAACTATCACATATGTACAGGTATAAATATCGCCAAAGGTCAACGTCACAATATACACCTTCGAAGTTTTTATAATTTTTAATCGTAATTAAATCAAAATCAAATTAAAAATTCAAAAATCAGTTTCCATATAAATTTCTGCAATCGGTTATAGATTCTATATACATGTCCATCAAAATAACACATATTGACTGATCCTCCGAGACCCTATTTCGATTGAAAGAAAAATACACACAGTGATGTAAAATATCTGGGCTTAACCACACCCACAAAGTCTAATGACTTGTTTTGATTGGTTGTGATACTTTAACTGGAAATGTCAAAATTTGTGTCTTGACCAAAAGATAAGAAATTACCACAGTCAGGCTTTATGACCTGTTTATTTATATCTGTTTAATTAGAGTGTAATTTTATTCTTAAACTTTTCGCAATTTTTATCTATACATATTGATTTATATATTGCTTGAAAGCTGGGAATTTGCACATTATAAATATGTTCGAATTTTGTTTTTAAGTTAAATAGAACTAAATATAAAAAAAATATGAATGTTAAAATCGTTTATTTTCTACTAGGCGTATTTTCATCAGTTTTCGGTCTATAGCTAAAATAAAGATATTGTTAGAAAGCTGATAAAAATCACATCACAAAAATGTCAATTAGAATGTTGCCAAGAATCTTGTTCATGAGATATAACCATCTGAAGATACGAGAAATATGCAAATTACTAATTTTTGGATCCCTATTAATCCAATGTTTTTTACTAAAATAAGAAATCAAGGTATCATATGAACCTTTACCCAATGAAGATGATTTTGCAAAAAAATAAAGGATGCATATTAGTAGGTTAGTCCTCTTCGTTCCTTGCGGAGAATAGGGCTGCTACAGACGTTCTCCATCTCACTCTGTTATGAGCTGTTCTTTTTTCTTCATTCCAGGTCTTGCCAATCCTTCCTAGCTCTTTCAGTCTTATTCTTTTCAAGCTATGTAAAGGTCGTCCTTGTCTTCTATGCCCTTGGGGATTCCAGTCCAGTGCCTCTCTGGTGATGTTGTTTTGAGATCAAAAGGATGCATATGGTAGAGTTCAAAAGTAATGAACTTTCAAACGGAAGTCAGTTTTTAAAAACTTTGGCAGGACCTGGTCCAAAGACAAATTTGAAATTGAAAAATATGCCACTAGAGGACCTAGATAATTATCCAAATTATATTTTAAAACAAGTCTGAAAAAGATAGGATTAAAAATGGCGGACGAGTAGTATTTTTCCAATAATTTGCATATTTCAAGATGGCGATCAAACGGTTAGGAATTTGCATATACGGCATACATACAAAATGAAGATATTGATGGTACTAATTCTGTGGAATAATAAAATTGCAAGTTTGTGCAAAAATTTAATCCGAAAATTCCCATTTCTATGATTTTCTACATTTTTTGGTCATTTTCGGACGTTTCCGGCTAATTTCGGAAAATGTTTTATCGGAATCTTTAATGATAATTTTTTGTCTACTCATCTACCAATTTTTGTGAAAAAATAAGACGTAACTTTAAAAAAAAACACGTGCTTTTTCATAAATCACGCACAATTAATATAGAACTAAGAACAAAATGTTCAAATATTAAAAAGCGCAATTTTGATTAAAATATAAAGTGTTATACACCATTGGAAAGAATAAATTACGCGTAATAAGGACATAAAAGAAATTTTGACGTATGTAAATTAGGTCACGTGACAGAGCTCTTCGAAGTTAAAAAGTGCAATTTTCAAATGGCTGTAAAACCGGAAGTTGACATTGCACAACACAAATGAAGACATCAATGGATAGATCTCGACAAGGGCAACAACTTTTGTGCAGGTCACATGGTCACCAAAGGTCAAGGTCACGATATATGAACGTTGGAAAATTAGGCACTGAGTGAAAAAAAAGAACCGGAAATGAAAGGTAAGCTAAATCGAAATTCAAAATTCGGCTTCCTAAGAATTGTTAGCAATCGATTGAAGATTTCATAGACATCAAAATTACAATTGTCCGATTAACCCCTAAGGCCCAATTTTTCACTTTACAAAAGTAAGTGGTTTAATGATGGCGACTGATCTGTTACTTCCGGTTCAATTTTTGTTAATTATAAAATCATTATGGCTTAATAGTAACTAATTGCAAAAAAAAAAAAATTCAAATATCTTTAGAATTCCGGAAGTGAAAATTCGAAGTTTAGCGACGTATGACGCCGAAACCGGAAGTGATGTCGACATTTTGAAAACAGATTTTTCTTGACAAGAAAAATGTTTATCTAACTGCAAATTTTGATTTCGATCTAATCAAAATTGCAGAAGTTAGAAAAAGTGTTAAATTTTAAAATTCAAAAGTCAGCGACAAAAGTAAAAATTTCAAAATTTTTAAACTGCTATTATGTAAATCTAAGTTATAAGTAGTAAATAAAAAAAAATCCGATCCCGATTGGATAAAAAAACGAGCCGTGAGTTAGTAAACAAAAATAAAATTTGTGACGTTCTACGTCATTTCCGGTAGAACAAAAATGCGTCATTTTACATTTAAACAACAACGAGCACTAAATTACGTTACAATATCACGCCAGATTGTGTAAGACATTTGCAGTTATGGCTGGGGAGCGTGACCAGAAAGAGACAAAAAAAAAAAATAGTCATTTCGAAAACAAAGCAGTGCGTTCGA
The DNA here is from genome assembly GCA_030562195.1 of Nipponacmea schrenckii. NCBI lineage: Eukaryota > Metazoa > Mollusca > Gastropoda > Lottiidae > Nipponacmea > Nipponacmea schrenckii. Next base: position 2,374,132 of record JAUJPP010000011.1, read on the forward strand.
AGAACGCACTGCAAAAAAAAAAAAAAAAACTAGAGCCACACGTGGCACAGAGTGGGACTTTGCTAACGTTGCAAAATTGCAACAAACAGGGCCCAAACATCTGATTTTCTGGGAGAAACTGGCCAAAGAAACGAGGTATCTGTGTGCAAAGAATTTTTTGGAAAAACGTTATTTCCTACAGATGTAAAGCGCTGACCGATATAACTGGTAAATTGGAAGTTTACCCGTATGTGCCACGC
>JAUJPP010000011.1:2374870-2412885 GCA_030562195.1 Nipponacmea schrenckii
AAAGGTTACTTTTAAAAATACAATGTATGACATATGACTATTAATCTTTAGAAAAGGTTTACTTTTATAATATTAATAAACTAAATATAAATAATAAACTAATATTCAATCAGTCAGCTGCTTCTTGTTCTGTAGTTGGTAAATCTTAACTCTCTTTAATACCAGTACCATAATGTGATCCACCAATAAAACTATAACTCTATAACTCTGACTTCGTCTGGACATTAAATCGTCAATAACAAATGTGGGTGCAGAAGATATTCAGACGTTCAACAATTCAGTGAAAACAAATCTGTACTCTTTATAACTTTATTAATATTAACTTGACTTGAGTAAAGTTGTTGTTGTTCACAGATTGACTAAAATAAACAATTACAATAACTATTAAACATCTTAAACTTCACTTATAAAATAGGCCTATCAATAATAATAGACTTGTCTGTCTACTGTTGCAATGGAATGTATGTCACGTGACCAGCTGAGCAGCGGGAAAGAGAAAACTTTATCTGACATCTATTTTACATCAAAATATACACTTTTTGACAATAACACCTAATTTCACAATGCTAAACATCAAAAGATACATGTTATGTATAAAATTACATATAAAATACTAAGTTTACCGATTTATTATGCCTGTTATTTCCACAATTCCACACATAGAAAATTCTCGCTAACTTTGACCATGTTGCCTTTTTTATGTAACTGGATAATCGCAACTCAAACTAGTTACTGGGTAATTGTGCATTAAACTAATGCTTGGATATTCGCGACTAAAACAAAAAAGACTTAAGGAAACAAGACTAACATATCATTGTAATGCTTTTCGCTCTCACAATAACTATAAAAACAAATATTATTTATACATTTACCGGGCGCTTAACAAGTCAATGTAAAATTTCATCAGCTGATAGGGCCGCGTGACCTATTTCAATGTAAAGTCTATGGAAAATTATCCTTGTTCCAAGCCATATACCAACTTTTTCAAAAGTATTTCTTGATCTATGGCAGATATTTGAGTTCTGTTTTTGCCCACAGGTCCAGATAGCCCCTGTGGATGTTGCCTGCAAATTCCAGCTCTCTAGCTTGGTAACTTTTCCCGCAAAAAATTTATTTGTGTTTGAGCACCTTTCTGTGAAACACAGTGTGGAATGACCAAATTGCTAGTTTGCAAACTTATGCCTTTTAATTGGGTTTGGGGTTTTTTTGAGGTCCCTGAGCTGTCAGGAGTAGGAAATGAGCAAGACTTGAGCTGAATTTGTTTATTTGAGAAAGTTAGCCATTGGTCATATTTGGCTGCACTGGCCTATATGCAAGCCATATACCAACTTTTTCAAAAGTATTTCTTGATCTATGGCAGATATTTGAGTTCTGTTCAGGTCCAGATAGCCCCTGTGGATGTTGCCTGCAAATTCCAGCTCTCTAGCTTGGTAACTTTTCCCGCAAAAAATTTATTTGTGTTTGAGCACCTTTCTGTGAAACACTGTGTGGAATGACCAAATTGCTAGTTTGCAAACTTATGCCTTTTAATTGGGTTTTTTTTTTTTTTTAGGTCCCTGAGCTGTCAGGAGTAGGAAAAGAGCAAGACTTGAGCTGAATTTGTTTATTTGAGAAAGTTAGCCATTGGTCATATTTGGCTGCACTGGCCTATATGCAAGCCATATACCAACTTTTTCAAAAGTATTTCTTGATCTATGGCAGATATTTGAGTTCTGTTTTTGCCCACAGGTCCAGATAGCCCCTGTGGATGTTGCCTGCAAATTCCAGCTCTCTAGCTTGGTAACTTTTCCCGCAAAAAATTTATTTGTGTTTGAGCACCTTTCTGTGAAACACAGTGTGGAATGACCAAATTGCTAGTTTGCAAACTTATGCCTTTTAATTGGGTTTGGGTTTTTTTTTAGGTCCCTGAGCTGTCAGGGGTAGGAAATGAGCAAGACTTGAGCTGAATTTGTTTATTTGAGAAAGTTAGCCATTGGTCATATTTGGCTGCACTGGCCTATATGCAAGCCATATACCAACTTTTTCAAAAGTATTTCTTGATCTATGGCAGATATTTGAGTTCTGTTTTTGCCCACAGGTCCAGATAGCCCCTGTGGATGTTGCCTGCAAATTCCAGATCTCTAGCTTGGTAACTTTTCCCGCAAAAAATTTATTTGTGTTTGAGCACCTTTCTGTGAAACACTGTGTGGAATGACCAAATTGCTAGTTTGCAAACTTATGCCTTTTAATTGGGTTTGGGTTTTTTTTTAGGTCCCTGAGCTGTCAGGAGTAGGAAATGAGCAAGACTTGAGCTGAATTTGTTTATTTGAGAAAGTTAGCCATTGGTCATATTTGGCTGCACTGGCCTATATGCAAGCCATATACCAACTTTTTCAAAAGTATTTCTTGATCTATGGCAGATATTTGAGTTCTGTTTTTGCCCACAGGTCCAGATAGCCCCTGTGGATGTTGCCTGCAAATTCCAGCTCTCTAGCTTGGTAACTTTTCCCGCAAAAAATTTATTTGTGTTTGAGCACCTTTCTGTGAAACACAGTGTGGAATGACCAAATTGCTAGTTTGCAAACTTATGCCTTTTAATTGGGTTTGGGTTTTTTTTTTTTTTTGAGGTCCCTGAGCTGTCATGAGTAGGAAATGAGCAAGACTTGAGCTGAATTTGTTTATTTTAGAAAGTTAGCCATTGTTCATATTTGGATGCACTGGCCTATATGCAAGCCATATACCAACTTTTTCAAAAGTATTTCTTGATCTATGGCAGATATTTGAGTTCTGTTTTTGCCCACAGGTCCAGATAGCCCCTGTGGATGTTGCCTGCAAATTCCAGATCTCTAGCTTGGTAACTTTTCCCGCAAAAAATTTATTTGTGTTTGAGCACCTTTCTGTGAAACACAGTGTGGAATGACCAAATTGCTAGTTTGCAAACTTATGCCTTTTAATTGGGTTTGGGTTTTTTTTTTTTGAGGTCCCTGAGCTGTCATGAGTAGGAAATGAGCAAGACTTGAGCTGAATTTGTTTATTTGAGAAAGTTAGCCATTGGTCATATTTGGATGCACTGGCCTATATGCAAGCCATATACCAACTTTTTCAAAAGTATTTCTTGATCTATGGCAGATATTTGAGTTCTGTTTTTGCCCACAGGTCCAGATAGCCCCTGTGGATGTTGCCTGTAAATTCCAGCTCTCTAGCTTGGTAACTTTTCCCGCAAAAAATTTATTTGTGTTTGAGCACCTTTCTGTGAAACACAGTGTGGAATGACCAAATTGCTAGTTTGCAAACTTATGCCTTTTAATTGTGTTTGGGGGGTTTTTTGAGGTCCCTGAGCTGTCAGGAGTAGGAAATGAGCAAGACTTGAGCTGAATTTGTTTATCCAAGACTGAAGAAACAGCAAAAAACAAAAACAAAAACAAACTTGAATTACTAGATTTTATTAGTATTGGCGGGTTTGGCCACGGCTAATCAACAATTAATTCATTAAAGATAAATTCAACAAATTAAAATATCAATAGGGGAGACTGGGGCAGGTCCGCCCCGTGGGTACGTTCGCGAAATCAAATATTGACTGATTTATCTATGAACAACAAAAAGTAGAGTTGTCCCCCTTGTTTGACGTCACAAAATTTATTCATTAGCCTACTAACGTCGTGATTTCGCCTTTTACTTTTAATTCAAGAAGCTAAAAACTTTTTACGCTACACGTAAGTAAATATTTGTTTATTTCAATTATCTTTCATAACATCTTTGCCAGTTGTGATAAATGTTCAATACTTTATGTGTGCAATCATCTCGAAATCCTGAATAATTTGATAGGAGTCATTCATGGTTTCCTACTTTCTTCTTTCGTAATGGGGTCATTTGTTTGTTGGCAACCTTGTGGGGCACGTTCGCCTAGATTGCTACGGGGCAGGTTGGACCAGTGGGCGAACATACCCCTTAAGAGTGTGAACCTGCCCCATCCATTTTTCTTTTTTATTTCATATTGATTATTGATTAAAATCTATAATACTTTTTTCAGAATGGTGAGAGAGTACAAGAGAAAAACGGACAGAGCAACTAAAATTTCACCCGATATTATGAAAAGAGCTGTAAACCATTACTTCAGCACTGAGGATGGTTCTATGAAAACCGCAGATATGTATAATATTCCAAGATCCACCTTAAGAGGTTACATCAAAAAACTTCAAAGTATTCCTGCTGAGGAGAGATCTGTGGAAAATCTTCACGTTGGCTTTTCTAAACATCCTAAGGTCTTCACAACTGAGCAAGAGGAGATTCTAACAGCTTATATTAAAAGAGCATCTGACATTTACTTTGGATTAAATCCAAAATCCGTTAGACTTCTCGCATATCAATGCGCTAAACAATATAACATTCAAATGCCTACATCTTGGTCTGAAAACGAGCGTGCTGGCGTGGATTGGCTTCTGGGATTTCTAAAGAGGAATAAGACTCTATCCTTAAGAACTCCCGAGGCTACGAGCTTAGGCAGAGCAACAGCTTTTAACCCGACAAATGTTGAAACATTTTTTAAACAGTTGGCAACAGTTATGGATAAAAATTCATTTCAACCAAAGGACATTTGGAATGTTGACGAAAGCGGTGTAACTACTGTCCAAAAACCTGAAAAGGTAATTGCTACCAAAGGGAAAAAACAAGTAGGATCTCTCACATCAGCAGAGAGAGGGGAATTAGTTACAATCTGTACAGCTGTTAGTGCCGTAGGACAAGCAGTCCCGCCATTTTTCATTTTCCCTCGTGTAAATTTTAGAGATCATTTTTTAAAAGGTTCACCCGCTGGTTCACAAAGAGCTGCACATCGATCCGGTTGGATGACATCTGAGAATTTTCTTACCTTTATGAAACACTTTGCAAATCACACAAAACCATCCAAAGAAAACCCAATACTCTTAATTTTGGATAATCACGATTCTCATCTCTCGTTCGATGTACTTCAGTTTGCCAAAAATTCGGGTATTGTAATGTTATCATTCCCACCACACTGCTCACATAAGATGCAGCCCTTAGATCTGTCTATATTCGGCCCATTTAAAAGGAGAATTTCTCAATCTCAATCTAATTGGATGCGCAACAATCCAGGGCGATCTATGACAATATATGATACCCCAGGTGTGGTAAATGATGCTTGGAACGACACTTTAACAATATCAAACATAACTGCTGGGTTTTTAAAATCGGGAATATGTCCCTTCAATCCAAATATATTTAACGACCATGATTTTGCACCATCAATTGTTACTGATCGCCCACTTAGTCCAACAAATGTAAACAGTTCTGCCTCTACTATAACTTCCCAAGATCTACTGACGAAAGAAGCCCAGAGCTATGAAGAGCAACAGAACAAAAATAAAAAATCTGAATGTATGTCTGAAAATGGTAACAACTCAGAAGTCTTTACTTCACCAACCAGATGGCCGTCAGAAGAATCATCTTCTTCGTCGCCTAGTCTAATTGTTAGATCTTCTGAAAAGTTACCAGGAAAAGTTATTAATGTTACAGGTGATGGCCACTGTTTGATTCATGCAGTAAAAATTTGTTTGGAAAATTACGGTGTAACGTTTTCTAATGAAAAACTGTGTGATATGTTGGTAAGTGAAATTGTATTCCATAAAGAATATTACCAGGATTTCGCCACAACAAGCCAAGATATAATTAACGATACTTGTTCTTTTATTTTCCAAAAACAGTATAATAATAATACCTGTGACATGTTGCTTGCAGCTTTATGTAATGCTCTTAAGATTAAGTCCATTGTACACCAATTCCGAGAGGATGCAGAACAATATACTCAAATAATTCAAGCACCTGGACGACCTGGTATTTCTGCTGTTTACATCATTCACCTCTTAAGAAGTGGAGAAGGTCCAACATCTCATTTTGCATCTGTCATACCATCAAAAGAGAGCGAGTCTCAAATAATCATTGAAAATGTCTTCTCACCACAATCAGTCTTGCCACACCCTAAGGCCCCTGCCAGAAAAACGAATAAAAGAAGTAGACAAAAGAAAGTCTGCTATACTAACAGATACACCTGTAAAGGATGCTATAGAAGAAGAAGAAAGAAACCGCTCTAAAAAAAAGAAATCAAAAAAAGCATGTAGAAAAGATAAAGTTAAAAAGAAACTTATTACAGAGTTTCAAAGTGATGAAGAAAGTGATGAAGCATTTTGCCTCGTCTGCTTAGAAGCATGGTCAAATAGTCGAGAAAAAGAAGAATGGGTCCAGTGTTCTGTATGTCATGGATGGTCTCATGATTGCTGCACTGCAGTAGAGAAACACCAAATCTATATCTGCCATAACTGCGACTCTGATTCTGACTCAGTTCATGCTTATTAATAATAAATGATTAGATAAAGCACCTCTCAAGATGTATTACATCTATTGATGAAACATATAATCGTGATAGTTCGTGTTCAATTATTAATAAAAGTTTGTAAAACTTGTCCTTGGTTCTTGTTTTACCAATAAACAATAGTAGGCGAATTAACCCTGTGGTCAAGGTGCACTTGCCCCAATGCGGGGCAGGTTCGCTTCTTTCACATACTTCTCAAGTTGACTTCATATAGGGGTGTTCTTTTTGCTTTTTATACATTTAATATTTGTATGTTATTAATAAGGTACTGATGACTATGTGTGCAAGTATTGGATACTGGCTATGGAAATACGTGGGTTTTACACAGCTTTTTTTAAAAAGTGAGCGAACTTGCCCCAGTCTCCCCTAATAAAATTAGAAAGGTCGAATCCTGTGTAACAAACATTCGACATAATTTAATTAAAAAATTAGGCTAGGCGTAATGTCAATTTCTCAAAATATTAGAACATTTCATATTTAGTTTTAAGTATGCGTTATACGCCAACAACAAATCAGCCGTGACAGTAGTGAAATTCTTTAACAGGAACTTTTTACTTCCAGGATAATACTGTAAATCCACCAATTAAAATCATCGCTTTGGCTTCAACTGTATCAGGACAACAAAATAAATTATTTTAACTTGGATCAAACTATGCTGAAATAATAAAAGAAAGAAAGCGGCAGAAATATTTAATGGGGGTGGTGGGTGTCTTTTTCTTTTTTTATTATTTCAGTAGTCTTCTTTCTGCACTACAACCCCAACGATGTTTTTAAAAGAGATGCGGATTCTGGCGTTAAAATGACGTCACTGCTTTTAGGGTTACTAAGTGATTGGCTTACGTAAGCAGTGAAGTGCGTAATCAGGTCTAAAGTTAAAGCTATCATGCATTCATTTAAGGGGGTTGACAACCCTAAACCTATGTACAAAAAATAGAAAATTTCAACCACTTCTTTTCCACCTATCTAAAATATTTAAATATCAATGTAAAGAGGGGACTTTCAGCTATCCAAAAATATAAAATTTATTTCTTTATGACATTTCAACTTTAAGAAATAGGGTATGAAAGATGAACGAAAAAAACGTCAATTATTCCCTTAAAATTAGCATATCTACTAGGCTATTTAATATAGAAGGTTGAAATTTTGCACAACGCAAGTCTACATGTATCTCTACAAAATTACGTTGGCTTTTTGGAAAATTTTGTTTTGTTTTGAAGATATTGATAGAAATCAAAATTTTGCGAGTGCATTTACGAAAAATTGAATTTTTTAAAAACTATTCATTTTATAAAAAAAAAAACCAACGTATAGTTATGGAGGACATCGTAAGCTTTAGCTGAAGCCAAAGTTTGTTAAAACCGGATAAATTGTAAGCGAGATATGCTTTTGGAAAAATGGCATTTTTTTCAACATTTTGCAAACACATGTAAACCTTACGTAATTAAAGATCATGTTGTTAAAAGATTGTCTTTCATGCTGTACAAATCTTTAAACACCTTTTAGGCATCGATATGCACCGATATCCACATAATTGGAGTGCTAAAACAATGGATTAGCACATGTCAAAATCCTTCCACCCACCAATCATAAAATTTTCTCTGTTTACATGTGACGTAATGATTTATGGGACATCACGTGACTTCTGGATTCCCCCGATACACAAACTCTTACTTCGCGTGCCGATATTAATTATAATTTCCCTCGTTTCGCAGTATAGAGGGAAATTATTGTATAAACGGTTTCAACACTTATATGTGTTCAGTATGCACGTGATATGTATCACGTGACTTGTGAATAAGCGCGGGAAATATAAGATATTTGTCATTCTACCTATTCGCTTCGATCTGTAAAGATGAGCAGCGGTTCCGACAACGCGGAGATTGTTACCATGGAGGCTATTAACAATCAAATAGCTCAGACTGTGACTTCGTCTCAACAAGAGTTACTGAATAACTTAACACTTCTTATGGATTCAAAGTTAAATGCTTTCAAAAGCACACTTCAGCAGTCTCAAAAAGAAATTGCTGATAAGCAGTTAAATAAAATCGAGGAATAAGACTCTATCCTTAAGAACTCCCGAGGCTACGAGCTTAGGCAGAGCAACAGCTTTTAACCCCACAAATGTTGAAACATTTTTTAAACAGTTGGCAACAGTTATGGATAAAAATTCATTTCAACCAAAGGACATTTGGAATGTTGACGAAAGCGGTGTAACTACTGTCCAAAAACCTGAAAAGGTAATTGCTACCAAAGGGAAAAAACAAGTAGGATCTCTCACATCAGCAGAGAGAGGGGAATTAGTTACAATCTGTACAGCTGTTAGTGCCGTAGGACAAGCAGTCCCGCCATTTTTCATTTTCCCTCGTGTAAATTTTAGAGATCATTTTTTAAAAGGTTCACCCGCTGGTTCACAAGGAGCTGCACATCGATCCGGTTGGATGACATCTGAGAATTTTCTTACCTTTATGAAACACTTTGCAAATCACACAAAACCATCCAAAGAAAACCCAATACTCTTAATTTTGGATAATCACGATTCTCATCTCTCGTTCGATGTACTTCAGTTTGCCAAAAATTCGGGTATTGTAATGTTATCATTCCCACCACACTGCTCACATAAGATGCAGCCCTTAGATCTGTCTATATTCGGCCCATTTAAAAGGAGAATTTCTCAATCTCAATCTAATTGGATGCGCAACAATCCAGGGCGATCTATGACAATATATGATACCCCAGGTGTGGTAAATGATGCTTGGAACGACACTTTAACAATATCAAACATAACTGCTGGGTTTTTAAAATCGGGAATATGTCCCTTCAATCCAAATATATTTAACGACCATGATTTTGCACCATCAATTGTTACTGATCGCCCACTTAGTCCAACAAATGTAAACAGTTCTGCCTCTACTATAACTTCCCAAGATCTACTGACGAAAGAAGCCCAGAGCTATGAAGAGCAACAGAACAAAAATAAAAAATCTGAATGTATGTCTGAAAATGGTAACAACTCAGAAGTCTTTACTTCACCAACCAGATGGCCGTCAGAAGAATCATCTTCTTCGTCGCCTAGTCTAATTGTTAGATCTTCTGAAAAGTTACCAGGAAAAGTTATTAATGTTACAGGTGATGGCCACTGTTTGATTCATGCAGTAAAAAATTTGTTGGAAAATTACGGTGTAACGTTTTCTAATGAAAAACTGTGTGATATGTTGGTAAGTGAAATTGTATTCCATAAAGAATATTACCAGGATTTCGCCACAACAAGCCAAGATATAATTAACGATACTTGTTCTTTTATTTTCCAAAAACAGTATAATAATAATACCTGTGACATGTTGCTTGCAGCTTTATGTAATGCTCTTAAGATTAAGTCCATTGTACACCAATTCCGAGAGGATGCAGAACAATATACTCAAATAATTCAAGCACCTGGACGACCTGGTATTTCTGCTGTTTACATCATTCACCTCTTAAGAAGTGGAGAAGGTCCAACATCTCATTTTGCATCTGTCATACCATCAAAAGAGAGCGAGTCTCAAATAATCATTGAAAATGTCTTCTCACCACAATCAGTCTTGCCACACCCTAAGGCCCCTGCCAGAAAAACGAATAAAAGAAGTAGACGAAGAAAGTCTGCTATACTAACAGATACACCTGTAAAGGATGCTATAGAAGAAGAAGAAAGAAACCGCTCTAAAAAAGAAATCAAAAAAAGCATGTAGAAAAGATAAAGTTAAAAAGAAACTTATTACAGAGTTTCAAAGTGATGAAGAAAGTGATGAAGCATTTTGCCTCGTCTGCTTAGAAGCATGGTCAAATAGTCGAGAAAAGAAGAATGGGTCCAGTGTTCTGTATGTCATGGATGGTCTCATGATTGCTGCACTGCAGTAGAGAAACACCAAATCTATATCTGCCATAACTGCGACTCTGATTCTGACTCAGTTCATGCTTATTAATAATAAATGATTAGATAAAGCACCTCTCAAGATGTATTACATCTATTGATGAAACATATAATCGTGATAGTTCGTGTTCAATTATTAATAAAAGTTTGTAAAACTTGTCCTTGGTTCTTGTTTTACCAATAAACAATAGTAGGCGAATTAACCCTGTGGTCAAGGTGCACTTGCCCCAATGCGGGGCAGGTTCGCTTCTTTCACATACTTCTCAAGTTGACTTCATATAGGGGTGTTCTTTTTGCTTTTTATACATTTAATATTTGTATGTTATTAATAAGGTACTGATGACTATGTGTGCAAGTATTGGATACTGGCTATGGAAATACGTGGGTTTTACACAGCTTTTTTTAAAAAGTGAGCGAACTTGCCCCAGTCTCCCCTATAAGGATTTTACCAAAAGCTTTAAAAAATAACAACTTCCGTTTTATAGCTAGATAATCATGACTACAATGTAGGTCATTTGTTCTTTGTTTACAATCTGCTAGTCCTAATATGTATATTTTAATTATGTAAATAGTTTTGTTAATTATGTATTTCTAGAATCTTTGATACTTTCAAAATAAGTATGTTTATGTGTAATAACTGATGAATATCATTTGTTATTTTTATGCTTTATATTTGTATTTTTATTTATTGGTTTTCTATCTTTCAATACCATATATTATATCTATAAATATTCTTCGGTAAGAGTAGGTAATTTGTCTGTCGAGGGTGAGAAGGTAATTCTGAGGGTAGGTTCTATGATATACTGGACTCTCTGTTATAAGCACACACGGTAACATAGCGATTACCCCCTCACAGTCAGTGGTTCTTAAAAGAGAATTTCTCTGCAAGGCTGGGCAGAGTTTGTTGAGGCAACTCGACAATACTCTACATACTAAGACTGAAATAGTCGGCACTTTATTGTCTAACCAATATTGTAACTCTTCTGTTTACTTGTATGAAAGTGCTTACATTAAAACCTATGTTTGTTTTAAATGTGTTGTCTATATACATTTAATCCTTGGGGTTCCGGTGAAGCTGAGCGTCTTGCAGACGTGTTCCGGTGTAGCTGTGCCTTGTAAAAGGCGTGTTCCATTGTTGCTGTGGCGCCGTTAAAGGTGTGCTCCAGTGAAGCTGTGGTGTTTCAGACGTGTTCCGGTGTAGCTGTGCCTTGTAAAAGGCGTTTTCCAGTGTTGTTGTGGCGCCGTTAAAGGTGTGCTCCAGTGAAGCTGTGGTGTTTTATTTACAGTGTACCGTAGTGTTCAACTCCCTGACACCTATAGGCATTTGTTGAGGTGGAATGTTACCCCTCATCTATCCTCTTTAGTGTGTTACAGATTTTGGTGGCAGAGGTGGGATATTCAAGAATCAAATAAATTGAAGACGAAGTCCCACAGAACTACTATTAGACGGAGATCAGTGTGTTGGTAAATTGAGGACCGGAGTAGATGATACACCCTCGGTTGACAGATCCGAAAGACCACAGACCAGGTCCTGGTAGACGAATCCTAACAGATTGATGTAATTGCGACGTCAGTAACTACAAAAGAACAGACCGGTATTCATCATGAAATGGAAACCGAAGAAGTTCAGGAGCATGTTGCTGTACGACCAAGTCAAGATACTAGGATTAAGTTGTCGGAACTGTTTCCGCCACGACTATTGTACTTTTCACTTGAAACAGTTCCTGAAGAGTATGACGAATTTGGCAGACTTGGCCCAAGTAGTTAAGGTGAAGTATCTAGATCGTATCATAGGAAACCAATCTGGGCTGCCAGCAAGTATTATGTTTTCAGTCCTTTGATAAATTACAAAGCCCACTTTCAGACTTGCATCAAAATTAATGGATGGTCTAGAGATCAAGCATTACACCTTGCAGGAAGCTTGGTGGCTTTGGCTCAACAAGTTTTAAGTTCGCGAGTATGGATCTAAAGTGGATAGATATCAGTACAATGCCTTGGTAAATGTCTTAGAAAAACGGTTTCAACCACGGAACCAGACGGAAATGTCCCGCATTGAGTTGAAAAGCCGAAGAAGAATATATACGAAGTAAACTGAACTGAGACAAGCGCTGAAGCGTATGGTTGTTTTGGCGTATCCAACAGCAGAACAAGGCCTTCAAGATGTGTTGGCCAAGGATGCATTTTTAGATGCACTCCAAGATGATGTGAACATGGTATGGAAAATACAACAAACACGTCCATTGAATCTTAAAGCAGCAACACATGTGGCCATCGAAGTGGAATTATTTCGTGTGTCCAATAAGTCCAAGCAACCACCAAAGAAATATACAAGAACGCTGAATTAGTCGCTGTCTAAATCGGATGATGTAGTTGAAAGTTTTCCTTGAAAAATATCAGATCTAAGTAATGGGAGTAAGACGTTACAGTTAAAGCTGGAATAGATGGAGAAGAATAAGAAGGCGGAAGTTATATGTTACAGATATAAAAAAAAATCACACTAGTAACAACTGCAGAGTAACTGCAAATAGCTTGACAGTTGCACACATAACTCTTCGGCTGTTCCTGTTAGAATAATGAACTTGTCTACTGAACCAGTGACTGTATTCAATCCCTGTACAATAAGAAAAGTCTGTATGGTTGACCATCTGATAAAAGATGAAACCACAAAAATAAGTCGGATATGGTAAAAATTGCCTGAACAGCTCCATGATTTGTTTCAAAGATCCAAAGCTAACCTGGATTAAAATCAAGTCCAAAAGTTAAAACAAATCATGGTAGATTATGAGACAGGATATTGGCAGGGACTATGGATCCTGAAGAATTAGCTCAGACGTCATTAACGATTTTTCAAGGATTGTATCAATTTAAGAAAGTTCAGTATTTAGGCCACGGAGCTTCTGAAAAAGGGTATATCAACAGACCCTGCGAAGATAGAAGTAGTGAAGAAGTGCAAGAGACCCAACGATTTACACAAAAAAAAAACAACCATATCACTGGGAAGCAGACCAGGAAGATGCCTTCAATTCTCTGAAAATGAAATTAATAACTGCTTAAAAATTGGCTTATCCAGACCCTTCTACATCATTTATTCTAGACACAGAACTGACCATGGAACATTGACATGGTTAATGAAATTCAGAAATCCCGAGGGACAGGTTGCAAGATGGAAAGAGATATTGCTTGGATATGATTTCATATTTCAGCATCGCCCTGGCCTTGTTCACAGGAAACGTTGATGGACTTTCCAGAAATCCTTTTGTCCAATGTAAAAGAAATGAGCAGAGAGAAATTAAAAATTGTCTTCGATTATTAACACCAGATATGTCATACATGGGAGAAGTACAAACCAAATTCTTTGCAAAACTTAAAGGATCGTTACATTCAATGAGAAGACCCGAAAGAAAGGAAGTATCTCCTGAATCAAATCAAATTTGTGATCGAAGTTAAGTAAAAGTCTACGTTTAGTACCAACTTACGAGATAGGCTTAATGAGGCATATGAAACTGTCAGACTAAACCTGAAGCAGTGTGCATCTCGCCAGAAAAGGTACTCTGGCTAAGAAGAAATCATTTAATAAGCAAGATATGGTTTGGCTAGATAAACCAACTAAATTACCAGATATACCTAATAGATTCCAAAATATTGGAGAGGACCATTTTGAAATAATAGAAAAGATATCGGATATTACTGTTAAGTTAGACATGGGGACAAATTCAAAAGTTGTTCATATTGATCGACTGAAGAAATATCCAGGCGCACTAGAAACAGAAGAAGAAGATGGAGTCAACTTGACAGAAGATTGTACTGAAGAAGAAGAAGATGTTGTTGAAAATGAAGAAGAAAATTATGATACACAAAATATTGTTCAAACTCACTATGTTACTAGGTCTGACCTTCATATCTAAATGAATATATTTTATAATTCTTAGAGAAAATGGATATGGCTGGTGAATATTGCCGTTGGTGTGGAAAGAAGTATGATAGACAAGAGATTGGAAACCACCAGAAACGATGTTTAAAGAAAGAGCAATATTCTTGCTATCTTTGTTCAAGGCGACACGCAAGCAAGGATAGTTTGCGCAATCATCTAAAACAATAACATCCTGGCACTATCAAGACGAAAACTCAACCAAAAGTTAAAAGGGTAGTTATGAAACTAGATAGAGAAGAAACAAGCACGAAAGTGGTGGCAAGGACATATTGCCCGAAAGCTAAAAGCACGTCGCCAAGGATAAAAGATAGGGCTGACAAAACGGAGAAGAAGCAGACAGATAGGAAAACGACTAATGTGATAATTGAGGAGGAATTAATCGTTTCTTCCGACTCTAACGATGTTGGGGAGGACCCACAGATTATTTGGATGCTGTTCCTGCCAAGATAGAGGAGAATATGATACTGGATGCAGTAACAGGGAACTTCAGAGAATTTGTTCCTGGGGAAGAGGAAATAAAGACTTATGAAGACAAATCTTGTCAAGTCAACCAGATTGTTACTTATAACTTAGATTTAGAGTAGATAGACGGGACGTCTAATTTTCGAAGGCATGGGTAGTGTAAAGAATTAGTTGTAGTCTGGAGTAGTTTTTGTTTATGTTTATAATTTGGGTCTGGCTACGGAAGCGTCCTGGGGCCATAATATAATTTTTTAAAAATATTGTATAATCATTAAATTAAAATTAATAAGGTGAAAATAAGACTTTAATTTCAAGATATTTAGATTGGAATTTAATTTTTATTCATTTAAATCCAATGAACAGCGCTCTTGGGACATGGTATTAAAGTAAAGAAATATTTCAGTTTTTTTGGACTTTATTATCATATTTAGAAATCAATACATTTAATTTCTAGTTAAACGTCTCGTAAGTAAAAAATATTATTTTATTTTGACTTAATTATCTCATAATTAAAAATCAATACATTTAATTTCTAGTTAAATATCTCGTAAGTAAAAAATATTACTTTATTTTGACTTAATTATCTCATAATTAAAAATCAATACATTTAATTTCTAGTTAAACATCTCGTAAGTAAAAAATATTACTTTATTTTGACTTAATTATCTCCTAATTAAAAATCAATACATTTAATTTCTAGTTAAAAATCTCGTAAGTAAAAAATATTACTTTATTTTGACTTAATTATCTCATAATTAAAAATCAATACATTTAATTTCTAGTTAAAAATCTCGTAAGTAAAAAATATTACTTTATTTTGACTTAATTATCTCATAATTAAAAAATTCTACATTAACATCTCTTAATATTTATTGAACAGAAGTTGAATTAGTTCTCTTTCAATGCAGTGTGATTTAGTGGACTTGAAATGATTGAATTAATCAGATACTTTTTTAATTGCGGACTGAAATATCAAGAGATTTTACATTTGATGCAGAACTGTCTTGGCCTTCGAATTAGTTACCGCCATTTGAAAAGGATTCTTAAACAATGCCACTTGTACAGGAAAAAACATTTTTCTGATATCATGGATGTGGTAGAATTCATTGTTGAAGAACTGAAAGGCTCTGCACAAAATCACGGTTATAGGTGGTTTCATCTAAGAGCAATACAGCATGGACTTGTTGTTAGTCAAGAAACTGTTAGTGAGCTGTTATTCCTTTTAGATGAGAAGGGGGTGCAGTTTCGCCAGCGACACAGACTGAATCGTCGGATGTATCACACAAAAGGTCCTAATGCTCTCTGGCATTTTGATGGTTATGATAAATTGAAACCCTATGGGATATGTATCCATGGCTGCTTGGATGGCTTTAGTCGCAAAGTTATATGGTTACATGCAAACCGCACGAACAATGATCCATATGTAATAGCAGGATATTATATGGATGCAATAGAAGAACACGATGGCTGTCCCGAGCGTCTGCGTTCGGATTATGGTACCGAGAATGGTATTGTTAGAGAAATACAGACGCAACTTAGATTAGTGGATCGTGAAGATTATTCAGGTGAAAAGAGCTTTATGTATGGTAAAAGTACTTCAAATCAAAGCATCGAATCCTCGTGGGGTCAGCTAAGGAGACACGGAATACAGTTCTGGATAGATTTATTCCATCAATTTCAAGATGATGGGCATTTTACTGGAAGTTTTCTTGATAAAAGTATTTTACAATTCTGCTTTATGGGATTGATACAGGTGAGTGTTCTAGAACTCAGAATTTGGCAACATTATCTTCTTCCTTTCGGTGTAACGTCAAGATTTGGTGATAATATGTAGTTTTGAATCCTTATACGATTCTTGACGGCTCAAACTCATAATATTGTTTTTGATATTTTCAGGAAGAGCTAGATGACATTTCTGATGTTTGGAATCAGCACAGAATCCGAAAAGGAAGAACAAATACTTATTTACCTTGTGGTAGACCATTTCTTATGTTTACTGTACCTGAAATATATGGTGGAGTTGACATGAAGAAAGCGTATGACGAACGTTTATACAATGAATTGAGAAGGAGGGTTTGTACTGAAAAGGGTAATCCTTGTGATGATACTATATTTGAACTAAGTTGCATCCTTGTTAATGAATATAACTGGTCGCCACCCTCCGACATTCAAAGCGCTACAGAATTATATATGTTACTCCGGGATAAAATTTTATCGCTTTTGTAAACTTGTGTTGATAGAAATAAAGCCTCTAATATTCTGCATCAAATGTAAAATCTCTTTATTTCAGTCCGCAATTAAAAAATCCAATCATCGCTTTTGTAAACTTATGTTGATAGAAATAAAGCCTCTAATATTCTGCATCAAATGTAAAATCTCTTTATTTCAGTCCGCAATTAAAAAATCCAATCATCGCTTTTGTAAACTTGTGTTGATAGAAATAAAGCCTCTAATATTCTGCATCAAATGTAAAATCTCTTTATTTCAGTCCGCAATTAAAAAATCCAATCATCGCTTTTGTAAACTTATGTTGATAGAAATAAAGCCTCTAATATTCTGCATCAAATGTAAAATCTCTTTATTTCAGTCCGCAATTAAAAAATCCAATCATCGCTTTTGTAAACTTGTGTTGATAGAAATAAAGCCTCTAATATTCTGCATCAAATGTAAAATCTCTTTATTTCAGTCCGCAATTAAAAAATTCAATCATTTCAATTCCAATAAATCACACTGCATTGAAAGAGAACTAAACTCAACTTCTGTGCAATAGATATTAAGAGAAATAATAATTAATAAAGTTAAAAAAAAGTTATATGACTCTAATCTCAATGCCAAAACCTCGTTAGATGCACCCTCCGCCTTCCTAGATTAGAAAATTGCTGCGGGGAATGAGCCTGGCCCCATAAAAATTCCATCAAAAATTCAAAATATGACCATCAACCCAGCTATGAAGAGCAACAGAACAAAAATAAAAAATCTGAATGTATGTCTGAAAATGGTAACAACTCAGAAGTCTTTACTTCACCAACCAGATGGCCGTCAGAAGAATCATCTTCTTCGTCGCCTAGTCTAATTGTTAGATCTTCTGAAAAGTTACCAGGAAAAGTTATTAATGTTACAGGTGATGGCCACTGTTTGATTCATGCAGTAAAAATTTTTTTGGAAAATTACGGTGTAACGTTTTCTAATGAAAAACTGTGTGATATGTTGGTAAGTGAAATTGTATTCCATAAAGAATATTACCAGGATTTCGCCACAACAAGCCAAGATATAATTAACGATACTTGTTCTTTTATTTTCCAAAAACAGTATAATAATAATACCTGTGACATGTTGCTTGCAGCTTTATGTAATGCTCTTAAGATTAAGTCCATTGTACACCAATTCCGAGAGGATGCAGAACAATATACTCAAATAATTCAAGCACCTGGACGACCTGGTATTTCTGCTGTTTACATCATTCACCTCTTAAGAAGTGGAGAAGGTCCAACATCTCATTTTGCATCTGTCATACCATCAAAAGAGAGCGAGTCTCAAATAATCATTGAAAATGTCTTCTCACCACAATCAGTCTTGCCACACCCTAAGGCCCCTGCCAGAAAAACGAATAAAAGAAGTAGACGAAGAAAGTCTGCTATACTAACAGATACACCTGTAAAGGATGCTATAGAAGAAGAAGAAAGAAACCGCTCTAAAAAAAGAAATCAAAAAAAGCATGTAGAAAAGATAAAGTTAAAAAGAAACTTATTACAGAGTTTCAAAGTGATGAAGAAAGTGATGAAGCATTTTGCCTCGTCTGCTTAGAAGCATGGTCAAATAGTCGAAAAAAAGAAGAATGGGTCCAGTGTTCTGTATGTCATGGATGGTCTCATGATTGCTGCACTGCAGTAGAGAAACACCAAATCTATATCTGCCATAACTGCGACTCTGATTCTGACTCAGTTCATGCTTATTAATAATAAATGATTAGATAAAGCACCTCTCAAGATGTATTACATCTATTGATGAAACATATAATCGTGATAGTTCGTGTTCAATTATTAATAAAAGTTTGTAAAACTTGTCCTTGGTTCTTGTTTTACCAATAAACAATAGTAGGCGAATTAACCCTGTGGTCAAGGTGCACTTGCCCCAATGCGGGGCAGGTTCGCTTCTTTCACATACTTCTCAAGTTGACTTCATATAGGGGTGTTCTTTTTGCTTTTTATACATTTAATATTTGTATGTTATTAATAAGGTACTGATGACTATGTGTGCAAGTATTGGATACTGGCTATGGAAATACGTGGGTTTTACACAGCTTTTTTTAAAAAGTGAGCGAACTTGCCCCAGTCTCCCCTATAAGGATTTTACCAAAAGCTTTAAAAAATAACAACTTCCGTTTTATAGCTAGATAATCATGACTACAATGTAGGTCATTTGTTCTTTGTTTACAATCTGCTAGTCCTAATATGTATATTTTAATTATGTAAATAGTTTTGTTAATTATGTATTTCTAGAATCTTTGATACTTTCAAAATAAGTATGTTTATGTGTAATAACTGATGAATACCATTTGTTATTTTTATGCTTTATATTTGTATTTTTATTTATTGGTTTTCTATCTTTCAATACCATATATTATATCTATAAATATTCTTCGGTAAGAGTAGGTAATTTGTCTGTCGAGGGTGAGAAGGTAATTCTGAGGGTAGGTTCTATGATATACTGGACTCTCTGTTATAAGCACACACGGTAACATAGCGATTACCCCCTCACAGTCAGTGGTTCTTAAAAGAGAATTTCTCTGCAAGGCTGGGCAGAGTTTGTTGAGGCAACTCGACAATACTCTACATACTAAGACTGAAATAGTCGGCACTTTATTGTCTAACCAATATTGTAACTCTTCTGTTTACTTGTATGAAAGTGCTTACATTAAAACCTATGTTTGTTTTAAATGTGTTGTCTATATACATTTAATCCTTGGGGTTCCGGTGAAGCTGAGCGTCTTGCAGACGTGTTCCGGTGTAGCTGTGCCTTGTAAAAGGCGTGTTCCATTGTTGCTGTGGCGCCGTTAAAGGTGTGCTCCAGTGAAGCTGTGGTGTTTCAGACGTGTTCCGGTGTAGCTGTGCCTTGTAAAAGGCGTTTTCCAGTGTTGTTGTGGCGCCGTTAAAGGTGTGCTCCAGTGAAGCTGTGGTGTTTTATTTACAGTGTACCGTAGTGTTCAACTCCCTGACACCTATAGGCATTTGTTGAGGTGGAATGTTACCCCTCATCTATCCTCTTTAGTGTGTTACAGATTTTGGTGGCAGAGGTGGGATATTCAAGAATCAAATAAATTGAAGACGAAGTCCCACAGAACTACTATTAGACGGAGATCAGTGTGTTGGTAAATTGAGGACCGGAGTAGATGATACACCCTCGGTTGACAGATCCGAAAGACCACAGACCAGGTCCTGGTAGACGAATCCTAACAGATTGATGTAATTGCGACGTCAGTAACTACAAAAGAACAGACCGGTATTCATCATGAAATGGAAACCGAAGAAGTTCAGGAGCATGTTGCTGTACGACCAAGTCAAGATACTAGGATTAAGTTGTCGGAACTGTTTCCGCCACGACTATTGTACTTTTCACTTGAAACAGTTCCTGAAGAGTATGACGAATTTGGCAGACTTGGCCCAAGTAGTTAAGGTGAAGTATCTAGATCGTATCATAGGAAACCAATCTGGGCTGCCAGCAAGTATTATGTTTTCAGTCCTTTGATAAATTACAAAGCCCACTTTCAGACTTGCATCAAAATTAATGGATGGTCTAGAGATCAAGCATTACACCTTGCAGGAAGCTTGGTGGCTTTGGCTCAACAAGTTTTAAGTTCGCGAGTATGGATCTAAAGTGGATAGATATCAGTACAATGCCTTGGTAAATGTCTTAGAAAAACGGTTTCAACCACGGAACCAGACGGAAATGTCCCGCATTGAGTTGAAAAGCCGAAGAAGAATATATACGAAGTAAACTGAACTGAGACAAGCGCTGAAGCGTATGGTTGTTTTGGCGTATCCAACAGCAGAACAAGGCCTTCAAGATGTGTTGGCCAAGGATGCATTTTTAGATGCACTCCAAGATGATGTGAACATGGTATGGAAAATACAACAAACACGTCCATTGAATCTTAAAGCAGCAACACATGTGGCCATCGAAGTGGAATTATTTCGTGTGTCCAATAAGTCCAAGCAACCACCAAAGAAATATACAAGAACGCTGAATTAGTCGCTGTCTAAATCGGATGATGTAGTTGAAAGTTTTCCTTGAAAAATATCAGATCTAAGTAATGGGAGTAAGACGTTACAGTTAAAGCTGGAATAGATGGAGAAGAATAAGAAGGCGGAAGTTATATGTTACAGATATAAAAAAAAATCACACTAGTAACAACTGCAGAGTAACTGCAAATAGCTTGACAGTTGCACACATAACTCTTCGGCTGTTCCTGTTAGAATAATGAACTTGTCTACTGAACCAGTGACTGTATTCAATCCCTGTACAATAAGAAAAGTCTGTATGGTTGACCATCTGATAAAAGATGAAACCACAAAAATAAGTCGGATATGGTAAAAATTGCCTGAACAGCTCCATGATTTGTTTCAAAGATCCAAAGCTAACCTGGATTAAAATCAAGTCCAAAAGTTAAAACAAATCATGGTAGATTATGAGACAGGATATTGGCAGGGACTATGGATCCTGAAGAATTAGCTCAGACGTCATTAACGATTTTTCAAGGATTGTATCAATTTAAGAAAGTTCAGTATTTAGGCCACGGAGCTTCTGAAAAAGGGTATATCAACAGACCCTGCGAAGATAGAAGTAGTGAAGAAGTGCAAGAGACCCAACGATTTACACAAAAAAAAAACAACCATATCACTGGGAAGCAGACCAGGAAGATGCCTTCAATTCTCTGAAAATGAAATTAATAACTGCTTAAAAATTGGCTTATCCAGACCCTTCTACATCATTTATTCTAGACACAGAACTGACCATGGAACATTGACATGGTTAATGAAATTCAGAAATCCCGAGGGACAGGTTGCAAGATGGAAAGAGATATTGCTTGGATATGATTTCATATTTCAGCATCGCCCTGGCCTTGTTCACAGGAAACGTTGATGGACTTTCCAGAAATCCTTTTGTCCAATGTAAAAGAAATGAGCAGAGAGAAATTAAAAATTGTCTTCGATTATTAACACCAGATATGTCATACATGGGAGAAGTACAAACCAAATTCTTTGCAAAACTTAAAGGATCGTTACATTCAATGAGAAGACCCGAAAGAAAGGAAGTATCTCCTGAATCAAATCAAATTTGTGATCGAAGTTAAGTAAAAGTCTACGTTTAGTACCAACTTACGAGATAGGCTTAATGAGGCATATGAAACTGTCAGACTAAACCTGAAGCAGTGTGCATCTCGCCAGAAAAGGTACTCTGGCTAAGAAGAAATCATTTAATAAGCAAGATATGGTTTGGCTAGATAAACCAACTAAATTACCAGATATACCTAATAGATTCCAAAATATTGGAGAGGACCATTTTGAAATAATAGAAAAGATATCGGATATTACTGTTAAGTTAGACATGGGGACAAATTCAAAAGTTGTTCATATTGATCGACTGAAGAAATATCCAGGCGCACTAGAAACAGAAGAAGAAGATGGAGTCAACTTGACAGAAGATTGTACTGAAGAAGAAGAAGATGTTGTTGAAAATGAAGAAGAAAATTATGATACACAAAATATTGTTCAAACTCACTATGTTACTAGGTCTGACCTTCATATCTAAATGAATATATTTTATAATTCTTAGAGAAAATGGATATGGCTGGTGAATATTGCCGTTGGTGTGGAAAGAAGTATGATAGACAAGAGATTGGAAACCACCAGAAACGATGTTTAAAGAAAGAGCAATATTCTTGCTATCTTTGTTCAAGGCGACACGCAAGCAAGGATAGTTTGCGCAATCATCTAAAACAATAACATCCTGGCACTATCAAGACGAAAACTCAACCAAAAGTTAAAAGGGTAGTTATGAAACTAGATAGAGAAGAAACAAGCACGAAAGTGGTGGCAAGGACATATTGCCCGAAAGCTAAAAGCACGTCGCCAAGGATAAAAGATAGGGCTGACAAAACGGAGAAGAAGCAGACAGATAGGAAAACGACTAATGTGATAATTGAGGAGGAATTAATCGTTTCTTCCGACTCTAACGATGTTGGGGAGGACCCACAGATTATTTGGATGCTGTTCCTGCCAAGATAGAGGAGAATATGATACTGGATGCAGTAACAGGGAACTTCAGAGAATTTGTTCCTGGGGAAGAGGAAATAAAGACTTATGAAGACAAATCTTGTCAAGTCAACCAGATTGTTACTTATAACTTAGATTTAGAGTAGATAGACGGGACGTCTAATTTTCGAAGGCATGGGTAGTGTAAAGAATTAGTTGTAGTCTGGAGTAGTTTTTGTTTATGTTTATAATTTGGGTCTGGCTACGGAAGCGTCCTGGGGCCATAATATAATTTTTTAAAAATATTGTATAATCATTAAATTAAAATTAATAAGGTGAAAATAAGACTTTAATTTCAAGATATTTAGATTGGAATTTAATTTTTATTCATTTAAATCCAATGAACAGCGCTCTTGGGACATGGTATTAAAGTAAAGAAATATTTCAGTTTTTTTGGACTTTATTATCATATTTAGAAATCAATACATTTAATTTCTAGTTAAACGTCTCGTAAGTAAAAAATATTATTTTATTTTGACTTAATTATCTCATAATTAAAAATCAATACATTTAATTTCTAGTTAAATATCTCGTAAGTAAAAAATATTACTTTATTTTGACTTAATTATCTCATAATTAAAAATCAATACATTTAATTTCTAGTTAAACATCTCGTAAGTAAAAAATATTACTTTATTTTGACTTAATTATCTCCTAATTAAAAATCAATACATTTAATTTCTAGTTAAAAATCTCGTAAGTAAAAAATATTACTTTATTTTGACTTAATTATCTCATAATTAAAAATCAATACATTTAATTTCTAGTTAAAAATCTCGTAAGTAAAAAATATTACTTTATTTTGACTTAATTATCTCATAATTAAAAAATTCTACATTAACATCTCTTAATATTTATTGAACAGAAGTTGAATTAGTTCTCTTTCAATGCAGTGTGATTTAGTGGACTTGAAATGATTGAATTAATCAGATACTTTTTTAATTGCGGACTGAAATATCAAGAGATTTTACATTTGATGCAGAACTGTCTTGGCCTTCGAATTAGTTACCGCCATTTGAAAAGGATTCTTAAACAATGCCACTTGTACAGGAAAAAACATTTTTCTGATATCATGGATGTGGTAGAATTCATTGTTGAAGAACTGAAAGGCTCTGCACAAAATCACGGTTATAGGTGGTTTCATCTAAGAGCAATACAGCATGGACTTGTTGTTAGTCAAGAAACTGTTAGTGAGCTGTTATTCCTTTTAGATGAGAAGGGGGGGGCAGTTTCGCCAGCGACACAGACTGAATCGTCGGATGTATCACACAAAAGGTCCTAATGCTCTCTGGCATTTTTATGGTTATGATAAATTGAAACCCTATGGGATATGTATCCATGGCTGCTTGGATGGCTTTAGTCGCAAAGTTATATGGTTACATGCAAACCGCACGAACAATGATCCATATGTAATAGCAGGATATTATATGGATGCAATAGAAGAACACGATGGCTGTCCCGAGCGTCTGCGTTCGGATTATGGTACCGAGAATGGTATTGTTAGAGAAATACAGACGCAACTTAGATTAGTGGATCGTGAAGATTATTCAGGTGAAAAGAGCTTTATGTATGGTAAAAGTACTTCAAATCAAAGCATCGAATCCTCGTGGGGTCAGCTAAGGAGACACGGAATACAGTTCTGGATAGATTTATTCCATCAATTTCAAGATGATGGGCATTTTACTGGAAGTTTTCTTGATAAAAGTATTTTACAATTCTGCTTTATGGGATTGATACAGGTGAGTGTTCTAGAACTCAGAATTTGGCAACATTATCTTCTTCCTTTCGGTGTAACGTCAAGATTTGGTGATAATATGTAGTTTTGAATCCTTATACCGATTCTTGACGGCTCAAACTCATAATATTGTTTTTGATATTTTCAGGAAGAGCTAGATGACATTTCTGATGTTTGGAATCAGCACAGAATCCGAAAAGGAAGAACAAATACTTATTTACCTTGTGGTAGACCATTTCTTATGTTTACTGTACCTGAAATATATGGTGGAGTTGACATGAAGAAAGCGTATGACGAACGTTTATACAATGAATTGAGAAGGAGGGTTTGTACTGAAAAGGGTAATCCTTGTGATGATACTATATTTGAACTAAGTTGCATCCTTGTTAATGAATATAACTGGTCGCCACCCTCCGACATTCAAAGCGCTACAGAATTATATATGTTACTCCGGGATAAAATTTTATCGCTTTTGTAAACTTGTGTTGATAGAAATAAAGCCTCTAATATTCTGCATCAAATGTAAAATCTCTTTATTTCAGTCCGCAATTAAAAAATCCAATCATCGCTTTTGTAAACTTATGTTGATAGAAATAAAGCCTCTAATATTCTGCATCAAATGTAAAATCTCTTTATTTCAGTCCGCAATTAAAAAATCCAATCATCGCTTTTGTAAACTTGTGTTGATAGAAATAAAGCCTCTAATATTCTGCATCAAATGTAAAATCTCTTTATTTCAGTCCGCAATTAAAAAATCCAATCATCGCTTTTGTAAACTTATGTTGATAGAAATAAAGCCTCTAATATTCTGCATCAAATGTAAAATATCTTTATTTCAGTCCGCAATTAAAAAATCCAATCATCGCTTTTGTAAACTTGTGTTGATAGAAATAAAGCCTCTAATATTCTGCATCAAATGTAAAATCTCTTTATTTCAGTCCGCAATTAAAAAATTCAATCATTTCAATTCCAATAAATCACACTGCATTGAAAGAGAACTAAACTCAACTTCTGTGCAATAGATATTAAGAGAAATAATAATTAATAAAGTTAAAAAAAAGTTATATGACTCTAATCTCAATGCCAAAACCTCGTTAGATGCACCCTCCGCCTTCCTAGATTAGAAAATTGCTGCGGGGAATGAGCCTGGCCCCATAAAAATTCCATCAAAAATTCAAAATATGACCATCAACCCACAGATCCAAACAAAGTCCTACTTGGAAGGAATGCCGCCATTACTTGACAATCGTTACACCATCCACTATCTTCATCCGGCCGCCAACATCTACTGTCGCTCATCACTGCCTAACGTCATACACTATACACTGTCATGAACTAACGTTTAAAGTCATACCCTACCATTAACTGTCTTTTACTTCCACCAATCAACCTATTCTGCCATCCAACACCCTCTTCTGCCATTAAGCAACCTCTTCTATCATCAACCACCCTCTTCTGCCATTAAGCAACCTCTTCTATCATCAAGCATCCTCTACTGCCATTAAACAACCTCTTCTATCATCAACCACCCTCTTCTGCCATTAAGCAACCTATTCTATCATCATCCATCCTCTACTGCCATAAAATGCAAGTTCCTCTTCTATCATCATCCCTCCTCTTCTGCCATTAAACAACCTCTTCTATCATCATCCCTCCTCTACTGCCATTAACAACCTCTTCTATCATCAAGCATCCTCTACTGCCATTAAACAACCTCTTCTATCATCAACCATCCTCTACTGCCATTAAACAACCTCTTCTATCATCAACCATCCTCTACTGTCATTAAACAACCTCTTCTATCATCAACCATCCGCTACTGCCATTAAACAACCTCTTCTATCATCAACCATCCGCTACTGCCATTTAACAACATATTCTATCATCAACCATCCTCTACTGTCATTAAACAATCTCTTCTATCATCAACCACCCTCTACTGCCATTAAACAATCTCTTCTATCATCAACCATCACCTACTGCCATTAAACAATCTCTTCTATCATCAACCATCACCTACTGCCATTAAACAATCTCTTCTATCATCAACCATCACCTACTGCCATTTAACAACATATTCTATCATCCACCATCATCTACTGCCATTAAACAATCTCTTCTATCATCAACCATCACCTACTGCCATTAAACAATCTCTTCTATCATCAACCATCACCTACTGCCATTAAACAATCTCTTCTATCATCAACCATCACCTACTGCCATTAAACAATCTCTTCTATCATCAACCATCACCTACTGCCATTAAACAACCTCTTCTATCATCAACCATCCTCTACTGCCATTAAACAACCTCTTCATGTCATCAACCATCCTCTACTGCCATTAAACAACCTCTTCATGTCATCAACCATCCTCTACTGCCATTAAACAACCTCTTCTATCATCAACCATCATCTACTGTCATTACACAATCTCTTCTATCATCAACCCCTCACCTACTGTCATTACACAATCTCTTCTATCATCAACAATCCTCTACTGCCATTAAACAACCTCTTCATGTCATCAACCATCACCTACTGCCATTAAACAACCTCTTCTATCATCAACCGTCCTCTACTGCCATTAAACAACCTCTTCTATCATCAACCGTCCTCTACTGCCATTAAACAACCTCTTCTATCATCAACCACCCTCTACTGCCATTAAACAATCTCTTCTATTATCAACCATCATCTACTGCCATTAAACAATCTCTTCATGTCATCAACCATCACCTACTGCCATTACACAACCCTCTACTGTCATCAACCATCCTCTACTGTCATCAGTCACCCTCTACTGTCATCAGTCACCCTCTACTGTCATCAATCACCCTCTACTGTCATCAATCACCCTCTACTGTCATCAATCATCCTCTACTGTCATCAATCATCCTCTATTGTCATCAATCAACCTCTACTGTCATCAATCATCCTCTGCTGTCATCAAACATCCTCTTCTGTCATCAATCATCCTCTACTGTCATCAATCATTCTCTTCTGTCATCAATCATCCTCTACTGTCATCAATCATCCTCTACTGTCATTAATCATCCTCTGATTTATTCTTAAAAAGGCAAAAGCCTAGATATTGAGGTGGAAAAGAAAAACAAATGATGGGATAAAGAAGTTAAAAAATGTTTATGATTGTAATAAGTAGATTATGGAAGTCTTTTATTTTCTTCAGTTCTGAAAATCTAATGTAAGAAGCAACAACACTTTTAGTGCTCATTATTCAACGGAAATATAAAAAACCGAAAAAATAAATGCAGAAATTGCACAGATCAATTGGAAAATTATATGTATGTTAAGATACAGACTTGAATTTGTTTTTCATGCAAAGTTATTCTGAGCACAAGATAAGTAAATAATTCTTTATACACTGTTGTGCATTGTATACACACTTTACAAAATTTACATAAATAAAAAAATAAAAATAAAAGATTACGTTCATGGTAGCTTTTCGGTGAAACCATGTTTTTAAACCTCCACATGAGTCAACTAGGAGAAGAAGAGCTCTAAATATAAATATCTAAAAAGGCGGCCCCTGCCAACCTTTCAATGATCATACGCCCCTGTTCACTGGTATTATCAGCACAATAATATAGATTTATTACTACTTCAAATGAAACTGGCTTTTAAAGGGATTGTAATGAGGTTTTCTTAACTCTGTGTGTTAATCGGGGACATCAATTTGCCATTCCAATTTTCGATCCGATGTCTGTGGTTTTTGCAATTTCACTAAACGTTTTATGACGTCACTAGGGGGTACTGCAATAGGCCTAGAAGCTACTGGTAGCTCGCATCTTCAATTAATATTTCCAAATGTCACGTTTCTGTTAGATTACGATAATTTCCGTAATATGCTAATGAAGTAAGTTACGGAACCTTGCGGAATATGGTAAACGTTCAAGAGTACAGACGTCGAATTTACAGATGTCGAGAATGCAAAGTCAAGCACAGTTGGTAATGTTATTGATGCAAAATGCAAAAGTTAATATTGTTAGAAAACGATTTAAAGTTGGTGTATACATTGTTATAAATGATAATCTTGAAAACCGAAATGAGTACTTTGTTTACTTTGCAATCTTGACTTTGCACACAGTTTTGGCAACGATACCCCTCAATACTACTATGCTGTGAAATATTACTTGTAAAGGGCACCTTTCGGTCGCTATATGTTTGTTACTTTATACTGTTCTTTAATCTGTGGCTTATGTACGTTTATAGCATATAAACGAACGTGAAAAGGATGTATGAAACTAGTTTTGCGATGTTATTTATAAGTGAATCTATAAAAGGCAAATTTAGACAAAATCATATCAAATGTCATTGAGAAAGGAACAAACTTTTTATTATCTTTATGATTCTTTAAATTGTTGTATTAAATACAGTACAACATAATATGAAAACTCTGATTTACCGAGTTTAAAGCTAAATTTAAAAAACAACTGAATGTTAGTTACTGGGAAAAAAGCAAAATGTTCATATAATATGAATCACAATACGAAATAAATAGATTTTCTTTAAGCTTCCAACATATATGTCTTGAGATTTTCCACAGCCCGTTAAGAATTATTCTAAAGAGCAAAATTAAAAGTAAACCATACCTAGTCTAAAAGTTGAATTAAAAACGATAAAAAAATAAGGTGAAAGTTGATTAATGCGATTCAGCTTAAATTATATCCATCAACCAGATATTACTGTTAAGAATACAATTGAAATTTGAATTAAATTCAGTGAAATTCTCGTAATCCAAAGGCAATTCAAGGGATGTTCCGCATGTCCGAGCGATGGGTCTCTTTAGGAAGTCTGACATCTCCGTAAACAGCACCGTAATATCCCCCTCTGTATTTTGATCTGAACCAGTACAAAATCATAAAAATAACTCTAGTTTGTTAGTGTCCTCTTACAAATCGTTTAAGATAATTTGCGACTATACTCTGTCCGTCATGCATTCTGGAAAGTGTAATATTGATAGAACGTTCTTGGTGCTTGGTATTAGCCTCCCGTATATTTTCATGAATTCGTCTATATCAATTACTGCTCTCTCGTCTACTGACTCAAAATCATTAAGCGCCAATTGCAATACTTCCTTTTCAGAATGGCTGACGTGATTAAAAAACACACAATTCAAATCACTAACCACAGCTCCAAACATAGCCTCTTCTAGAAAAGGCGGAGCAAGTTTTAGTGGCCAATATCCACATGTTTCGAATCCTTTTATGATAACTCGTGCTATAGCTTGCCAATGTGATACCCCCATGTCGTGACGAATGACAGGTATTTTAGCTTGATTTCCGACAGTGTATTTGTCATAAAATTATGTCCAAAATGAGGAATAGGTGTCTCTATCGACGCCACTGCCTACACCCGTCTCTGTATCGCCGTTCGATAAAAATTCTTACAAATGAAATGGGTTTGAAGAGAATTTCTCGATCCTTAAAAGCATTAATAATATCTTCCATGATATTTGTCATACGAAGTCGTATACTATAGTCTATGGTCGATTCTGGTGCGGATCCATGATTATTGTCCGATTCCAGTTCTTCAAGGAATCTGAACGCGTCATCAACCTCCAAATTTATTTGGTGTTTGGGGTTAAAGCTAATAATCACTATCATCTGCATAAGTATTCTTCTCATCTTCCAAGTCGATACCAACATTTCTAATGGCCTCATCAAGTATATCTTTAGGTATTTTTGACGCATGGTTACTTGTTCCTGTGATGGGTTGGAAAGAATCTGTTTTTGATGCAGCTGATGTTTGGATATTGGACGATGTAGGTCTTGTTACTGTTGATGTCACTCTTGGTAGTTTCAATGAAGATACAGAACTCGATTTCCTTTTAGTAACCAAATAAAATTTTAATAGATTTATTTTTGCTTTATCGTACAAGTCACCAACATTTAGATTTTCATCAAGCTTGTTTTGTGCGAAATCCATGATCTCCAAATTGAACTCTGATATATGACCTTTGGAGGAGATATATCCTGGAAAAAACAAAGACTTAGCGATGTTTAGGACATCATCATATTTGCATGTTTTGGGAACATCCACTTTTCTTGTACCCCCTCCAGTTTTCAGTCTAACTTGTTTTAAATTTTTGTCGTTGTCTTCAATCAACCATCCGATTTCTATTTTCCTAGTTTTGTTGAACGGTCTTCCTTTCTTTAAATTTGAAGTAAGATTGTATAATTTGTCATCTTCGTCTTCACTCTTCTTGTCTAGTTTATTCTTAATCATACTAAGAAGACCTTTTTTCCTTCGCTTTGTCCCTGATTGTGTTTTGTGTGTCCTTTGGCAGTAACCAAACACCATTATTCTAGTTCCGTACGATTTAATGTAGCTTTCCAATTGACTATCTGACATATTGAGAATTACGTCTGGTGTTATCTGTAAATCAAAAACATAAGCATTAGTGCATGTGAACAGAGATAAGTCGGGAGAGATTTCTTAGAAATAATGGATAAATCAAAAAAATCCCCTCCACCCCCCCAAAAAAAAACAACAATACCATTGCCACCCGGACAAATATCCCCTATCAATGGCGATCAATACGATAATGGCATACTTAAGGAATATTTACAGCATTTTTGATAGTATTTTATTTGTAAAGGGAATCCACCTTAAAAATGTACAATAAGACTATTGAACAATATTGTTACAATGTACGGTAAACCAATTAGTAATACAGTGTTATATTAAAGGCAAAATGCACTCACTCTTACATGAGCAGAGATCATTTACATGACATTAATGGTCTGGGATGGAGTAATTATCCAGGTGGGAATCTTTATTGTTGGGCTGGGGGGGGGGGGGGGGGGGCGGGGCGGGAATTGTCTGTGGACAATCAACGGGTTGAGGGTGGGGGGGGGGTATTGTCTGGTTGGCTTTTGTGTTTGGGGCCGATTGTACAGGGAGAATTGATAAGGCGCAATTGTTTGAGGGCAATTGCCTAGGGTATGGTGGGATGGGGGTTCTGGCTATATAATGGACCCCTATATAATGTACGCTGTATTTTGCCGAACCTGGAGCTGTATTCGTCGCTGTATTCAATGATAAATAAAAAGGTGACAATGGAAGTCAAGTTATAGAACAAAGTTTGTAAAAGCTTGATGCAGTGGACGCTTTGGAATTTTATTACGACTCCTACTAAGGTGAGCAAACGTTTATATAACAAAATTCACAACTTCGAAAGGAGAATTGTGACTGGACTAATCATAAAATTCTGTTTCTCACCACATTACATCAAACAAAATTTTGACAAGTGATATATTAGGCACGAGCATCATAGATGCAAGGACATTCTTAAGGTCAAACTCTTAAGTTCTTCAAATTATCTACTTACCTCGCCTTTTTGCATTTTTTCGATAGTCTTTGTGTCAATTTTCAAAGATGAAAAAAAGTAGGAAAAGTGGCTGTCTTCAGCCATGTCAGAATCCGAAGAATTAAGACTACTCATGACTTATTCAACCTAGAGCAAAAAATGCAAGTGGACGAACTGAAGCTCGTAACTTGAAAATAAGTGCTTTAATTACTAGATAGTTTAGTCGAAAATGATGCATTAATTGTTAGCTTGCAGAATAATAGAGGGTGTAATGTAATGTTTCTTTACTTTAATACAATGTCCCAAGAGCGCTGTTCATTGCATTTAAATGAATAAAAATTAAATTCCAATCTAAATATCTTGAAATTAAAGTCTTATTTTCACCTTATTAATTTTAATTTAATGATAATACAATATTTTTTTTTAAAAATATATTATGGCCCCAGGACGCTTCCGTATCTGGCAGAAATAGTCTATATTTATCTATTTATAGCATTCTATTTTCACACGCTGTTTTGGAAGAACTTGGAGTATACAAATTTAGGTAAATTAACATTTCATTTGATATAAATCTTATTTCTTTGAGCATCTTAATCATAATTTAAATTAATTTAATATGTAGATTAGTATGACAAATATTTTATCAGTATTTGTAAGGATTTTACTATACGCTAGATAATCATGACTACAATGTAGGTCATTTGTTCTTTGTTTACAATCTGCTAGTCCTAATATGTATATTTTAATTATGTAAATAGATTTGTTAATTATGTATTTCTAGAATCTTTGATACTTCCAAAATATGTATATTTATATGTAATAACTGATGAATATCATTTGTTATTTTTATGCTTTATATTTGTATTTTATTAATTGGTTTTCTATCTTTCAATACCATATATTATATCTATAAATATTCTTCAGTAAGAGTAGGAAATCTATAAATAATCTTCAGTAAGAGTAGGAAATTAAGTGTTAATTTGTCTGTCGATCGAGGGTGAGAAGGTAATTCTGAGGCTAGGTTCTCTGATATTCAGGACCCTCTCTGTTAACAGCACACACGGTAGCATAGCGATTACCCCCTCCCAGTCAGTGGTTCTTGAAAGATAATTTCGCTGCAAGGCTGGGCATACTAAGACCGAAATAGTCGGCACTTTATTGTCTAACCCTAATTGTAACTCTTCTGTTTACTTGTATGAAAGTGCTTACATTAAAACTTATGTTTGTTTTAAATGATTTGTCTCCAAATATCTTTGAATAAAGCTAGAAACTATGCCCCTGGACGTTTGTTAGTCAATTAGTTTCATTTTCTCGTTCCCAATTTTAGCGAGAACGGAATATTTTTCTATTTGTTTTATCCAATCTCTAAATTGTTTGGGATTTCCTGAGAACGGCTGTACGATGTGCGTGACGCTCTGTGTCGCCATGTTATCAGTCAAATGACTAATTTGGATTGACAGTGACTTGAAAAATTCTCCCCCCATTGTGAAATAAACAAGGACAAAATACTACTCACGATTTGTTTTTTTCTCCTTCGTTGTGATGATCTTGATCCGTCCGAAATCCTGCGAGCGGTACCAATTAAACAACAAGTATGTGGGAAAACTTGTTGCTTAGGGTTTAGGGTTTTCACGTTGTGTTATTGTGTTGATCGTCTAGCAATGTTCCACGTTGTGTCTCTCTGCGTATTGATAGGCAGCAAACAGTTTCCAATGTTTTATTCAGGTAGATGTTAGTATATATTATAAAACAGTCGACAGGTTACTTGATCTTGGGATGCGTAACGACCAAACGAGTCCTCTGGTATCCTCAGTGGTACTATCGAAAATAACTTTTTACACGAGCTTTTATAGGCATCCCAAGAAAAAGTATTACAAAAGAAAATGTTAGTATATAAAGGGGCGAAAAGTAGGTAACTGGTAATAGCATCAGGTGACCAGCTAACCTACATTCATCATCAACTTAAACAATACCCAAGGTCATAACCCGTTTTGGTAGGCTGAACACAGATTCAATTTGGACAACGTGATCAATTTATATCTTTTTAATTGACCAAGATTGAATAGTGTTAGCCAATAATCGAAACATCTAGGTGGTTCATTCGGTCATCACGTGGGCATGAAAGGGGACATTCCTTAACTTCGAAAGTAGATTTAGGCCATAACGGGTCAGTGACAATGGGGGGACGAGGGACACATTCCCTTAAAATCTTTACCAGCCTAACTAATTCGCTTGTAACCGATGCGATTGGAAACGCATTTGCAGTGCATTTTCCAACAGTCCATCTTTCCTGGGTAGACAAAATATTATATTTATGAAATAACGTACAGAAATAGAAAAGAGATATCATATTCAATGGGTTATTGGGTAGGCAAGTCCAGATTTATCGGGTATTAGTGTCCATCATTCCTGGGTAGACAAAATATCATACTTTTGAAATAATAGAAAAGAAATTTTTAAAATTCAATGTCCTGAATTCTTGGGTAGGCAAGTACAGACTTATTGGGTACAAGTGTCCATATTTCCTGGGTAGACAAAATATTGTTATATGTTGCTAGAATTAGAGGGATACCGAAAGCAAACAAAATGTATTCCTTACTATGCATCAACTGATTTACAGTAGACCTGTGCATCTTCAGAATCAGACCAAGTTACAGGCCAGTTCACTTTCTTGGCAGCCCCACAAGACTACACCAATAAAATTCATCCATGATCTTAAGGTAAAATATAATCTAAATTATCATCTTGAAGTAAGAAGTGTGTCACAAATAGGTTACTGACAAACACAAAAATAGTTTCTTGTGTTATTATTCTTCAGAACATTTTTTTTTAAAGCAAAATAGGCCTACTGGCTTCAAAAGTAAGGGCGAAGGTAATTTAGCACATGAAGATTGGGTTTTAATCAACTTCATATATGCCTACTACAAGTTATGATAAGACTGAGAATTATTCACATATCCAATGATAAAATGAAAGTAGGCCAAAACTATACAACAACAAAAGATGAAATAATTATTCCAGGACCAAGAAATACCGGTATGGCGGTATCATTGAACATTATATATAGGCTGTTGTAAGCGGTTTTGTATATAAATATAACATGAATTCAGCAAAGGCAAGACGCATTTGTGTTAATCATTTTAAAAACCACTGGCCTATGAGTTCGAGTATTGCCCTTATGTCTCTGGATCTGAGTGGGCAGAGGAAAACTGAGATGCCGAGGGGGCATCGCGTCCGTTTCCGGGGTGTGGGAAGATCACCGGGTGAATCAAGGAACATTCATATGACACCCATTTGCCAGCATTCTGCAGTAACCTGGACAATCCATGCAGCACACAAGATAGTTCTATTTTTGCGTGCTCTGGCAGCCAGAGTTCCAAAAGCTTCAGGTGTAAGAAAATAGCCATTTTCTTATTTTAAATTAATATAGTGTGAAACAAACTCTTTACTTTCTTTACTTTGCTCTCTTACGGACCGTTGTTTAGATCGGTAATAACAATGTTAATTGGCTACCATTGTAATCGAGCTGAAGTGCCTTTGTGACTAGCCGATATTTGTACAGGTGCAAGGTGGCCGACCGCCGACCTGAGGTTCACCTAAAAACATGGATTGTGTCCCCAAATGACCACTCTTGACCAGCCCACTTGAAAGGGATTGGGTTATTTATACATGAGGTAATATAGTCAATTAACTGTTATAGGGGGCCGTGAGAGAAGAAAACATTAATATTTCTCATTATATTCTTTTATTTCGGAGATTATCTATTATTTTATTCTTCTATACTCTAATTATTTTTGTATTGTATTGTATTGTGTGTTTTGGCTTTATCAGGCGGGAAAATACTTCTCTCACCAGTTAGTTTCGAGGATACCGAACTGCTCAGACGCCTGATATCGCCAACCACAGCTTACCTATATGTTAAGTTAATAAATCATCTTTAAACCATCGCAAGTACTTGAAGTTATTTCAATAGAAGAACACAACGTGACGAAGTCCTACACTTGCCGAATTGGTGCCGTGACCAGGATTCTGAACGGGAATACAGAAAAGAAACAGATAGGATCTCTACCACAGACGGGAAATCAGGAAGGATTCCATACCGGTGAGTAGCCTTTACTAGTCAGAGCATTTAAATGGTTGAAGAATTTTTTTAGTCTTTATCAAACCAGTTGAGCACACTGACAGATACAATATCGGCACAGGGAGTATCTAACATTATCACTCCTTTCGACGGTAAACCAGCCAAATTTAGGGACTGGATTAAGTCTATAGAGAAATATGCAGTCCTTGCAAAAGTCGATACTGATAAAATGAAACTCATAGCGTTTCAAACATCGAAAGGGATAGTATCCAATTTTATTCAAAGATATATAGAATCAAATCCGGAATCTGACTATTTAAGCCTTAAACAAGAATTATCGATAAGGTTTGGCGAGGTCATGGATCAGTTGCATGCTTTGGCCCTTATTCGAAAGGTAAGGCAGAACCAAAATGAAAATGTACAGTGTTTTGGTGAAAGGTTGCTGTTATTGGCCACAGAGGCATATTCAGGTCCGTCAACCTTAGAGGTGGAAAGACAATTAATAGGGTTTTTTATAGATGGGCTAAGGGAAAACTATCAGAAATTAAGAAGTATGAGAGAAAATCCCAAAACGCCTCAAGAGGCTGTAACGTCAGCCTGGCTTTTGCCCGAGAAATGTGAAAAGAGGCCATGTTGTCATCGGAAGGAGCACGTTCAAGCAATCGTAAAACACGATTACGTTCTTTCAGTGCTGTCTTACAGTCTTCATTAAACCATGGTTTATTGAATCGTTTTGGAGTTGCCGAGGTTTTACGAATCGCCTGACCCGATACATCTTGTAAGATGGTGGTAAATAGTTCCATCGGGTCTTCAGCTTCATCTAGATCATGTTGAGGAAAAGAAGATATTTATCTATATCCTGTAAATTTCAGATCGATCCGAACATTAGAGCCCGAAAGTGTAATATAACCGTCCAAAATTGCAAAATAGTCAGATTTCGGTGGGCTATAAAACCGGAAGTTAATATTTGTCATGCAATATCAGCACATCTATAGACAGCTGAGGTCAAGGACATTCTACATCTCAAATGTCAAGGCCATTGAAGGTCAAGGTCACGAGATATAGAGTTTTAAATTTTTGAAAAATTCGAACGGGCATAAAAAAAATTCAAATTCGAAAATCAAAATTCTGTTCCCAACATTTTTTAGATAAAGTATCAAGGTTTTGATAGACACCAAAATCATAAAAATCGGTCAATAATTGGCAGACTTATTAAATTTTTAAGAAAATTTGCCATTTTTGAAAACTGCGCATGCGCAACATTCAATTTAATTTTTCTTCATCTCAGGGGATTAAAATCATTTATTATAGCTTAAATATACTGTTTTTGTTTAGATTCTTGAATTACATGGGAAGCAGGGTCGCCCGACATGAGACGAAAAAACCGGAAGTCCCCACGCCCAAACCGGAAGTGATCAAAAAATTTTGATGATGTAGTTTTAATTGCGCTGCCTATCTATCTATATCCTGTAAATTTCAGACCGATCCGACTATTAGGGCCCGAGTTAGCTTGAAATCTTATTTGCATATTATGCAATTAGCCACTTTCGGGTTAGCGAAATATTATGTTAGATATTCATTTTTGATTCCAGCCCATATAAAAACCATTGGTGAAAACAAAAATAGTCTATCTTTTTCCGTTTGGGCTAGCGAGCTTCCCAAAAAAAAAAAAAAAAAAAAAAAAAAAAAAAAACTAGAACTGTGAACAGCTCCGAGCGTGGCAACTGTGCGT
Organism: Nipponacmea schrenckii; assembly: GCA_030562195.1. Lineage (NCBI taxonomy): Eukaryota > Metazoa > Mollusca > Gastropoda > Lottiidae > Nipponacmea > Nipponacmea schrenckii. The sequence goes on from JAUJPP010000011.1 coordinate 2,412,730, forward strand.
TATCCCATGGATTTCGAACATTTTGAAACTTCTAACCTGCTAGCTTTCAATTCCGGTACTTTTCAGCCTACAATTGTAAGCGTAAACTTTCCGCTATATAGGCAATTTTTTCTACTATAAGTTTCTACTATCAGTTCCTTATTAGATTTTTGTACA
>JAUJPP010000011.1:2413385-2450060 GCA_030562195.1 Nipponacmea schrenckii
ATACTTGATTAATTATCATATGTAGATTAATTGTATATAAAGTGTAAGTAGAAAGTGTTGATGGAATTGTTAAATTCTGATTTGATGGTCCATAAAGTAAAAAACTATACTACAATACTATAAATTAACAATGAGCATTGATTTAAAACCCTGATTAAATCAGACTAGAGTACCACTAAACAAACCAGGATTTGTTATGGAATTTCTACAGAATTCTTTGCTCATGCAAGATTCTGAACAAATCTCTGAATGACTGTTGTCTCTGATCTCAGTTAAATATACGATGATAGTTACTTTGGTTCAAATGTAATAGTGTAAGAACCTTTAACCATATGAAGCGATCCCAATTAAAAATAAGCAACCCATATTCTGTTAATTGGATCATTTACAGTAAAACCTGGATTATCCGGAACCTGGATGTACCGGAATCCTGTTCAAACCGGCACAATTCTACGGTCCCGATATATTTCCTCTATTGCTTAACTAAATTTAACCTCTGTAAACCGGCAACCTCTATACATCGGCACTGGCATCAATCGTTGGTCCCGAATGACAGAATCAACTATATTTCACCTGCACAAACCGGCATCAAAAGCTATTCACCGACATCGGTCAAGTGATTTCGTGTTACAGTAAAACAATGATTAGACCATTATACAATAGATGTCCTAATTAGGATGTCAATTGATAATTAAAAAGAATGAATGTGGATTATGACAAAATTTGAATTGTTAATTGTCTCAGGCGGCGGCTATTGTTCACGTGATACGCTTCCATTTTGACACTTTGATATCGAAAGTAGCCTGTTATGCATATAATAAATGATTGTTTACATGCTACAGTCAAATTATAAAGCGTTTTTAAGAAACAAAGTTCTGATACTATTAAATTTAGACTAAAAATCTACTGATAATACAAAACAAATTTTGAAACGATGTCTATGCTATTTATAAATAACACAGAATTGACTATATAAACTATCGTGAAGACTTCAAAATTTCGTTTATGGTAAAATTAAGGTTAATCATAAAAGCGAAAGTAGAGTGTACCGGATGTTGTTATAAAAACGTTATCGGGTGAAAAATGGATCAAATTATCATCTTAATCGGGGAATTTATTAATCAGACAATGATAATGTTATTACGGGGTGAGATTAACGCGTGTCACCGGCAAATGAAATACAAGTAAAGAATATGGTAAAGAATTTTGACATTGAAAACGGTAGGCCCAAAAAAAATCGGTAGATTTGAGTCAGCATGCAAAAGCGGTAGAAACCCGACGAAATCGGTAGATTACACATGTATGCCTTTATCTTCAACTGTTTTTTCCACATCCGGAAATCACGATTATCTCCCCTTCTGTTACATAAAACCTGGCCAGACCAGAACCTGTCTAAACCGGCATTTTCGGGCGGTCCCGACGCATGCCGGATAATCCAGGTTTTACTGTATTTAAAAAGGGATTTCTATGTTCTTTTGATATGTTCTATATTCATTGATAATCTGTCTTCTTTTGATTAAATAATCAGTTCACTATATATAATGAAATCAAGGGCCTAAAACCAGCATGCACTGACTAATCAGAGCTTTTCGATGTTCTTTTCCATGATCTAAATCATTTCCGACTTGAACTTCTGTACCACGCACAAAATACTTGATTTAATTAGATTGCATGACAGGTAAACTGTTCTTAATCTCCCACAATAAATTTTCTTAATAGAATTTATCAAGTAGACAAAGTAAATAGCTAGGGATTAGTCGGAATAAAATGTTTAATTACTATAATCACTGCTTCAAGATATGATTGTCCCTACCCATCTTAACAAGAAACATATTGATCCCAATATACTCCTACACAATTATTTCACCTTGCATAACAACTGTTTTAATTTGGTGAAGGTAAAGTGCAAGCTACCAGTAGTGGCATGATAGAGTTTCAATAGATTCAGGTAATGTTGTCTAAAACTTGCTTGTAAGATATGTCCTTTCTTGTTTCTAAATATTTAGGACACTTTGTTTCAGGTAATTGAGTCAAGGTGAATTAGAGAAGGTGAAAGACTGGAAGACATCTGATTACATGATGAACTGATCTCACTGTGTCCTAGGGCTGCAACGATTTATCAATACATCGGTGCATCACGGTTAATTTCCATATTTCGATAACCATTTTTTTTAACATTCATATTGTGATATGTCAGATGACATCTAAATTTTCTTTCTACATTCCACCCTATGTCAATAGCTTGCAATTAAGATGCTGTATTGAACAGCAATGTATAACTTACCGTCAAAAAAACATTCCAATAGTAAACACTTAACACTTAAGTAGTGTTCAAAATATTTATTTTTCTGTCAAGAATTTTCATTGTGATTTAAACCCACATTTTATTAAAAATAATTTCGAAATCAATTTTTGTCGATGGATTGTGATACAGTACTATCAAATCGCATGCTTTGTTGGTGATACTGTATCGTGGCTTTGAGTATCGTTGCAGCCCTACTGTGTCCCCTGCCATTGTTTCAGGATGTGAAGCAATCACCTATGGGAGTTTTAACAAGAGGTTAAGCCTTGAGGGTTGCAAAACATAACTTGTTCGAGGTTCACCTTATAAGTCTAATAATCTATCCTACCCTATATCAGGAACAACGTCTCAACTGTTCAATGAATCACTTCAGATTTAGATAATAAATAATGTCAGATATTTAACATATATGATAATTTAACCTTCATAATGAATTCATTTCCATAATAATTAATACATACACCACTATATCAAATTATGACACCAAGTATAAATATAAGGTTAAGAAGTACAATTAAGTGTGTGTTTACAGACAATTTTTTAGCAATTATAGTGGAAATTTCATAAACAAATTAACAAATTAGTTCAACATGACACAAACAAACTTTAACATTATGTCACCTTTCTTATATTTTATCAGAAATGAAATGAAATGAATGTTGTTTTACGTCCTACTTTTCTGCACCTTATGGGCTAATGAAGACAGGCAACGCCATGCAGTGTGCTATGAGGGAAATTTTGCCAGGACAGCGGCATTAGCCTGCTCTTTTTCGATTTCCAGCTGTCCAGGGATCTTCAAGGTGCACAGCCTGTAGCACACGGGGCCTCGGTTTATTGTCCCATCTGAACAACTAGATGCTTTTTCCATGTCAGTCCCTCCGCCCTGCATCATTGACAAGGGGAAACTGGGCTGAAAAATCCGAAGGTTAATCTCGGCCTTTGCCGAGATTGAACCCGGGACCTTCAGGTTAGTGACAAGTGTCTAACCCACTGAGCCACCACGGCTCCTATATTTTATCACAGCCAAAATATCAACTACAATATATAGAGAGTTAATTAAGAGTTATTTCAAGAAAATCTAATACAAAGACTGCTCAAATTTTTTAATTACAGCTCCAGTGTAAACCATGTTAAACAATTGGGCAAATATACAAGAACTGATCAGATTTTCTTCTTGAAAATATACCTTAAATTTACCAAAATTATAACCTAAATGTAGACTGTTAAAATCAGTTCAAATAATCCTAACTGTGCAACAGCATAAAGAGAATGGTGAAAATAACAGTCAATTTTAATGATCATTTCCAGTTGTCAAATTTAATTGTCTTGTTCCTTTTCATGGCATGTGCAGAATTCTTATTTTTTCTTTGGTCACCTGTCCATGCCATTCTACATTTCTCTTCATTCATATTTACTTTTCTTCTTCATGTTAATAATTTTGTAATGCTGGTAATGTTTCGGGCCTAATGATATGCCTCTATCAAGAAATACCTCATACTATGCAAATTCAGTTTTTCAATATCACTCTGGTTTTAAAGGGATAAGGCGTTAGAACGAACATAAAATTTTAAGTTCACTCAAATTTGGACAATAACAGTATATATCCATCAGTGGACTTACCTATACATCAAAATCCCTCTAAAATCCGATAAACCCCCAAAATAGAGTAGTTAATCATAAAACGCTTGAGCCATCCATCAAGCGATTTTCAAATCGTGTAAATATAAAGGGACGTAACTCTAACATGTGAGTTTTCACGCGTCCTTGACCCCTACTGTTGAATTCCACAATGATGTTTTAGCGTTGATTTACCAGACGCTTTTATTCTCAAACTGAATGGAATCTTCGCTGGCTCACTTTTTTTAAAAATTCCGAATATATTTTTATTGTGGCTTTTTAAAATTTGGTAAAGTGTGGGATGCATACTTATTTAACTAATAGTCAATATGAAACACAAATATAAGCCGTAGGACGAGTGTATTCTAACGCCTATTATCCCTTTAAAGGGATAATAGGCGTTAGAATACACTCATCCTACGGCTTGTCTTTGTGTTTCATATTGACTATTAGTTAAATAAGTATGCATCCCACACTTTACCAAATTTTAAAAAGCCACAATAAAAATATATTCGGAATTTTAAAAAAAAAGTGAGCCAGCGACGATTCCATTCAGTTTGAGAATAAAAGCGTCTGGTAAATCAACGCTAAAACATCATTGTGGAATTCAACAGTAGGGGTCAAGGACGCGTGAAAACTCACATGTTAGAGTTACTTCCCTTTATATTTACACGATTTAAAAATCGCTTGATGGATGGCTCAAGCGTTTTATTATTAACTACTTTATTTTGGGGAATTATCGGATTTTAGAGGGATTTTGATGTAAAGGTAAGTCCACTGATGGATATATACTGTTATTGTCCAAATTTGAGTGAACTTAAAATTTTATGTTCGTTCTAACGCCTATTATCCCTTTAAGTAAATGACAGAAAAATAGGCAGATATAACCAGGTGTTATAATACAAGGTTAAAGATGTGATAACCCTTTTTAAATAACCTATACACTTTAATAGTTTCTTGATATTGTAAACATCTGGTGCAATATGTTTTTATTATTATCATTAATAGACTACTAGATAAAATCTCCATTAACCTTTCAGCTTCCTAAAAACCTTGCAGTATTTTTGAATTTTATGATAAAGATGTGCATGTCTAGAGATATAGAAATAATCTAGATAGTAACACATAATCTTCTTTAAATTGAATGAATGAATAAATCATATTACACATTAAAATTATCTACATTATTCCCAAGCTTGTATTTTGAGAACTTTTGCATAAATCTTATTCATTACAACATTCAAATTATCATTTTGCTGTTGGTTAATTATTTATTTTCAGGTATATGTGTCAAATTCTACAAATGATTCCGAGTTTGGATCTTTGGATAAGCTACAAGTTGTATATCAGATAATTTGTTTTTTCTAGGGACATATTTTGTGTCTTCAACCCACATACCTACTAGGGACATATTTTGAGTGAGTTGAAACCAAAAGATGGTTTGGGCTGCTATAAAGAGGAACTGTTCTTAGTCCTGACCGGGTGTCAATTAAATATATGAGTTATATTGTACAGTAAATTCAAGTGGTCTGAGAACACTGATATGTGGAACTCTTCATAAAGAAGATTAGTCTGTGTAGTTCAACTGAATAATGATGAAGTTCTATGGAAATGGAAGGATATATTTCAAGCATATGTAGTACATGATTTTCAGAATGCTTCCTTATATAATGATATTAAATCATTCATTTTGAGATTTCAAAAAGTCAATGGGTGTCATAGACATTTTATAATTTGAGGGTAACATTGATATCTGAAGACAGAAGGTAGAAATATTTGATAAGTGATAAAAAGTGTTGATAGAGAGAAGGAAGTATAAATAAAATGTAAGTTAGTGTTGATAACTTGATATATCCTCCCTGATTACTTCCAGTATTATCAGTTTACATTCAGCATTAATAATACCACAATTTTCATATACACCTACTCTTTATAAAACCTATATGATACTCAATACTATTATTTCTATTCTCTGACAATGGTAACATTTTATGACAATCTTGAAGACCTCTACAATATTGATATTTAATAATGATGTAAAGGTAAATGGTGAAGTCCGTTCTTTGAAAACAGGGTGCACTTAAGTTTCATGATAAAATCTGAACAAGCAAAATAAATAAGTCAAATGGTCAAAGTATGTCAAAATCAAGAGTATAAGTTGTATTGTATTGGACTCCTTCAAAGAGAAGAAGTATCATCAGGTGTTTTGAAAAAAGAAAGAATGATCAGAGTCACATGCAATACAATAAGATCTTGAGATGGAGGTAAAAAAGAAAGACCACAGAGGTAGTGGTAATCTATAATCTGATTGATAAAGGTCACACTGTTATTTATATATAAATATACAGATCACACTTCAAAACAATTGATAGACTGATACAGTAAACAATGACACATATCAGTCACAATAAAGATACATTATCAACCAAAATACTGGTAACTGATACATCACATCTGGTACAGCAATATATCAACTGTGAAATCTTTCAGCTGATGTCCCTAACTTAACTGATTGAATCTTAAATATATTAGTCACAACTGTTTAAACTGTAGCAAAGCTATAAACTAAATGCTGATTTTCTACAAAGTTTTTATTACTGCCTTCCGAAAAGCCTTAACCCTAACTCCAAGCCTCAGAACTTCAATTCCTTCAAACGTTCTTGAAGAGTCGTTCCGTTACCAAGCCAAAATCCAAGATCCTTTCTATGAGTTGTTTCTAGTATATATAACAATTTAGCAATCAGTAATTTGATCAAGGGTTAATCCCTTAAGACTTCGAAACAAATAAATTGATGAATACAATAATGACCATTGGCCGAAAAGTTGACTATCTATGAGTCAGGTAAACGTGTGATATGTAATGGCTTGATAACCCCGAAACTGACCGACGTCAGGGTAAGAAGGTTATCAGTTAAAGTTAAGGCTTCGATAAGGTACATAGAATAATAAGATACATTGAATAAAATATAAAAAGAACAATATATGAAATACACAAATAAATACACTTTACTGCAGACTTTGTTACAATTCCCCCCTCCTTAAAAGAAAATTTTGTAGGCGTAAGAATCAAAATTTGAAAAGAGGAATAAGATAACAAGACAGCAGCAAAGTGTGATACAAGCCAGGGTAATCCTTTACATGGAAGAAGCCAATGTTCGTTACATTGATGCGACAATGTACACAACGGGAACACAAATCCACTATCCAGTTTGGTCGATGAGGAACAGAGGATTGCAAGTTCACAGATTACTATAAAAAGAACTATGAGGATCGTCGAGGATCAAAAAAACAAATGTAAATCACGGGTGCAAGAGTTCGGTTGGTCGATGAGGAGAAGAGGATATAAACCGTAGTCCAAAGGAGAACATGCGTTGGTAGTTGAAAGAATTGTATAAGTTAATCCACCATAGGGAATATCAAGAAGAGGAAACCAAGTCGGACATCAAGACTGGAACAGGAACAGGAAAAGGAAAACCATTTAGAAGTATATGGAGTGGTTTTTCTAGTATGTCTTCGATGGATGTTGAGAATTATACGTGAGCCATAATAGGTTACTCTACATTTTTTTTTTTTTTGTGGTGAGTGGTTTAGAATTGCTGGATGTTGTAGCCATAGCATTAATTATAACCATGATACCATTATAAGCCTGGATCTCTATAACCAGTAATATGATGGGAAAGAAAAGAACCACTATAAGTTGTGGGTGACCAGTACCATTGATGTACCAGTAGTAGTAAAATAAAAACCACTGCAGCGTCAGTTATATACGTACTCAGCAAAATTAGTAACATAACATCATCATATGAAATGAAAAAAAAATATCGATTAGAACGTTAGTTTCGAAACAGAGGGGACTGGAACAACGGGAGGAATAAATCTAAGACTTGGAGCAGAGACAGAGGCAGAGTCAGCATCAGCATCAGTATCAGCGTCAGGATGGAGTTGACGTTGTCGTTTTGGAGGCTGTCCAATAGGATCATCAGTGAGGGAACGGCGTCGTTTGGACAGGATAGGCGAAATGTTAACCAGGGAAATAGGGTGTTCTTCCAATTGACGTGTGCTTCGCACGATCTGAGACAATTGATCTTCTCTTTGACTTGCGAGAAGATATTTTCGATATTTAAAGTACTTTGTAAATATGAAAAGTGCGATGAAGATAACAAATAAGATAGCCAAAGCGATAAGTAAATACGCCCACCATGATAAGGTGGTGGAGGTTGTATCATTGATAAAATTATCAGCGTCATTAATAACATCAAGGTCATGAGTAAGAATATCAACATCGGGATATTTGACAGCAGGTAGATTTGGTATGGAATTTGGAACTTCGTGCACCTTTAAACGGGTAACATAATCAGTTTCTAATTTATTAATAAGGAAACGGGTGATGTTTAATCGATCAATCGGAGTTTGACGAATTTGCAAACCCAATCGCGACTGCAACGTATATGGTAAACCAAAATACGGGGAGTTGGCAGAGCAAGTGGTGTTGAGAATTACCAAATTTTCACCCTTCTTGATAGAAAGAGAGATAGGGTTGGCCCGATTCCGATGGCCTAAACAGTTGAGATCCATATCAAAGTTAAATGGAGAAAAGACATACCAATGGCCTTCGGTCAAATATTTTACAATAGGATGCGAAGGTACATTTTTAAAAACATTAGTACAATGAGTCATAATATGATCAGTATTTCTTAAAAATAAGGAGGACAAGCATGAAGGAGCTGTCGTCGTTGAATACGAAGACTTTTGAAAAACACAATGTGACATTGAACGTTGAGAACATACATTGATATCGAAACGATCTAAAGCTAAATAAGTATTCCTATCTTGTGAAATTGCGAGATAATCAGATTCTACATTGACAGTAACTACATGCTGACTATCATTAGTAAATAAAGGTAATGTCACTACTCTATAAAGGTCATACAAATCAGAGCGTTTAATCAGTGATAATGATAAAATTAAATTGAATGAATTACTATCAGGTAATAAAGTCACCTGAACATACTTATAAAATTTATGCATATTATTCCGAACCAGCGGATAAGGCAATTCAAGACCAGGTGATAACCGACTTTGAACAGTTAACAAAGCGTTGTATAATACATCAGGTGATACCAAAGACATAGACAAATGTCCACCAAGAGAGCTTAAAACATTTGTTTGTAAGTCTAAAATAGAAGTGGATAAAGTTTGTAAAGATAATTCCAACATGTCGAAAGCGCCATTATACAAGAGCATGATTTCAAAATAACCTATTTCGGGTTGCAATCCTTTGGTTATAGAATCCATAATAATTAAAATTTTGTCGTTAAGTGTGTGAGTATTATTAATTAATTTGTTTATTGCAATACGATTTGTTTGCACATTGTGATTTGTCATAACCAAAATTGACAAACTCTCTCTTAACACATGAATGATTTTCTTTTGAGATTGTTTTAAAATTTGAATGTGGCGCTGCAAGCGATTAACATCATCCACAGAGGCCGTACCAAAAAGTGAAGACAAAAAACCACCCAGGGGCAACAAGGATCGTGAAGAACGACGAGTTGACGTGGTGTTAAGGCTGGGATTAGGTCGGGAAACTAACTGGCCAAAATTATTAAACATTGTTTTTAATTTGGACAAGGAAGAGGATGATTGGAGCAACTGCCGGGAAAATAAGGTTTCGATGGAGCCATGTACCCTTTTCAATTCTTTATAAAAATCCACTTCCTGTGCGTAAAAATGTTTTTGAAATAAATTTTTAATGACTTTGGGCATTCGACCCACGCGAATATTTTCAGGAGATAGAGCTAACAAGGATAATGAACGTTTCATTTTTTGTAAATTATAATCTAAATCTTCAATTTGATTTTCGTAAAAAGAGAGGTCAAAGTGGAAATTAAGAATCCAGTTTGAATAACTGGCATAAACCTTATTTAAATGTACAAACTTAATCCCTTCGGCTGGCGGTGATGGGTTAATATCACTATAAACTCCAACCGAACATAAACTTAATAAGATCCACACAAACATCCTATAAATAGAGAAGATAAAAGAAAAAAAAATTATTGTGTAATGCAACGTACTGCATAAACTATCAAAATATTTGGATGTACAACCTGGTTATGCAACGTACTGCATAAACGATAAAAACTTCTGGAGCAGATTAAATTCAACCTTTGCTCGCTTGTCAGGCACAGAGCTAGTATCAGAATCTGAGCTACTGTCTGACAAAATTCGTTTACGTGAAAAGCCTGCAGAACTTTCACCACGTATTTGATTTAATGGCAAGTCATCAGAACTAGACCATGAACTGTTCGATTCCATGTCCATGTCTGAGTTCGATGCTTCGGAATCCGGAAAAATGAAGGGATTGGGATGCACTACTTCATTCTCGTCGTCTTCATTTTTCACAGATGAGAAAGGTTCAGCCGCCGTTGGACCTAAAGCCGTTTCATCATCCTCGGATTTGCGGGAATCGATATCCCTCATTGGAAACCCCGACAACAACTTGGCATTTCGTAGCGGTTGTTGTCGTGTTCCAATTGTTTCAGTGACCTTGGGATTGGGTAACTTGGATATAGGGCGATCTTCATTCCATGAGTCATCGGGAAAGGCAGCTCGTAAATTTTCCCCATGAACCAAGCGAGTCTTTCCTGTGAGTTGATTGCGAATTTTGAAATTGACTGGAGATGTTTGTTCTATGATACGGAAATGCGGACGCCATTTTAAGTGAAACTTAGATGACTTTTTAGGAGGCATTGCAGGGTTGTAATAATATACAGGATCGCCGACCTCAAATTGTATATCCTTAGCCTTTTTGTCATACAAAGTTTTATTCTTCAAACGACTTTTTTCCATATTGTCCTTTAATGTACGAAACGCGACATTTTGTTTCTGAAGCATACTGGGGACGTAATCGTCTCCAGAATACCTGAATTTTGGTCCTAACATGCAATCAAACGGCAGCAACGGATCACGTCCATAAACGATGTAAAAGGGTGTAAATTTGGTCGAATCATTTATCGAGGTGCGATAACTGAACAATATGCCTGGCACAAAGGTATCCCAATCGTCATGAGAAGAATTGACATATTTCGCGATGCAGCTGTTCAGATATCGGTGAAATCGTTCCGTGCTGCCATTGGTTTGAGGATGATAAGGACTAGTTTTTAAATGCTTGATTTTCAGGACTTTAGTAATATGCGTGATAACTTCAGAACAAAATTCAGTACCTCTATCGGACAGAATGACCTTCGGGCACCCGAAGCGTGGAAAGAAATTTTCCAGCAGCACTCTGGCAACCTCCAGAGTACTTTTATTGGAAACGGGGTAAACTTCAGGCCATCCTGAGAAGAAGTCTGATATGGTAATCATATACTTGTGACCTTCTGGTGTTTCTGGGTAGGGTCCACATGTGTCTATGCCAATGAATTCGAAAGGAAATTCGGGTTGTGGCAAAGATTGCAAGGGTAATTTTTGCTTTTTTAGATTTTTCATGCAGCATTGATTACATTTTTGCACATGTGTCACTACATCTTTGTACATACCTGTCCAGAAGTAACGCGTTCGTAATCTATCGTACATTTTATCAATGCTTGAATGCGAACTATATTTATGTTCATGAAATTGTGAAAGAATTTCACATTGCATGTCCTTGGGAACCACCAATTGCAAACGTGGGTTCGGGTCATTTGATGTTGGTTTTGCAATATGATAAATGACCTTGGAAGCTAAAACATAGTCAGCAGTGTCCTTATTTAACACCCCAGTCTTTAAAAGTCGATATAATGTTTTCAGTTCCGGATCATTGCGTTGTAAACGCGGAACTTCTATATTGTCCAAATCGCAATCAGAATCGGAATCGGTCTCGTCAATATCAATGTCAACGTCTTTCATATCCGTTTTTTGTAATTTGTCAATGTCGATGACAGCTAACTCAGCGTCTATATCATCATGTACATAAGGTATATTGTCATAATTAATCCTACTTAACATGTCTGCACGTGAATTACTGCTGCCGCTAGTATATTCGACGTTGCAATTCATTTCGTCTAGAATAATAGCCCATTTTTGTATTCGGTAATTTTTCATTTCTGAGGAAAACAGATATCGAAGAGGTTTATGATCCGTGTAAATGGTAAATTTAGCACCTAATAAATAAGGGCGAAGTTTTAGTACACAATACACAATACCATAACCTTCTCTTTCGATAGTTGGCCATTTCTGCTGCCCTACTGATAGTTGATGAGAAATATATTGAATTACTCGTTCCCCTTCTGGAAATTCTTGTGTTAAAATACCTCCAATAGCATATCCTGATGCGTCGGTATATAACTTATACGGCTTTTTAGGGTCTGGAAAAGCCAAAATTGGAGCAACCAATAACTTTTGTCGTAAATCGTCAAAAGCTTTTTGCGTTACGTCGTTCCAAATGAAAGTGGCGTTTTTCTTGGTTAAAGCAATGAGAGGGTATGCTATGTTGGAAAAATTGTGAATAAATTTTCGATAATAACTAAGACAACCAATATATGCACGAATTTCCTTAATGTTTTTTGGTGGTTGCATCTTGGTTATGGCTTCCAATTTTTCAGGATTGGGAGAAATGCCATTTTTAGATATAATGTGGCCTAAATATTTAATTTCCGGTTTTAAAAACTCACATTTTGAAGGCTTCAATTTCAAACCTGCCTTTTTTAATCTATTGAAAACTTCCTCTATATGGAGCAGATGTTCTTCAAAAGTGTTCGAATGGATGATGATATCATCGATAAAAACCTTGACGTACTTATTTAACAAACCACTCATTACTTTATCCATCAAACCCTGAAAAATACTAGGAGCAGTGGAAATACCAAAGGGTAACCTATTGAATTCGAACAAACCCATAAAACTGGTAAATGCCGTTTTCGGTTTATCCGATTCCTGCAACTCTATCTGCCAGAATCCATTCTTTAAATCCAGGCAGCTGAAGAACTGTGATCCAGACAAAGAATTAATTAAATCTTCCACGTGTGGTAATGGATAACTATTTTGCCTAAGTTGTTGGTTTAATTTCCTATAGTCTACACAAAACCTATAGCTACAGCCGTCCGGTTTTTCTATTAACACCACCGGAAACGAGTAGTCACTGTCAGAGGGTCGAATAATTCCTGCTTTTAGCATTTTGTCGACCTCCTTCTCGATAACCTCCCGTTTGGTGATTGGGACCCGATATTGTTTAAGTCTTATAGGTGGAGCATCACCCGTGTTTAACTTGGCCTTAACAATATCGGTCCTACCTAAATGAATGTCATCAGTTACTAGTAGTTCTGAATGCCTATTTAACAATTTAAGAATTTTAATTTTTCTGTCAGGACTAATATGATTTAAACTTACTAATTTTTCTAAATTAACAACAGGACTAAGTGATTTCTGATCAACGGGACTCTTAGATGTGTTATCAATATTATCAATACTATGTATGGACTTGTTATCTATTATTTCTCCCACTGCCAATGGTTGACCTTTACGAACTTGATAAGACACACCAGTCTCGTTGATGATTTCTAATCTTATCAAAGGACTATTTACCTTGTAAATTGCACTAGCCATTATCAGACCCGGTTGATTAATAAATAACTTTGAAGTATTCAGGGGCGTGACTAATATATCCTTACCCAAAAATGACTTGGATATTTTTGTTTCTAAATGACAAACTGAACGAGGGTCTATCCTCACATCATCAGTTGAAACCATCAATCCTCGAGTTTTACTATCCCTTGAGTGAAGAATTATAATACTGTTATTGACCAACATAGTTTTTTGACAAAAATCAAGACTGATACCAAAAGACGTGAAGAAATCATTTCCTAAAATCAAATTTTTCTTTAAATCCCTAACAACGTAAAAATTAAACAAAATTTTCTCTTTCCCTAACCTAAAATAAATTGTTACCAAACCTGTAATGTCCAAATTGTTTCCGGTGACACCAACAACTTTCGGAAGATTTTCTGATCGAGTTTCGTAATTCTGAATATTTTCCTTATCAATCTTTTTAAATAAATCAAAATTGAGTACGCTAATATCTGCCCCAGAGTCGACTAAGGCTTCAACATTTTTTAATGAACCAATTGAAATGTCACAAAATAATATTCCAGTTTTCCTTGAAATTTGTGGGTGCAATATTTTGGGATCTGGTTCCTTCCCACCCAGAACCGATCCTGTTAGTTTCCCGATGTTTTTCTACACTCCCGAGCCATATGCCCAGGGCGCCCACAGTTTTTACAAATGGGTTTACCATCTGACGTCCACTGAAAGTTGTAGACGTTTCTCTGAGCCTGGTTATTGTGCCTAAATTTGGATTGGGACGGAGATCGCCCAGTCGAAAGATTAGAAAAGCGATCAGCCAATTGTTTTTGCTGCTCATTAAGTTTTTTTAATTGTTGTTCGATTGTATCTGATTTTTGTACTGAATCTACTTCCATTGGTTCTTCAGTAGTGTTGCGTCTGCGCATTTGGAAAGCCCTCGACGTATGCTGTATGGAGGCAGCTTTCTTAATTGCTAAGTCAAAGGTATTCGGGGTTTCTTTCAACAACCCCCGAACGATTGTATCTTCTTTTAACCCGTCAATGAAGACGTCAATTAACATAGACTGAACCATAGGGTTGTCCATGTCAGTTGAGGAAAATGCTTCCTCAGCCAATGACCGTATGCGGTCAGCATATCCTTGAACATTTTCTATGGAAGTTTGTTTAATTTTCTTAAGTTTTTGTAAACAATACTTTGAATCCAGCACGTCTGCAAACCGTTCTTTAAGTGTGGTTCGCAGATCATCCCAGACTACATTTGGATTTGCCTTTAAATATCGGGTAACAAATTCCCCCGCTATCCCTGAGGAGCGTTGCAACACCAATGACCTCATTCGAGCGTCATCGGCATCGACAAACATTTGCGCCTTTTCAAGCTCCTTAAGCCAATCGCTAAAGGACTTGACAGAGTCTCCCGTAAATAGACTTGACCTTGCAATCCCTGGGCCCTTAATTCTAATTTTAAGTCTTTGAAATTAGTAGCCAACACCTGAGGTGCAAATGTGTTCGCCGCCTGCAAATTTTTTACAGATTCTTCATAATGCTTTTGCATTTCACTTTGAAACCGTTGTGATTGAGCAGCCCATTGTGCCCCTAAATCGTTTATTTGATCTTGAATTTCCTTTTTTATCCATGGTTGCCAAACTTAACAACAACAAAAATGAAATAAAGCAAAAGAATTAAAGACGCTGACAATTCTTACCCGAATATAAATGATTAAGTAATGGTCTCAGATCGAATACGACACTAAATCAAATAAGAAGAACTTACCCTATCCGATGACTGGAACTCCTCCGTAGAAAATCAGAATCCACCAATAAATTTAGAAAAATATAATTCCCGGACAAGCCCCCAAAATGTTAGTTGTAGCAAAGCTATAAACTAAATGCTGATTTTCTACAAAGTTTTTATTACTGCCTTCCGAAAAGCCTTAACCCTAACTCCAAGCCTCAGAACTTCAATTCCTTCAAACGTTCTTGAAGAGTCGTTCCGTTACCAAGCCAAAATCCAAGATAATTTCTATGAGTTGTTTCTAGTATATATAACAATTTAGCAATCAGTAATTTGATCAAGGGTTAATCCCTTAAGACTTCGAAACAAATAAATTGATGAATACAATAATGACCATTGGCCGAAAAGTTGACTATCTATGAGTCAGGTAAACGTGTGATATGTAATGGCTTGATAACCCCGAAACTGACCGACGTCAGGGGTAAGAAGGTTATCAGTTAAAGTCAAGGCTTCGATAAGGTACATAGAATAATAAGATACATTGAAGAAAATATAAAAAGAACAATATATGAAATACACAAATAAATACACTTTACTGCAGACTTTGTTACAATTCCCCCCTCCTTAAAAGAAAATTTTGTAGGCGTAAGAATCAAAATTTGAAAAGAGGAATAAGATAACAAGACAGCAGCAAAGTGTGATACAAGCCAGGGTAATCCTTTACATGGAAGAAGCCAATGTTCGTTACATTGATGCGACAATGTACACAACGGGAACACAAATCCACTATCCAGTTTGGTCGATGAGGAACAGAGGATTGCAAGTTCACAGATTACTATAAAAAGAACTATGAGGATCGTCGAGGATCAAAAAAAAAAAAATGTAAATCACGGATCCAAGAGTTCGGTTTTCGATGAGGAGAAGAGAATATAAACCGTAGTCCAAAGGAGAACATGCGTTGGTAGTTGAAAGAATTGTATAAGTTAATCCACCATAGGGAATATCAAGAAGAGGAAACCAAGTCGGACATCAAGACTGGAACAGGAACAGGAAAACCATTTAGAAGTATATGGAGTGGTTTTTCTGGTATGTCTTCGATGGATGTTGAGAATTATACGTGAGCCATAATAGGTTATTCTACATTTTTTTAGAATTGCTGGATGTTGTAGCCATAGCATTAATTATAACCATGATACCATTATAAGCCTGGATCTCTATAACCAGTAATATGATGGGAAAGAAAAGAACCACTATAAGTTGGTGGGTGACCAGTACCATTGATGTACCAGTAGTAGTAAAATAAAAACCACTGCAGCGTCAGTTATATACGTACTCAGCAAATTAGTAACATAACATCATCATATGAAATGAAAAAAAATATATCGATTAGGACGTTAGTTTCGAAACAGAGGGGACTGGAACAACGGGAGGAATAAATCTAAGACTTGGAGCAGAGACAGAGGCAGAGTCAGCATCAGCATCAGTATCAGCGTCAGGATGGAGTTGACGTTGTCGTTTTGGAGGCTGTCCAATAGGATCATCAGTGAGGGAACGGCGTCGTTTGGACAGGATAGGCGAAATGTTAACCAGGGAAATAGGGTGTTCTTCCAATTGACGTGTGCTTTCGCACGATCTGAGACAATTGATCTTCTCTTTGACTTGCGAGAAGATATTTTCGATATTTAAAAGTACTTTGTAAATATGAAAAGTGCGATGAAGATAACAAATAAGATAGCCAAAGCGATAAGTAAATACGCCCACCATGATAAGGTGGTGGAGGTTGTATCATTGATAAAATTATCAGCGTCATTAATAACATCAAGGTCATGAGTAAGAATATCAACATCGGGATATTTGACAGCAGGTAGATTTGGTATGGAATTTGGAACTTCGTGCACCTTTAAACGGGTAACATAATCAGTTTCCTAATTTATTAATAAGGAAACGGGTGATGTTTAATCGATCAATCGGAGTTTGACGAATTTGCAAACCCAATTGCGACTGCAACGTATATGGTAAACCAAAATACGGGGAGTTGGCAGAGCAAGTGGTGTTGAGAATTACCAAATTTTCACCCTTCGTGATAGAAAGAGAGATAGGGTTGGCCCGATTCCGATGGCCTAAACAGTTGAGATCCATATCAAAGTTAAATGGAGAAAAGACATACCAATGGCCTTCGGTCAAATATTTTACAATAGGATGCGAAGGTACTTTTTTAAAAACATTAGTACAACGAGTCATAATATGATCAGTAAACAGATCGGTTCAGTGAGTTCATTGATGACCATCCCCTTATTTTTTCGATTATACTATATTTCATCTCAATTATATCTAATCATCGCAGAGATTGTCAAGGGGGTTATTATATTTTCTAAAATGTTCAGTGACCCATAAGGTCGGACAGAGTACGTTATCCTCGTTTTTCTGTCCGCCCCTTATTCATTTGCTATCCACAAATACAACATAAATACATCTTACTTGGTAACCTCAAAGCGTGACATGTTTATGTAAAATAATTTCTATCAATCAGTCATCAATTCAAAATCGATCTCTCTCGAATAAAAGCGTCCCCTTATTCTTGATCAATTTCTCCGGCCGTAATTACACAACTACATGACTGATTCTTCGGACGTTGAGCCTAGGTCCTCATCGTCATCACTTAATTTCTCACTTACTTTTTTATTCCTCAGCCGCTGAGCTAACTCATATAGGGGTATATCTTCTTCTTCAGAAGAAGAATGCGCCCTAGCGCGTTTGTAACGGTCTACCAACCGTGCTAGAGGAGTGTCTTCGTCACTTTCTGATTGTCCTTCGATTGTATCGCTTGATGATTCATTTTCTGATCCCGAGTCTGTGTCTGAGTCAGAGGGTGGTACAACATATTTAGATCTTCTTAAATTGAGATCATCAGTTGGGACCTCCCATTCGTCAATGTTTGCCATGCGTAATTGGTCAGCATGTACTTTAGTAGTCTTTCCGTCAAGTTGTTTTTTTATGATGAAAGAAACCGGTCCCCTCTGTTCAATGATGCGACAATAAGGAGCCCAAACGACTGTCTAATTTATTTTTACGCCGGTGATTTTTATAATATACTGGATCACCGATTTTGTATTCAACATTTTTAGCATTCTTATTTAGATAGTTCGCTTGTTCCTTCTTAACCTTTTTCATATACCTGAGTACTTGTACAAACATCTTGTGTTGGTTTTCGAAGGCGATTTGATTGTGACTTGCACCGTAATATTTTCTGCGAGGTTTTATAATGTTGTCAAGTGGGAATATTGGATCACGAGAGTATAATAAGGAAAATGGTGATTGTTTCGTAGTTTTACTTACTTTAAAATCGGATAGCAGCCAAACATTGGTTTAAATGGATATCCCACGTCATGTGGTCAGTTTTAACACGTTTAGCTAACATATCGTGCAAAGTGCGATGGCTTCGCTCTACTCTTGCATTTGATTGAGGTGAGTAAAATGATGTTAAGATGTGTTTAATTTTTAATTGTTCCATAGTTTCCCTAAAAATTTTGTTATCATTTCCAGTACCATTATCGGTTACAATAGCTAAGGGACATCCAAATCTAGGAAATATCTCGTCTATTATAAGATGTGCAACATTTTCAGGGGTTTTTATCTTTAACGGGAAAATGATTCAACCCAACCGGAATACCAACACACGAAACTTATTATGTATTTATTTCCAGATAAGGTTAAAGGGTAAGGTCCTGATAAATCAAGGTTTAAATTTTTGCGAAAGGATAAGGTTGAATTGCGGTTTCAACTGTGTCAGGTTTTTTTTTTTTTTAAATTTATTACTATTCAGTACATTGATTTCAAACGTGTTATCACTTATCTCGGGTCATCTGATGAGTCATTGTTATTGTCCTTAGTCGAGTCAAAAGGTACTCTAGATAACATGTCAGCCACCGTATTAGTTTCACCAGGTATATATTCAATAGTACAATTATAACCGGCAATACCTAGAGCCCATAATTGAATTTTCTTATTCTGCAGGGGTGATTCTAGTAAATACTTAAGGGGCTTACATTGTGTCCGACTCCGTCTGTGGCTCAAAAAGTGAATAGGAACTTCTATGTCATCAATTAAATGTGCTTAACATGCACCGATACATGTGTCGCTTGCATCAGTATACAGCACATACGGTCTTTCAGGGTCCGGATAGCCCAACATTGGTATGGCGGTAAGACTTTCTTTTAAATATTCGAATGCTTCTTGACATTTATCCGACCATTTAAATTTAGCGTACTTCTTTGTCAAATCTATTAATGGTTCAGCAATTTTTGACATATTTGGAACCATGCGTCTATAATAACTCATTGCTCCTATGAATGATCTCACCTCTTTTACACATGTAGGTGGAGACATGGACCTTATAGCTCTTACTTTTTCTGGATCAGCCATTAATCCATTGGGTGTTATTTTGAAACCTAGATAGGTTGTTTCATGTTTTAAAAAGGAACATTTTTTTAAATTTTAGCTTCAAATTATGTTCATGGAGTCGATTAAATACTGTGTCTAAATGCTTCAAATGACTGTCTAAATCTTTAGAAAATATCAAAATATCGTCTAGATAGGCGACTGCAAAAGTATCTAGGCCATCTAATACAATACTCATGAGTTCTTGAAAAACTCCTGGAGAATTGCTGATTCCGAAAGGCATGACATTAAAATGAAATAGGACTTTCTGGCATGCAAATGCTGTTTTTTTCTTTGTCTTTGTCATCTACACGAACTGCTAAAAACCAGAGCGTAAGTCTAGCGTGGAGAACAATTTACGGGAATTTATGAGTGCCAGAAGGTCATCTATTAATGGCAATGGAAATGAGTTAGGTTTAATGACTTTATTTAATGCCCTATAGTCCACGCAAAAGCGCTTAGAACCGTCTTTCTTGTCCACAATCACAATAGGAAATGAGAATGGTAAATTTGATTGCTAATGATGCCTGCAGTTAGCATATCGTAAACAGCCTTACCTACTATCTCTCTTTTATTTAGTGGTATACGGTACGGTCGTAATTTAATCGGTTGAGTGGTCCCTATATCAATTTTCATCTTAACTGTGTCTGTTTACCCTAGGTCAATGACACTACTGGCGAATAAGTGTTTATGTTTACTCAAGTGTTTCATGAGTACCGACCTATAATTGTCGTCAACGTCTATATCTGTAAAAATGTCATGGTCAGTGGTCACGTCATTCACCGTCCTTACAATGGAGTCTAATTCACTTATATCTCCATTCATAATTGGATGCGCTTGACCAATTAAACAACCTCTTTTCAATTTAATGGTTTTATGAGAGGCGTTTACTATCTTACAATGGAGTCTAATTCACTTATATCTCCATTCATAATTGGATGCGCCTGACCAATTAAACAACCTCTTTTCAATTTAATGGTTTTGTGAGAGGCGTTTACTATCGTCACTGGGATCTTAGTATTACAAACATTCTCTTTGTCAGCGGATACAATCGAATTTGTCAACGATACAAACCCGGTTGACTTGTAATAAACCCCTTGTCAATACTCTGTATTAACACAGCATCATGGACATGGGCCCCGACTTTTCAACTTGGCCATGCACATGGTGCTAGACTGTGGCCGCAATGTCACCTCTGCTGTTATCCTCAGCAAGGAGCTGACATGTGCGTCCGGTTCTAATGGAACATAAGTCCCATCAAATCGTAAACTTTTTAGGTCGTAATATAGTCTTATACCTTTGTCTACTAAAAAAACGCGTCCCAAGATCAAGATTCTGTTCAGCGTCGATACTACATAAAATTTGTGGTTTACTTTTTCCCCCCTAGTCTAAATGTAAAATCGGCGCTTCCGTCAATTGCCAAATCGTCGCCGTTCAAGGATTGTAGAGATATATTTTCTTTTTTTAAATTTTGGCATGTATGTCAGTGTTTTATATACACGGCTATGCACGAGGCTAACTTCTGCCCCAGTATCTACCAAGTTTCTATAAGAATTCTTTTTCAATTTTTATGATACATGAGCTTGGGTTTCCAGCCAAGTTTATTTGAAATGCGGACTTTGTCTCGCTCTCCCTGTTGGCTGGAACACAAGGAGAGCTAATTAGCTTCCCTGATGTCTATCATTGATATTATCACTATTATTATTTCTCACTGAGCCTCCCTGGTTTCTATCATTGAAATTACTATTATGATTCCTTACTGTTTGCAATCACGGCGAATATGACCCTTCTGACCACACGCCCAACAAGTTATTTCTGTCCCTACCGCATTTACTTGGCGGGTTTTTTACCTACAATATTTTGCAATAGGCCTATGTCCCAATTTTTTGCACACATGACATCTCTTAGGTCTAACGTGGTCAGCCTCCATGGGAGTGTGTGCGTCACTGGATTGAATATCTTTACCTACTCTTAAGTTAAACCTTTGTCTAATATTTTTCTCCGCCATAGCCGACGCCACAGCGGCCTGGAGAGTTTGTGGATTCTCCCTCATGATTCGTAGTTTTATGTAATCTTGTCGCAGCCCGTCAACAAAGAAGCCGATGAGCTGACGCTCTAGCTCTATGGAGCTTGTTCCCCCCGAATATGCTTCCACAGCCAAAAGCAGAAGTCTTTCCCCAAAACATTGTACATTTTCGTCCTTGTTTTGTCTAAATTTTTCCCTTTAAAAATGTCAACGCGTGTAGTGGGTCAGTGACCTCACTAAATCTCATAGATAATTCATTTTTTTGACCTACGTAGTCCGCGTCAGGATTTATCTCCAAATATCTTTGAATAAAACTAGAAACTATGCCCCTGGACGTTTGATAGGCAATTAGTTTCATTTTCTCGTTCCCGATTTTAGCGAGAACGGAATATTTTTCTATTTGTTTTATCCAATCTCTAAAATTTTTTGGGGTCTCCTAAGAACGGCTGTACGATGTGCGTGACGCTCTGTGTCGCCATGTTGTCAGTCAAATGACCAATTTGGATTGACAGTGACTTGAAAAATTCTTCCCCATTGTGAAATAAACAGAGACAAAAAACTACTCACGGTTTGGTTTTTCTCCTTCGCTGTGATGATCTTTATCCGTCCGAAATCCTGCGAGCGGCACCAATTAAACAACAAGTATGTGGGAAAACTTGTTGCTTAGGGTTTAGGGTTTTCACGTTGTGTTGTTGTGTTGATCGTCTAGCAATGTTCCACGTTGTGTCTCTGTGCGTATTGATAGGCAGCAAACAGTTTCCAATATTTTATTCAGGTAAATGTATATTATACAACAGTCGACAGGTTACTTGATCTTGGGATGCGTAACAACCAAACGAGTCCTCTGGTATCCTCAGTGGTACTGTCGAAAATAACTTTTACGTGAGCTTTTATAGGCATCCCAAGACAAAGCATTACAAAAGAAAATGTTAGTATATAAAGGGACGAAAAGTAGGTAACTGGCCTAAGAACTCGGTTAATAGCATCAGGTGACCAGCTAACCTACATTAATAGCATCAGGTGACCAGCTAACCTACATTCGTCATCAACTTAAACAGTACCCCAGGTCATAACCCGTTTTGGTAGGCTGGACACAGATTCAATTTGGACAACGTGATCAATTTATGTCTTTCTAATTGACCAAGATTGAATAGTGTTAGCCAATTATCGAAACATCTAGGTGATTCATTCGGCCATCACGTGGCCATGACAGGGCACATTCCTTAACTTCTACTAAAGTAGATTTAGGCCATCACGGGTCAATGACAATGGGGTGACGAGGGACACATTCCTTTAATAGCTTTTTTTAGCTTTAGCTGCAAGTTTCTTTGTCTTTGTCATCTACACGGGTTGCCAAAAACCAGAGCGTAAGTCAAGCGTGGAGAACAATTTACAGTAATTTAGGAGTGCCAGAAGGTCATCTATTAATGGCAATGGAAATGAGTTAGGTTTTATGACTTTATTTAATGCTCTATAGTCCACGCAAAAGCGCTTAGAACCGTCTTTCTTGTCCACAATCACAATTGGAAATGAGAATGGTGAATTTGACTTGCTAATGATGCCTGCAGTTAGCATATCATCAACAGCCTGACCTACTATCTCTCTTTTATTAAGTGGTATACGGTACGGTCGTAATTTAATCGGTTGAGTGGTCCCTATATCTATTTTCATCTTAACTGTGTCTGTTTGTCCTAGGTCAATGTCACTACTGGCGAATAAGTGTTTATGTTTACTCAAGTGTTTCATGAGTACCGACCTATAATTGTCGTCAACGTCTATATCTGTAAAAATGTCATGGTCAGTGGTCACGTCATTCACCGTCCTTACAATGGAGTCTAATTCACTTATATCTCCATTCATAATTGGATGCGCTTGACCAATTAAACAACCTCTTTTCAATTTAATGGTTTTGTGAGAGGCGTTTACTATCGTCACGGGGATCTTAGTATTACAAACATTCTCTCTGTCAGCGGATACAATCGAATTTGTCAACGATACACCTGGTTGACTTGTAATAAACCCCTTGTCAATACTCTGTATTACAACAGCGTCATGGGAATGGCCCTGACTTTTTAACTTGGCCATTTACATGGTGCTAGACTGTGGCCGCATTGTCACCTCTGCTGTTATCCTCAGCAAGGAGCTGACATGTGCGTCCGGTTCTAATGGAACATAAGTCCCATCAAACCGTAAACTTTTCAGGTCGTAATATAGTCTTATACCTTTGTCTACTAAAAAATCGGGTCCCAAGATCAAGTTTCTGTTCATAGTCGACACTACATACAATTTGTGGTTTACTTTTTCCCCCCTAGTCTAAATGTAAAATCGGCGCTTCCGTCAATTGCTAAATTGTCGCCGTTCAAGGATTGTAGAGATATATTTTCTTTTTTTAAATTTTGGCATGTATGTCAGTGTTTTATATACACGGCTATGCACGAGGCTAACTTCTGCCCCAGTATCTACCAAGTTTCTATAAGAATTCTTTTTCAATTTTTATGATACATGAGCTTGGGTTTCCAGCCAAGTTTATTTGAAATGCGGACTTTGTCTCGCTTCCCCTGTTGGCTGGGACACAAGGAGAGCTAATTAGTCTCCCTGGTGTCTATCATTGAACTTGTTACCATTATTATTTCTTACCGAACCTCCCTGGTTTCTATCATTGAAATTACTATTATGATTCCTTACTGTTTGCGATCACGGCGAATATGACCCTTCTGACCACACGCCCAACAAGTTATTTCTGTACCTACCGCATTTACTTGGCGGGTTTTTGACCTACAGTATTTTGCAATAAGTCCCAATTTATTGCACGCATGACATCTCTTAGGTCTAACGTGATCAACCTCCATGGGAGTGTGTGTGTCACTGGACTGAATATCTTTCCCTATCTTAAACCTTTGTCTAATATTTTGCTCCGCCATAGCCGACGCCACAGCGGCCTGGAGAATTTGTGGATTCTCCCTCGTGATTCTTAGTTTCATGTAATCTTGTCGCAGCCCGTCAACAAAGAAGCCGATGAGCTGACGCTCTAGCTCTATGGAGCTTGTTCCCCCCCGAATATGCTTCCGCAGCCAAAAGCAGAAGTCTTTCCCCAAAACATTGTACATTTTCGTCCTTGTTTTGTTTAATTTTTCTTAACAATGTCAATGTGGGTAGTGGGTCAGTGACCTCATTAAATCTCATAGATAATTCGTTTTTTAGACCCACGTAGTCGGGATTTGTCTCCAAGCATCTTTGAATAAAGTTAGAAACTATGCCCCTTGACGTTTGATCGGCAATTAGTTTCATTTTCTCGTTCCCGATTCTAGCGAGAACGGAATATTTTTCTATTTGTTTTATCCAATCTCTAAATTGTTTGGGATCTCCTGAGAACCACTGTACGATGTGTGGGACTGTCCCGCTCTGTGTCGCCATGTTGTCAGTCAAATGACCAATTTGGATTGACAGTGACTTGAAAAAATGTTCCCCCATTGTGAAATAAACAAAGACAAAATACTACTCACGATTTGGTTTTTTCTCCTTCGCTGTGATGATCTTGATCCGTCCGAAATCCTGCGAGCGGCACCAATTAAACAACAAGTATGGGGGGAAAACTTGTTGCTTAGGGTTTTAGGGTTTTCACGTTGTGTTGTTGTGTTGATCGTCTAGCAATCTTCCACGTTGTGTCTCCCTGCGTATTGATAGGCAGCAAACAGTTTCCAATATTTTTTTTCAGGTAAATTTTTAGTATATATTATACAACAGTCGACAGGTTACTTGATTTTGGGGATGCGTAACAACCAAACGAGTCCTCTGGTATCCTCAGTGGTACTGTCGAAAATAAATTTTACGTGAGCTTTTATAGGCATCCCAAGACAAAGCATTACAAAAGAAAATGTTAGTATATAAAGGGACGAAATTTAGGTAACTGGCCTAAGAACTCGGTTAATAGCATCAGGTGACCAGCTAACCTACATTCGTCATCAACTTAAACAATACCCAAGGTCATTTTGGTAGGCTGAACACAGATTCAATTTGGACAACGTGATCAATTTATGTCTTTCTAATTGACCAAGATTGAATAGTGTTAGCCAATTATCGAAACATCTAGGTGATTCATTCGGCCATCACGTGGCCATGACAGGGCACATTCCTTAACTTCTACTAAAGTAGATTTAGGCCATCACGGGTCAATGACAATGGGGTGACGAGGGGGCACATTCCTTTAATAGCTTTTACCAGCCCAACTAATTCGCTTGTAACTGATGCTATTGGAAATGCATTTGCAGTGGGATTTTCCAACATCCGTCCCATGAAAAGAGCGAATCAGTTGGGGTGAAATGTGTCGGCATACAAATACTAAAAGAGAGCAAAGAGCACAAGAGGCTCACACATTACGGTCATATTATTACGATCCTTAATAAGAACACAAGAGGCTCACACATAATAGTTCATTTTGATAGAGTCCTTAATGATCATGAACATCTATCTGGATATTGTTGTTGACGGCTTCAATGGGTATTGGTGGTGTCATCACGATAAGACCATTCGTGCGCAGTTATCCATCTCACCATTGGGATGGATCAGGTTATCTAGAGATAGCTTTTCAGTCGGGTAAGTATAACCATATAACTGGAGTTGTACCATAATTACAAAAGGGAGACATAGATATTTAGATTTACCAGTTTAGAAATAGTCGCCTCCATCTAACCATAAAGTGAAGTTATAAATAGGTTTTCCAAAAATACCATTGCGAGGGACCATTGTTCATATATATCACGTTGAGGCGTATACCATTGTGTCATTATCATATAAGGAAGCTGCCTAACTGTTACTAGAAATAGACTTGTTCTAATATTAATACAAATACACAAAAGTTAATGTTCATATACACTGGCGTAGCTGTTCAACATTATAAGGGTTCCTTATGGAATGTTAGTGTCCTTGGTAGCAGTACCAAACAAGTTCAGCAATGTCTGTAGTGTTGTGGTTTCCGCAACAGGAGGAACCTCAGGATATAGTGATGAATGAATCTGATCATAGGGAGGTGCTGTTGCATGGGAATGTGCATTATGTAGCATTTCTATTTCTTCAGGTTTCTTGTCACGGGCGCTTTCGTTTTTTGTCTTGCTATACACAAAGGGATAGAGAAATGTTCCAAGCCCCGTCAATGAAGGTTTCTTAAACTTGCTGACTAACAGATATGTCACGACAACACCACTTGCACATCTGGCGCAAAGGAGAACCCATTTCCAAAGTGGCCAATGATGATCAGTGTCAGGTTTAACTGATCGAATATTTGAAATTTCTGATACCAAACGATCCATGGGAATTTCTTTAATATCAACCAATGTAGGCGGAATATCGGTCAAGGTATAATTGCTAAAAGCATCCGTAATTGGTTGCCATAATTCGGTCACAGATTCATTAAAGCTTTTTGTAAGATTTCAGCAAAGATTTCATCAAATAGGTACTTTCATTTGTGAAGTGGGCCGATAATAACATCTTATCATTACTTGCGCTACAACCGGGACTTAGGCGAATGATTTTCAACGGAGGCGATGATTTTCAACTGAGGCGTGATCAAAATTGACATATGTTCAAAACGGGAATTTTGACAGATGATTGAAAAACGTGTTTGTTTTCTCACTACAACCATCCAAAAACCGTTAGTTATGTATTCACTCATGGGTAAAATACCGTTTGGCTTGACTGAAACCTTACAAAAGGATGAGATTTTCTTTTTATTTCTCGAAAATAGGGCGATAACACACATCTCACTTAGGCTGATTGAATAAATTGGGTTGTTAAAATGACAGTAATCGAAATTGGGATTTGTACATTTCTCAATTTTTCAGGGATCAATAGCGAAAATTTTGTCCTATCATGTTTACGGCTAGGGTCCTGGTTTCTAAATTATATTTAGCAACAAATTTGAATGTAGCCTTTGATTTCGATAACAAATTACCTGTCGTCATGGGAACAGGGAGTGAATGAATTTTGTATATTGTAAAGCTGTCCTTATTATCAAGAAGTGGGATGTTTAAGACTACTATTATCCTACTATTCTCAATCATTGAAATACAGTTAAGAATTTTATAGTAATGCCACAATTCTGTTTTTGGATTTTTAGGTAACTTTAAACTAGGCGGTAAATTTTCCTGAATTTCTAATAACAATTTTCGTAATTTCTTTGGTACAATTACTGATGGACTGAGATGTCCTAACGACAACATATTTAATTGGAGATTTATAGAATCGGAGAACAATTCAGCTTCAAGTATCATTGTTTTTATATCGTCTAAAATCAGTTTAATTCTCAGAAATAAATGAACGAAACCTTCGAGTCTCAACAATTGTTTTCGAAATTGTTTAACAACTCCTTGGAGTTTAAGGTCTAATTTTCGTAAACTACTAGACAGGGTATTTATCTGTTGTCTATTCGCTGAAATCTGTAAGCGTGATATATTAAGTATAGATATAGATAGACTTTCGCTTACTACTTGCTTGATAGCCTGTTGATTTGTAGCCAAGATATAAATGTTACCCCTAATCAATTTAAGGTCAGAGCTACTGACCGTGCCAAATAGCCATGACAGAGCTTTGCCCACAAAAGGTAGCAATGCACGTTTTTTCCACTTTGATTTCTTTGAAATTGATCGGTAGTCGCCAATGTCGTCCAAGAGTCCTTCAATTTGGTCACGTAAGGTCACTATCTCTATTTTCATTTTATCAAGTGTTAAACACATATTCTTGTGTATGATTACCAAGTGCCGTATAGTTCTGTATGATCTCATCAACCGTCAACAATGTCCGTGCAATATCAATAGACAGTGTATCCACAAAATTTACGTATTTTCACATCATGAACTATCGTCAAAAGCCAACGAGAATTACTGGGCGAAATTTTCTTCAATGGTCGAAATAGAAAATTCTTATTAACCAAATTACTGTCCGTCACATCTATAGTCAGTAAACATATGAAAATCGCGGCAATTAACATTCTTGATCTGAAAGAAAACAGATCGGTTCAGTGAGTTCATTGATGACCATACCCTTATTTTTTCGATTATACTATATTTCATCTCAATTATATCTACTCATCGCAGAGATTGTCAAGGGGGTTATTATATTTTCTAAAATGTTCAGTGACCCATAAGGTCGGACAGAGTACGTTATCCTCGTTTTTCTGTCCGCCTCTTATTCATTTGCTATCCACAAATACAACATAAATACATCTTACTTGGTAACCTCAAAGCGTGACATGTTTATGTAAAATAATTTCTATCAATCAGTCATCAATTCAAAATCGATCTCTCTCGAATAAAAGCGTCCCCTTATTCTTGATCAATTTCTCCGGCCGTAATTACACAACTACATGACTGATTCTTCGGACGTTGAGCCTAGGTCCTCATCGTCATCACTTAATTTCTCACTTACTTTTTTATTCCTCAGCCGCTGAGCTAACTCATATAGGGGTATATCTTCTTCTTCAGAAGAAGAATGCGCCCTAGCGCGTTTGTAACGGTCTACCAACCGTGCTAGAGGAGTGTCTTCGTCACTTTCTGATTGTCCTTCGATTGTATCGCTTGATGATTCATTTTCTGATCCCGAGTCTGTGTCTGAGTCAGAGGGTGGTACAACATATTTAGATCTTCTTAAATTGAGATCATCAGTTGGGACCTCCCATTCGTCAATGTTTGCCATGCGTAATTGGTCAGCATGTACTTTAGTAGTCTTTCCGTCAAGTTGATTTTTTATGATGAAAGAAACCGGTCCCCTCTGTTCAATGATGCGAAAATAAGGAGACCAACGACTGTCTAATTTATTTTTACGCCGGTGATTTTTATAATATACTGGATCACCGATTTTGTATTCATCATTTTTAGTATTCTTATTTAGAAAGCTTGTTCCTTCTTAACCTTTTTCATATACCTGAGTACTTGTACAAACATCTTGTGTTGGTTTTCGAAGGCGATTTGATTGTGACTTGCACCGTAATATTTTCTGCGAGGTTTTATAATGTTGTCAAGTGGGAATATTGGATCACGAGAGTATAATAAGGAAAATGTCATGTGATTGTTTCGTAGTTTTACTTACGTTAAATCGGATAGCAGCCAAACATTGGTTTAAATGGATATCCCACGTCATGTGGTCAGTTTTAACACGTTTAGCTAACATATCGTGCAAAGTGCGATGGCTTCGCTCTACTCTTGCATTTGATTGAGGTGAGTAAAATGATGTTAAGATGTGTTTAATTTTTAATTGTTCCATATTTTCCCTAACAATTTTGTTATCATTTCCAGTACCATTATCGGTTGCAATAGCTAAGGGACATCCAAATCTAGGAAATATCTCGTCTATTATAAGATGTGCAACATTTTCAGCGGTTTTATCTTTAACTGGAAATAATTCAACCCAACCGGAATACCCACACACGAAACTTATTATGTATTTCCAGATAGTGTTAAAGGGTACGGTCTTGATAAATCAAGGCTTAATTTTGCGAAAGGATAGGGTGGAATTTCGGTTTCAACTGTGTCAGGTTTATTTTTTTTTAAATTTATTACTATTCAGTACATTGATTTCAAACGTGTTATTACTTATCTCGGGTCCAACGTCATCTGATGAGTCATTGTTATTGTTCTTGGTCGAGTCTAAAGGTACTCTAGATAACATGTCAGCCACCGTATTAGTTTCACCAGGTATATTTTCAATAGTACAATTATAACCGGCAATACCTAGAGCCCATAATTGAATTTTCTTATTCTGCATGGGTGATTCTAGTAAATACTTAAGATGCTGGTGATCCGTCTTAATAACAAATTGTGCGTTATGTAGATACTAGTCCAACTTTTGAAGGCTATAGTGAATAGCGTATGCTTCTTTTTCACAAGTGGCCCACTTACATTGTGTCCGACTCCGTCTGTGGCTCAAAAAGTGAATAGGAACTTCTATGTCATCAATTAAATGTGCTTAACATGCACCGATACATGTGTCGCTTGCATCAGTATACAACACAAACGATCTTTTAGGGTCGGGATAGCCCAACATTGGTATGGCGGTAAGACTTTCTTTTAAATATTCGCTTCTTGACATTTATCCGACCATTTAAATTTAGCGTACTTCTTTGTCAAATATATTAATGGTTAAGCAATTTTTGACATATTTGGAACCATGCGTCTATAATAACTCATTGCTCCTATGAATGATCTTACCTCTTTTACACATGTAGGTGGAGACATGGACCTTATAGCTCTTACTTTTTCTGGATCAGCCATTAATCCATTGGGCGTTATTTTGAAACCTAGATAGGTTGTTTCATGTTTTAAAAAGGAACATTTTTTTAAATTTTAGCTTCAAATTATGTTCATGGAGTCGATTAAATACTGTGTTAATGCTTTAAATGACTGTCTAAATCTTTAGAAAATATCAAAATATCGTCTAGATAGGCGACTGCAAAAGTATCTAGACCATCTAATACAATTCTCATAAGTTCTTGAAAAACTCCTGGAGAATTGCTGATTCCGAAAGGCATGACATTAAAATGAAATAGGCCTTTATGGCATGCAAATGCTGTTTTTTCTTTGTCTTTGTCATCTACACGGACCTGCCAAAAACCAGAGCGTAAGTCAAGCGTGGAGAACAATTTACAGTAATTTAGGAGTGCCAGAAGGTCATCTATTAATGGCAATGGAAATGAGTTAGGTTTTATGACTTTATTTAATGCTCTATAGTCCACGCAAAAGCGCTTAGAACCGTCTTTCTTGTCCACAATCACAATTGGAAATGAGAATGGTGAATTTGACTTGCTAATGATGCCTGCAGTTAGCATATCATCAACAGCCTGACCTACTATCTCTCTTTTATTAAGTGGTATACGGTACGGTCGTAATTTAATCGGTTGAGTGGTCCCTATATCTATTTTCATCTTAACTGTGTCTGTTTGTCCTAGGTCAATGTCACTACTGGCGAATAAGTGTTTATGTTTACTCAAGTGTTTCATGAGTACCGACCTATAATTGTCGTCAACGTCTATATCTGTAAAAATGTCATGGTCAGTGGTCACGTCATTCGCCGTCCTTACAATGGAGTCTAATTCACTTATATCTCCATTCATAATTGGATGCGCTTGACCAATTAAACAACCTCTTTTCAATTTAATGGTTTTGTGAGAGGCGTTTACTATCGTCACTGGGATCTTAGTATTACAAACATTCTCTCTGTCAGCGGATACAATCGAATTTGTCAACGATACACCTGGTTGACTTGTAATAAACCCCTTGTCAATACTCTGTATTACAACAGCGTCATGGGAATGGCCCTGACTTTTTAACTTGGCCATGTACATGGTGCTAGACTGTGGCCGCAATGTCACCTCTGCTGTTATCCTCAGCAAGGAGCTGACATGTGCGTCCGGTTCTAATGGAACATAAGTCCCATCAAACCGTAAACTTTTCAGGTCGTAATATAGTCTTATACCTTTGTCTAATAAAATATTGCGTCCCAAGAACAAGATTCTGTTCAGCGTCGATACTACATAAAATTTGTGGTTTAATTTTTCCCCCCTAGTCTAAATGTAAAACCGGCGCTCCGTCAATTGCTAAATTGTCGCCGTTCAAGGATTGTAGAGATATATTTTCTTTTTTTAATTTTGGCATGTATGTCAGTGTTTTATATACACGGCTATGCACGAGGCTAACTTCTGCCCCAGTATCTACCAAGTTTCTATAAGAATTCTTTTTCAATTTTTATGATACACGAGCTTGGGTTTTAAGCCAAGTTTATTTGAAATGCGGACTTTTTCTCGCTCTCCCTGTTGGCTGGAACACAAGGAGAGCTAATTAGTTTCCCTTGTGTCTATCATTGAAATTGTTACCATTATTATTTCTTACCGAACCTCCCTGGTTTCTATCAAAATTATTATTATGATTCCTTACTGTTTTGCAATCACGGCGAATATGACCCTTCTTACCACACGCCCAACAAGTTATTTCTGTCCCTACCGCATTTACTTGGCGGGTTTTTGACCTACAATATTTTGCAATATGTCCCAATTTATTGCACGTATGATATCTCTTAGGTCTAACGTGATCAACCTCCATGGGAGTGTGTGTGTCACTGGACTGAATATCTTTCCCTACTCTTAAATTAAACCTTTGTCTAATATTTTGCTCCGCCATAGCCGACGCCACATCGGCCTGGAGAGTTTGTGGATTCTCCCTCATGATTCGTAGTTTCATGTAATCTTGTCGCAGCCCGTCGACAAAGAAGCCGATGAGCTGACGCTCTAGCTCTATGGAGCTCGTTCCCCCCGAATATGCTCCCGCAGCCAAAAGCAGAAGTCTTTCCCCAAAACATTGTACATTTTCGTCCTTGTTTTGTCTAATTTTCCTTAACAATGTCAACGCGTGTAGTGGGTCAGTGACCTCAATAAATATCATAGATAATTCATTTTTTATACATACGTAGTCCGCGTCAGGATTTGTCTCCAAATATCTTTGAATAAAGCTAGAAACTATGCCCCTGGACGTTTGATAGGCAATTAGTTTTGTAGCAAAGACATACCAATGGCCTTCGGTCAAATATTTTACAATAGGATGCGAAGGTACATTTTTAAAAATCATAATCATGATCATAATATGATCAGTATTTCTTAAAAATAAGGAGGACAAGCATGAAGGAGCTGTCGTCGTTGAATACGAAGACTTTTGAAAAACACAATGTGACATTGAACGTTGAGAACATACATTGATATCGAAACGATCTAAAACTAAATAAGTATTCCTATTTTGTGAAATTGCGAGATAATCAGATTCTACATTGACAGTAACTACATGCTGACTATCATTAGTAAATAAAGGTAATGTCACTACTCTATAAAGGTCATACAAATCAGAGCGTTTAATCAGTGATAATGATAAAATTAAATTGAATGAATTACTATCAGGTAATAAAGTCACCTGAACATACTTATAAAATTTATGCATATTATTCCGAACCAGCGGATAAGGCAATTCAAGACCAGGTGATAACCGACTTTGAACAGTTAACAAAGCGTTGTATAATACATCAGGTGATACCAAAGACATAGACAAATGTCCACCAAGAGAGCTTAAAACATTTGTTTGTAAGTCTAAAATAGAAGTGGATAAAGTTTGTAAAGATAATTCCAACATGTCGAAAGCGCCATTATACAAGAGCATGATTTCAAAATAACCTATTTCGGGTTGCAATCCTTTGGTTATAGAATCCATAATAATTAAAATTTTGTCGTTAAGTGTGTGAGTATTATTAATTAATTTGTTTATTGCAATACGATTTGTTTGCACATTGTGATTTGTCATAACCAAAATTGACAAACTCTCTCTTAACACATGAATGATTTTCTTTTGAGATTGTTTTAAAATTTGAATGTGGCGCTGCAAGCGATGAACATCATCCACAGAGGCCGTACCAAAAAGTGAAGACAAAAAACCACCCAGGGGCAACAAGGATCGTGAAGAACGACGAGTTGACGTGGTGTTAAGGCTGGGATTAGGTCGGGAAACTAACTGGCCAAAATTATTAAACATTGTTTTTAATTTGGACAAGGAAGAGGATGATTGGAGCAACTGCCGGGAAAATAAGGTTTCGATGGAGCCATGTACCCTTTTCAATTCTTTATAAAAATCCACTTCCTGTGCGTAAAAATGTTTTTGAAATAAATTTTTAATGACTTTGGGCATTCGACCCACGCGAATATTTTCAGGAGATAGAGCTAACAAGGATAATGAACGTTTCATTTTTTGTAAATTATAATCTAAATCTTCAATTTGATTTTCGTAAAAAGAGAGGTCAAAGTGGAAATTAAGAATCCAGTTTGAATAACTGGCATAAACCTTATTTAAATGTACAAACTTAATCCCTTCGGCTGGCGGTGATGGGTTAATATCACTATAAACTCCAACCGAACATAAACTTAATAAGATCCACACAAACATCCTATAAATAGAGAAGATAAAAGAAAAAAAAATTATTGTGTAATGCAACGTACTGCATAAACTATCAAAATATTTGGATGTACAATTTAATCGGTTGAGTGGTCCCTATATCTATTTTCATCTTAACTGTGTCTGTTTGTCCTAGGTCAATGTCACTACTGGCGAATAAGTGTTTATGTTTACTCAAGTGTTTCATGAGTACCGACCTATAATTGTCGTCAACGTCTATATCTGTAAAAATGTCATGGTCAGTGGTCACGTCATTCGCCGTCCTTACAATGGAGTCTAATTCACTTATATCTCCATTCATAATTGGATGCGCTTGACCAATTAAACAACCTCTTTTCAATTTAATGGTTTTGTGAGAGGCGTTTACTATCGTCACTGGGATCTTAGTATTACAAACATTCTCTTTGTCAGCGGATACAATCGAATTTGTCAACGATACACCTGGTTGACTTGTAATAAACCCCTTGTCAATACTCTGTATTACAACAGCGTCATGGGAATGGCCCTGACTTTTTAACTTGGCCATGTACATGGTGCTAGACTGTGGCCGCAATGTCACCTCTGCTGTTATCCTCAGCAAGGAGCTGACATGTGCGTCCGGTTCTAATGGAACATAAGTCCCATCAAACCGTAAACTTTTCAGGTCGTAATATAGTCTTATACCTTTGCCTAATAAAATATTGCGTCCCAAGAACAAGATTCTGTTCAGCGTCGATACTACATAAAATTTGTGGTTTAATTTTTCCCCCCTAGTCTAAATGTAAAATCGGCGCTTCCGTCAATTGCTAAATTGTCGCCGTTCAAGGATTGTAGAGATATATTTTCTTTTTTTAATTTTGGCATGTATGTCAGTGTTTTATATACACGGCTATGCACGAGGCTAACTTCTGCCCCAGTATCTACCAAGCTTCTATAAGAATTCTTTTCAATTTTTATGATACACGAGCTTGGGTTTTAAGCCAAGTTTATTTGAAATGCGGACTTTTTCTCGCTCTCCCTGTTGGCTGGAACACAAGGAGAGCTAATTAGTTTCCCTTGTGTCTATCATTGAAATTGTTACCATTATTATTTCTTACCGAACCTCCCTGGTTTCTATCAAAATTATTATTATGATTCCTTACTGTTTTGCAATCACGGCGAATATGACCCTTCTTACCACACGCCCAACAAGTTATTTCTGTACCTACCGCATTTACTTGGCGGGTTTTTGACCTACAATATTTTGCAATATGTCCCAATTTATTGCACGCATGACATCTCTTAGGTCTAACGTGATCAACCTCCATGGGAGTGTGTGTGTCACTGGACTGAATATCTTTCCCTACTCTTAAATTAAACCTTTGTCTAAGATTTTGCTCCGCCATAGCCGACGCCACATCGGCCTGGAGAGTTTGTGGATTCTCCCTCATGATTCGTAGTTTCATGTAATCTTGTCGCAGCCCGTCAACAAAGAAGCCGATGAGCTGACGCTCTAGCTCTATGGAGCTTGTTCCCCCCGAATATGCTCCCGCAGCCAAAAGCAGAAGTCTTTCCCCAAAACATTGTACATTTTCATCCTTGTTTTGTCTAATTTTCCTTAACAATGTCAACGCGTGTAGTGGGTCAGTGACCTCACTAAATATCATAGATAATTCATTTTTTATACATACGTAGTCCGCGTCAGGATTTGTCTCCAAATATCTTTGAATAAAGCTAGAAACTATGCCCCTGGACGTTTGATAGGCAATTAGTTTTGTAGCAAAGACATACCAATGGCCTTCGGTCAAATATTTTACAATAGGATGCGAAGGTACATTTTTAAAAATCATAATCATGATCATAATATGATCAGTATTTCTTAAAAATAAGGAGGACAAGCATGAAGGAGCTGTCGTCGTTGAATACGAAGACTTTTGAAAAACACAATGTGACATTGAACGTTGAGAACATACATTGAT
The DNA here is from genome assembly GCA_030562195.1 of Nipponacmea schrenckii. Classification (NCBI taxonomy): domain Eukaryota; kingdom Metazoa; phylum Mollusca; class Gastropoda; family Lottiidae; genus Nipponacmea; species Nipponacmea schrenckii. The sequence goes on from JAUJPP010000011.1 coordinate 2,449,965, forward strand.
ATCGAAACGATCTAAAACTAAATAAGTATTCCTATTTTGTGAAATTGCGAGATAATCAGATTCTACATTGACAGTAACTACATGCTGACTATCATT
>JAUJPP010000011.1:2450560-2466096 GCA_030562195.1 Nipponacmea schrenckii
TTGATCACAGACAATGAATCTAGACAATGTACTTACCCTCTTATGAACTCTCAAAAGTTCGATTTTTCCAATTAACTTGAGTGAACAAATGTGTTATAGCACTATTTTCTAATGAGGCACAGATTTCAAGTAGATGGGACATTTCTGTAAAACCTAATGAAATTCTACCGACTAGTGAATATTTCACTAATGGTTTTTGGGGTCTTTTATTTAAAAACGGTTTTCTCAAGATACCCAAGAACATTCCTCTATTGTTGTCAACCCACCTATTCAAATTATTCACCTAAAGCCGACATGTAAAGCAGTAAACGACCACGTGACGTTAACGTCTCAGAACTCGAATGAAAGTACTTATTTCGATGACTCTTCGTTCAAACATCTATTGACCACTTTTAATGAATCGATTATTGACATTTAGAAACCTATTACCGATCCTTTTGGCATTTATGTTGCTTTAATAAAGATATTGAAAAAAGTAGAAGTACTTTCACCTTATTTCGAACACAACGTGATAAAGTCCTGACCGTGATGGATGATAGCTTTAGAATCGACAAGTTAATTTCCCTTTTTTATATAAAAATATAATATAATAAAAATTAGTGTTATATTTGTCAGGGTGGCCTACAAAGAACAAGAAAAAATGTGTTGAGTTGACTGGTTATCATTTGTAAATGTTTCCAAAGTCCCCACCATATATTTTTTTTTCAGTTTGGGTCAACAGCCCTGCATTATGCTAGTTATAATGGTCATAAAGAAATGTTAAAGAGAAGACGGAATTGCTTACACAACGCAAACATGCACAAATTCGTTCTAAGTTGAATAACATGAGAGGTTTCATATACAACCACTACGCAATGGTATAAATAGCTAGTTAAATACCCTGGCAGTGTTATGACGTGTTTAACAATACGAAATATCCACTCCTTCACCTTGATCCAAACAGTCATATTTGATGACATAGTGCCAGTAAGCTGGACCCTTGAAGTATATATATGTTTATCAATATAGAATTTATGTTACACTGTAATGGATATGTATTTAGAATGGTTTTGAGGTTTTAAAGTAGATAAATAAATGCGCAGTGTCTGTCTGTAGCAAATTGCAAATCATATTTGTGAGGGTGGGTTACAAAAAAATATGTTGAGTTGACTGGTTATCATTTGTAAAACTCCAGTCTCACATATTTGTTTTCAGTATGGTTGTACAGCCTTGCATATAGCCAGTTATAATGGTAATATAGAGGCCATAACAAAAATTATAAATGCTGTTAATAAAGGGAAACAATTAGTTAGGTATTATTTGCCAGTTATAATGGTCATATAGAGGCCATAACAACATTAATAAAGAAGGGGGCAGATATAAATGCTGTTAATAAAGTAAACAATTAGTTAGGTATTATTTGCCAGTTATAATGGTCATATAGAGGCCATAAGGACATTAATAAAGAAGGGGGCAATATAAATGCTGTTAATAAAGTAAACAATTATTGGTATTTTTAAAACCCGTTTACAAGGTATATGAAGGGCATAAACCCCCCCATTAATAAAGAAGGGGCCAGATATAAACAGTTAATAAGTAAACAAAATTAGAAAGGATCGAAGAGATTGCTCCCAAAAAGGGGCCCTCACATTAAAAAGAAGGGAGCAGATATCAAACTGATGAATAAAAAACAAATTTATTTTTGAGATAAATTATATAGAGGCCTAACAGAATTTAATAAAAATGGGGAAGTATAAAATTTTTAATAAATAAACCCAAATGGTCGATTTAAAAATTTTTACAAATAGAGAAAATTTAAACCCCTCTTTATAAAGCCAGATCCATCAAATTTAATTTTTAAAAACTTGAGAAAGAACTCGCGAAAGATTTTTTGGAAAGAAGGTATTAAACTGATAATAAAAAAATAAAATTTTCTTTGAGTTTAAAAGGTTTTATTTTTTTAATTATTTTCAAATAAACCAAATAAAGAAAAAAAGTTTTAGGAAAAAACCCCTCTTTTAAAAATATTTAAAAAACACTCTTTAATAAGCAAAATTTTTTAAAAAGCTTTTTTATAAGTTAAAGAACAATTTATTGCTTTTAAAAAATTTTAGAACAAGAAAAAAATTTTAAGGAAAAAATAATATAAAAAAACAAAGATTCTAAACCTTAATTGAAACAGAAAATTTCAATTTTTTTAAATTAAAACAAGGATTAAAAAAATCTTGTCAAAAAAATATATTTTAAAGGAAAAAAAAGAAAAAAAAAATATTTATACCTTATTGATCAGAATTTTAAAAATTTTCGAAGGATTAGATACTGAAAGGGTTAATTAATGAAGGTAAGAATAAGGCATTTTTTGTTTTAATTTATTTTGGGAAAAAAAAAATCATGAATTATAAAAAGGAGATCATTTTAAAAAAAAATTTCAAAAAATTATTCAAAATGATCAAAATTACTTGATCCAAATTCCCTTTACAACATTAATAAAAAGTTGTTCTTAGTTTGTAAAGTATGTATGCTTAACGAGATTGATATATTATTATCTCCATGTAATCATATTTGTATGTGTTCAGAATGCTATACAGCAATTCCAAATTTTTGCCCAATATGTAGAACTGATATTGAATCAACAATCAAAATAAAAATATCTTAGTGAAAAAAATAAATCTATAAATATTATTTTAAAAACAAAATATATATTAGTAATAATTATGAGTTTTGAAAAAAATAAACAAGATAGATTTAGTAAAAATAATCTAATTAAAACTATTGAAAACTATGAATTAATTTGTGGAGATTTTTCATATTTTGATGTTTTATATGAAGATAAAATTTTAGGACCTGAAACATTAATAATATATAAATATAAAAATAGTATAAATAAGTGGTTTATTACAAGTCAACCAGGTGTATCGTTGACAAATTCGATTGTATCCGCTGACAGAGAGAATGTTTGTAATACTAAGATCCCCGTGACGATAGTAAACGCCTCTCACAAAACCGTTAAATTGAAAAGAGGTTGTTTGATTGGACAAGCGCATCCGATTATGAATGGAGATATAAGTGAATTAGACTCCAGTGTAAGGATGGCGAATGACGTGACAACTGACCATGACATTTTTACAGATATAGACGTTGACGACAATTATAGGTCAGTGTTCATGAAACACTTGAGTAAACATAAACACTTATTCGCCAGTAGTGACATTGACCTAGGACAAACAGACACAGTTAAGATAAAAATATATATAGGGACCACTCAACCGATTAAATTACGACCGTACCGTATACCACTTAATAAAAGAGAGATAATAGGTAAGGCTGTTGATGATATATTAACTGCAGGCATCATTAGCAAATTCAATTCACCATTCTCATTTCCTATTGTAATCGTAGATAAGAAAGACGGTTCTAAGCGCTTTTGCGTAGACTATAAAGTATTAAATAAAATCATAAAACCTAACTCATTTCCGCTGCGTTAATAGATGACCTTCTGGCACTCCTAAATTCCTGTAAATTGGTCTCCACGCTTGACTTACGCTCTGGTTTTTGGCAGTGTAGATGAAAAAGGAGAAAATCAGCAATTCTCCGGGAGTGTTTCAAGAACACATGAGTATTGTATTAGATGGCCTCGATACTTTTGCAGTCGCCTATCTAGAGGATATTTTGATATTTTCTTAAGATTTAGACTGTCATTTGAAGCATTTTGACACAGTATTTAATCGACTCCATGAACATAATTTGAAGCTAAAATTTAAAAAAAACATTTTTAAAACATGAAACAACCTATCTAGGTTTCAAAATGGATTAACGGCTGATCCAGAAAAAGTTAGAGCTATAAGGTCCATGTCTCCACCTACATGTGTAAAAGAGGTGAGATCATTCATAGGAGCAATGAGTTATTATAGACGCATGAATTGCAAATATGTCAAAAATTGCTGAACCATCAATAGATCTGACAAAGAAGTACGCTAAATTTAAATGGCCGGGTAAATGTCAAGAAGCGTTCGAATATTTAAAAGAAAGTCTTACCGCCATACTGACCAGTTACGCAAGGCAAACACTGACGAATGGGAGGTCCCAACTGATGATCTCAATTTAAAGAGATCGAAATATGTTGTACCACCCTCTGACTCAGACACAGACTCGGGATCAGAAAATGAAAAGGTTACCGAGTAAGATGTTGTATTTGTGGATAGCAAATGAATGAGGGGCGGACAGAAAAACGAGGATAACGTTCTCTGTCCGACCTTACGGGTCACTTTACATTTAAGAAAAATATAATAACCCCCTTGACAAAAAAAAGGAAGAAAGGGAAAGTGTAATGAACGACACAGACGCTGATGTCAAGGGATCATCATCACATATATCAAACATAGACATAAATTAGCATGCTGTGCATTCTATGATTCTTCATTAACCTTAAGATCCATATGTCGTTCATGTCCATCAATCGCGGTTAAGGATGTCGACATTGTTTTCTCTTGAAAGATTCTGAAGCAGGGATAATGCGCCGAATCTCTTTGAAACCTATACATAAAAGTTTATGACGTCATCGGAAGAATAACAGATGACGTATGTCAAAAGACAGGTTGTGGACATTGATATGTCCTTTTAGATAGACCAATATATTTTTATCATCTGACCAGATTTATTTTCAGGTCAAAGATGAGGACAGTTCTTGTAATAGTCCTTAGCTGCCTTGTAATACTTCCAATGGCTGGGGGCCCCTTTTTCAGGCCATTTAATAGAATTGCTACGATTCGCTCCAGATGGTTGTTAACCTAAGACATGACTTAAGACCTTATTTTGATTTCCTAGAAACGACATTGGACGTGCATTATGGAAGTAGACAATTAATAGCCAATTACTATACTCAAGGTATATACCAACTGAATATGGACTTACTTTTGAAAAAATGAAACTTTTGGGAAAAATTTCGGTGAGATTCGAAATTGAAAATCTGTTGAAAACGACTAATGAATATAAAGACATATCGATTAACAAAAGACATAACGTGCCCTACTATCCTTGGTTGGAGATGACTTTCTTGGCTCTTTGGTAGTCAGTTCGTCTGACTTAAATAAAATTAAGAGTAACTAAATTAGCTTCCAATCAAAAAGCAATCTCCATGTTGTTTTGGAAATTTATCGATATTGAATGTATCCGATTGCAAATTTCAAATAATCAAATTAAGGCACTGTCAGACGGAAAGTTACCAGCAAATTGGCATTATTATAAGATCCTCACATGGTTTCATTAATGGGGGATCGCAAAATTATAAATATTTTAAACATTCCGTAACTTGACAATGATAACCATTATATACAGGTAATTTATAAAGAACATCCCCTCCCAGTTCCAATGACAACCAATCATATTTTATCCGAATCTACGGGTACATCACGATTTTTTGTGCGGTAGAATTTAGAAACGACACGCTTGCTGTTAGTGTTGACAGTACGAAATACGCCTTGATCAAGACAATGAATCTAGACAATGTACTAACCCTCTTATGAACTCTCAAAAGTCCGATTTTTCCAATTAACTTGAGTGAACTATGTGTTATAGCACTATTTTCTAATGAGGCACAGATTTCAAGTAGATGGGACATTTCTGTAAAACCTAATGAGATTTTACCAACTAGTGAATACTTCACTAATGGTTATTGGTCTGTTATTGTACGCAAACAAGCACGAAATTGTTTCTCAAGATACCCACCTAGAACATTCCTCTATTGTTGTCAACCCACCTATTCAAATTATTCACCTAAAGCCGACATGTAAAGCAGTAAACGACCACGTGACGTTAACGTCTCAGAACTCGAATGAAAGTACTTATTTCGATGACTCTTCGTTCAAACATCTATTGACCACTTTTAATGAATCGATTATTGACATTTAGAAACCTATTACCGATCCTTTTGGCATTGATGTTGCTTTAATAAAGATATTGAAACGTCAGAAGTACTTTCACCTTATTTCGAACACAACGTGATAAAGTCCTGACCGTGATGGATGATAGCTTTAGAATCGACAAGTTAATTTCCCTTTTTTATATAAAAATATAATATAATAAAAATTAGTGTTATATTTGTCAGGGTGGCCTACAAAGAACAAGAAAAAATGTGTTGAGTTGACTGGTTATCATTTGTAAATGTTTCCAAGTAAAACTCCAGTCTCACATATATTTCTTTTTCAGTTTGGGTCAACAGCCCTGCATTATGCTAGTTATAATGGTCATAAAGAAATGTTAAAGAGAAGACGGAATTGCTTACACAACGCAAACATGCACAAATTCGTTCTAAGTTGAATAACATGAGAGGTTTCATATACAACCACTACGCAATGGTATAAATAGCTAGTTAAATACCCTGGCAGTGTAATGAAGTGTTTAACAATACGAAATATCCACTCCTTCACCTTGATCCCAACAGTCATATTTGATGACATTGTGCCAGTAAGCTGGACCCTTGAAGTATATATATGTTTATCAATATAGAATTTATGTTACACTGTAATGGATATGTATTTAGAATGGTTTTGAGTTTAATGTAGATAAATAAATGCGCAGTGTTTGTAGCAAATTGCAAATCATATTTGTGAGGGTGGGTTACAAAAAAAATATGTTGAGTTGACTGGTAATCATTTGTAAAACTCCAGTCTCACATATTTGTTTTCAGTATGGTTGTACAGCCTTACATATTGCTAGTTATAATGGTCATATAGAGGCCATAACAAAATTATTAAAAAATGGTGCTGATATAAATGCTGTTGATAAGTTTAACAGGTATAATGGTTATATAGAGGCCATAAGAATATTAATAGACAATGGGGCAGATATAAATGCTGTTGATAAAGTAAACAATTAGTTAGGTATTTTAGCCAGTTATAATGGTCAAATAGAGGCCATCAGAATATTAATAGACAATGGGGCAGATATAAATGATGTTGATAAAGTAAACAATTAGTTAGGTATTTTAGCCAGTTATAATGGTCATATAGAGGCCATAACAACATTAATAAAGAATGGTGCTGATATAAATGCTGTTGATAAAGTAAACAATTAGTTGGGTATTTTAGCCAGTTATATTAGTCATATAGAGGCCATAACAACATTAATAAAGAATGGTGCTGATATAAATGCTGTTGATAAAGTAAACAATTAGTTAGGTATTTTAGCCAGTTATAATGGTCAAATAGAGGCCATCAGGATATTAATAGAGAATGGGGCAGATATACATGCTGTTGATAAAGTAAACAATTAGTTAGGTATTTTAGCCAGTTATAATGGTCATATAGAGGCCATAACAACATTAATACAGAATGGTGCTGATATAAATGCTGTTGATAAAGTAAACAATTAGTTAGGTATTTTAGCCAGTTATAATGGTCAAATAGAGGCCATAACAACATTACTAAAGAATGGTGCTAATATAAATGCTGTTAATAAAGTAAACAATTAGTTAGGTATTTTAGCCAGTTATAATGGTCATATAGAGGCCATAACAACATTAATAAAGAATGGTGCTGATATAAATGCTGTTAATAAAGTAAACAATTAGTTAGGTATTTTAGCCAGTTATAATGGTCATATAGAGGCCATAACAACATTAATAAAGAATGGGGCAGATATACATGCTGTTGATAAAGTAAACAATTAGTTGGGTATTTTAGCCAGTTATATTAGTCATATAGAGGCCATAACAACATTAATAAAGAATGGTGCTGATATAAATGCTGTTGATAAAGTAAACAATTAGTTAGGTATTTTAGCCAGTTATAATGGTCAAATAGAGGCCATAACAACATTACTAAAGAATGGTGCTAATATAAATGCTGTTGATAAAGTAAACAATTAGTTAGGTATTTTAGCCAGTTATAATGGTCATATAGAGGCCATAACAACATTAATAAAGAATGGTGCTAATATAAATGCTGTTGATAAGTTTAACAATTAGTTAGGTATTTTAGCCAGTTATAATGGTAATATAGAGGCCATAACAACATTAATAAAGAATGGGGCAGATGTAAATGCTGTTGATAAAGTAAACAATTAGTTAGGTATTTTAGCCAGTTATAATGGTAATATAGAGGCCATAACAACATTAATAAAGAATGGGGCAGATATACATGCTGTTAATAAGGTAAACAATTAGTTAGGTATTTTAGCCAGTTATATTAGTCATATAGAGGCCATAACAACATTAATAAAGAATGGGGCAGATATACATGCTGTTAATAAGGTAAACAATTAGTTGGGTATTTTAGCCAGTTATATTAGTCATATAGAGGCCATAACAACATTAATAAAGAATGGTGCTGATATAAATGCTGTTGATAAAGTAAACAATTAGTTAGGTATTTTAGCCAGTTATAATGGTCATATAGAGGCCATAACAACATTAATAAAGAATGGTGCTAATATAAATGCTGTTGATAAAGTAAACAATTAGTTAGGTATTTTAGCCAGTTATAATGGTCATATAGAGGCCATAACAACATTAATAAAGAATGGTGCTAATATAAATGCTGTTGATAAGTTTAACAATTAGTTAGGTATTTTAGCCAGTTATAATGGTCATATAGAGGCCATAACAACATTAATAAAGAATGGGGCAGATGTAAATGCTGTTGATAAAGTAAACAATTAGTTAGGTATTTTAGCCAGTTATAATGGTCATATAGAGGCCATAACAACATTAATAAAGAATGGGGCAGATATACATGCTGTTAATAAGGTAAACAATTAGTTAGGTATTTTAGCCAGTTATATTAGTCATATAGAGGCCATAACAACATTAATAAAGAATGGGGCAGATATACATGCTGTTAATAAGGTAAACAATTAGTTAGGTATTTTAGCCAGTTATATTAGTCATATAGAGGCCATAACATTAATAAAGAATGGGGCAGATATACATGCTGTTAATAAAGTAAACAATTAGTTAGGTATTTTAGCCAGTTATAATGGTTATATAGAGGCCATAACAACATTAATAAAGAATGGGGCAGATATACATGCTGTTGATAAAGTAAACAATTAGTTAGGTATTTTAGCCAGTTATATTAGTCATATAGAGGCCATAACAAAAAGGGCAACAAAACAATGCTAAAAACAATATCACAGAATGGTTGTAACCCAAAATGGGCTAAAAACAAAATAGCAAAAACAAAACTATAACACAAAATATATTTTAAAATTTAAAATACAGATTAGTCTGTTTTAAAAACGCGATTACCTTCTCATAAAGAGAAGGTTGCGCAAACAGATGGAACAAGGATCTAGCACGGTAGTGCTGAGATCTTATAGGTTTGAGATGCGTGCACTCAATCAGAATGTGTTTCACTGTCAGGCGAACCTGGCAATGCTCACAGACTGGTTGAGGCTCTCGCTTGAGCAGGTAACAGTTGGTAAGGTGAGTATGTCCAAGACGAGAGCGACACAAAACAACTTCATTTCTCCTGTTGGCACAATAGGAGGATGGCCAATCCCCCAAAAGAGGCTTGATGGCATGAAGTTTGTTTGTATCTGCAGCATCCCATTTTTGCTGCCATCGTTGCAAAATAAAAGTCCTTATCACCGACTTAAAGTCGGTGTAAGGAAAGGGAAAAAGGGGGGAGACCGGCAGTGACAAAGCAGCCTTAGCCGCCGCATCTGCCCGGTCATTCCCCCGTATATCCATGTGACTGGGGAGCCAACAAAGGACAATGTCCTTTTTCGGTCCAGAGAGCTTGTAAATATCTCCGATTATTGGGTGCACAAGCTGGATGTTATGAATAGCTTGTAATGCGGACAGAGAATCAGAATAGATAATACATTTTTTAAATGATGATGAGGACTGAAAGAACTCGAGTGCCTGTAAAATGGCAACGAGTTCTGCAGTAAAAATAGAGGCTGCTGGTGGAAGAGATACAGACAGGACTTCGGATGGTGTCACTGTTGCAGCTGCAACCTTATCACCATCCTTGGACCCATCTGTATAGAAAGGAGCATAATCCCCATATTTAGCCCTTAATTCAAGAAATTTCGACTTGAAGACGATCGAGCTTGTCTGTGACTTCTTATTGCTTGATAGACTAAAGTCTATCTGAAATGGAGCAATTGACCAAGGTGGAATTGTGGTCATTATGAAGTCCGCAATACTGTCGTGGCTGATACCAGCCGCTGACAAAAGTGGTTGAATGCGGACTCCAAAAGAAGAAATTGCACGAGGCTTTGCCTCGTACAAATGCTCAAAATAAGGACTAAATACGGGGCGGTGAGCCGGATGGTATGGCAAAGATGCTATTTTAATAGCATACTGTAGTGAAAGTCTATCACGTCTGTCGTACAATGAGGGTTCGTTAGCCTCGACGTACAGACTTTCAACTGGAGTTGTGCGAAAAGCGCCTAAACTGATTCTAAGTCCTTGGTTGTGTATGGTATCAAGCTCTTTGAGATAGGATGGACGAGCTGAACCATACACCTGGCACCCATAATCGAGCTTGGATCGGACCAAAGCTCGATATAATCGGAGGAGAACCTTACGGTCAGCTCCCCAGTCAGTGTTGGATAAGACTCTCAGTATGTTGAGAGCTTTCAGACATTTGTTCTTGAGGATTTTAATGTGTGGACGGAAAGAAAGCTTGCTGTCAAATGTAAGACCAAGGAATTTAAATTCCTGTACAACAGGAACGACAGCATTGTCCAAACGTAGCACTGGGTCAAGGTGCAAACCTCTTCGTTTACAGAAATGCATGCAGACGGTCTTGGATTTCGAAAATCGAAATCCATTGTCAGTTGCCCATTGCTGTAGATTGTTTAAGCAAAGCTGCAACTGACGCTCGATCGTCTGCATGTTAGTAGAACTGTAACACATCTGAAAGTCATCAACATACAGAGAGCCATCAACCCCCCGTCTAAGGCACGACGTGATGGAATTTATCTTAATGGAAAAAAGGGTAACGGATAATATGCTACCCTGAGGAACTCCATTATCCTGAGGAAAAGGGTCGGAAAATATAGAGCCAAGTCGTACCTTAAACGTCCTATCATGTAGGAAATTGGAGATAAATAATGGCAATCTTCCTCTCAGACCGAAGTCAAAGAGATCGCGAAGAATGCCATATCTCCAAGTAGTGTCATATGCCTTCTCCAAATCAAAAAATATGGCTACTAAATGGTGATTTTGGATGAAGGCGTCCCTGACGAACGATTCAAATCTAACGAGATGATCAAGAGTGCTCCTTTGGGACCGAAATCCACATTGGAGGTAAGTAAGTAGATTGTTGGACTCGAGGTGCCAAACGAGCCTTCTATTGATCATCCGTTCCATGGTTTTACATATGCAGCTGGTCAATGCAATAGGGCGATAATTTGTAGGATTCGTAGGATCCTTACCAGGTTTAGGTATGGGAATAATAGTAGCAATCCTCCACGAAGGAGGAAAGACACCGTCATCCCAAATCTGGTTAAATATAAGTAAAAGTTTTTTTAATGTAGGGTAAGGAAGATGTTTGAGGATCTGATAATGAATATCGTCAGGCCCAGTAGCTGTATCATGGGCCTGTTTTAAAGAATACTTTAGTTCAGATATAGTAAATTTTTCGTTATAATATTCCTCATTTTTAGATGTAAAATTTAACCTTTTTCTCTCTTCCCGGAGACGGACTCTATGGAAAGCATCAGAGGAAAAGTTTGAGGATGAATTGAAAGAAAAATTACTTGCCAACGAATTAGCAATATCTGGTAGTGTGGTGAGCGTTGAACCATCTACTTCTAGATGGTTCACAGATATTGTATCCGCTTTACCCTTGATCCTACGAATCCTATCCCAGACTGATTTGGAAGACGTACGACTGTTGATCCTTGACACGTACTCCTGCCATGACGACCTCTTTGCCTGGCGGATAGTCCGCCTGGCCTTGGCCCGTGCAATGCGAAAAGAGGCCATGTTGTCATCGGAAGGAGCACGTTCAAGCAGTCGTAAAGCACGATTACGTTCTTTCAGTGCTTTCTTACAATCTTCATTAAACCATGGTTTATTGAATCGTTTTGGAGTTGCCGAGGTTTTACGAATCGCCTGACCCGATACATCTTGTAAGATGGTGATAAATAGTTCCATCGGGTCATCTGCTTCATCTAGATCATGTTGAGGAAAAGAAGAAATGCAAAGCGCCTCAAAGAGGGGCCAATTAGCTTTAGAGAGTTTCCATCTTTGTGGCCTGTCTACTGGTGAAGGACCATTATTCCGTAGAATAACAGGATAATGATCACTGTGGCAGAGATCGTCATGGACATTCCAAGAAAAATCTTGGAACAAAGATGGTGAGCTAATTGTCAGATCTAGATGAGAAAAGGTTTTTGTTCTTGAGCAGAAATATGTAGGCGATTCGTCATTAAAGATACAAAGGTCGTTGTCATATATGAAGTCAGCTATTAATTTTCCTCTGCTGTTGTCATCAGGACTACCCCAAAAAGAATGGTGACCATTGAAATCTCCGAGCAAAATGCAAGGAGATGGAAGCTGGGCAACAAGGTCATCCAGGTCTCTGGGGTTTAGAGTGGAGTTAGGTGGCAAATAGATGGAGCATAGGGTAATAGGCACGTGGAGTGTTACTCGCACGGCAATTACCTGCAAAGGAGAATTGAGTGTGACTTCGGACTGAGCAACGTTTCTATTAACAATAATAGAAACGCCACCCGAGACCTTGTCATCACCAGTGCCATAATGGTGGTAAGAAACAAAATGTTTAAATGGCACTAGATGTATATCCGTTGGCTTGAGGAATGTCTCTTGGAGACATATAGCCAACGGATTGTATTGTTGAATTAACAGCTGAACTTCATAAATATTATGACTTAAACCTCGACAATTCCATTGAATTATATTATTTTTATAATTCATCGTCAGGTATGATTAACTAAACTATGAGGTGTGCGAGTAGGGGGGTTGTGAACTACTGCAGCAACCTCTATAGTTTCTATTGTATCCATTTCCTCAGAAATGGACGACAGGATCGGATCCTTTCCTGCCTTTTTTGAATATCCGCCCTTTTTAACGGAAGTCTTTTTAATTGTACTGGAAGATACATTACTGTTTTTTTGTTTAGCCTCCCTACCAGTGCCTTTAGGAATAATTTCCTTAGGCCTGGTATCCTTGTTGACAGAGACAGAATGACGCAACTCTGTCTGTGTCGCCAAGGATGCACTTTGTTGAGGCATTTGTTGTGGTGGAGCAACTTTACAATAATTCAGTTCCAGCTTATTTAGCCAAGTAACGTCCGTCTGGCAACCGATCGAAATCATACTTGTAGACTTCACTACAGTAGCGAAAGTCTTACCAGATGGTGTTGACGGTGTCGATTCCTCGACAACCTTTCTGGCATCCAAGTATGAAACTTTACGTTCTGTCTTGACTTTTTGTATATTTTTCTCGAATTGCCACTTAGGGCAATCACGAGAATAAGCTACATGGCTTCCAGTACAATTTACACAGCAAGGAGTGTCAGAGCAATCCTTGCTGTCGTGGCCTTCCTTTCCGCACTTGGCACACTTCGATTTACTTTTACAAGTGCGTGCACCGTGCCCAAATCGCTGACAATTAAAGCACCTTAAAGGATTTGGAATGAAAGGGCTCACTTTGATGTTTAAATAGCCAATTTTTATAGATGCAGGAACTTCTGGGTGGTTGAATTGAAGAATGTAGGTGTTGGTTGGAGTCAGCACGCCATTTCGTCGAACGGAGATCCGTTCGACTTTGACAACACCAATGGCGGCTAATTCCTCCTGCATTTCCTCGGGAGTACAGCCATCTAAATCAGGATGTCTGATAACTCCTTTGGAAGAATTCAGCGATTTATGAGGTGATACTATTACGGGCACGTTTGCTAATGAAGTTGATTTCAAAAGCAATTCTGAATGAATACGGCGATGACATTCTATGAGGAGCAGGCCACTACGTAATTTTTTAATAGATTTTGGTTCACTGGCTAAACCAGATAAACCTTTCGAGATCGCAAAAGGAGATAATTTACTTAATGGTTTTGCGGGATCCGAACTCTCTATTACAAGAAAACGAGGCCAACTATTATCGTTGGACGACGTTTCCTGAAATTCGACTTCCGTTAATCGACGTTTAGGGTTTTTTTTTTTTTGGTTATCCATTTATGTTATATGCAAGATTAATCTCCCGAAACCCCCGGCCACCACGGACCACGTCTTCAGCGCAGGCTGTGCGCGGGTAACCAGCGCGGACGCCCTAGAGGGTAATCAGGAGATATACTCAGATAAAGATATAAAGAAAAGTTCAGGATGGGGGATTTAAAATTCCTGCAACTTGTTGTAACCTTTACCTGATTGACCCAAGCCGCTGCTTCTGAGTCAGTGTAATTGACTATGCGAAAAGAAAATCAACAATAAGAAACGTTACTTCTTTCTTAAACCACTGACTCATAGGCTCAGCACGACAAGCCGATTGACCAGTGTGGGCCACACTGGCCACCCGTCTAGGAATCCCCTGGCCCAAAGTGATGTATTGGGAAGTATGTTACCCTCAACCACCAGGAGTCCATTCAAAACCGACACGGGTCGCACCTCACGGCAAACGAGGTGCCCCAATTCAGTCGCCTTTTACGACACGCAATGGGGGACGGTGGACCTATTCTTAACCCCGGTCCACTGGGGGTAACAACATTAATAAAGAATGGGGCAGATATACATGCTGTTGATAAGTTTAACAATTCGTTAGGTATTTTAGCCAGTTATAATGGTCATATAGAGGCCATAACAACATTAATAAAGAATGGTGCTAATATAAATGCTGTTGATAAAGTAAACAATTAGTTAGGTATTTTAGCCAGTTATAATGGTCATATGGGTAATTCCACCATTACCGTACAAATTCCCTTAATTTTTGTCCCGATGTCAATAACAAGTAACAAATGAATATTTGTCATTAATTTTAGGTTTGGGGTTAATTAACTCTATATATTTTATCGTGCAATTAAAAACACGAGACATTTAGACGAAAAACTTGTGATTAGTATCGATTTAAAGTGTTGCACCGTAACGAAAACTACCATTTTCTACATGTCCCGATTCCAAGTCCAGTTATATTTTTCTTCGGCAATTATTCTCTTTTAAGACCCGACAGATTCAAAAAGGTATTTCAAGTAAATAAAATCCTTGCGATGTAGCACATAGCAATCAATAAATCAGAAAATTAATATTCACTCGTAAAAATGTACACAGAAAATTGTCCCGGTAAAAAAATTCAACACCGTAACGGGACTTTATTTTGAGCGTAAGTGGACAAAATAATAACTGAATGACTGTATAAATTTGCACACGGCACAGACAAATGGTGGACGTCAAGGCTAACATTGATTTATAATCAAATTTTGTACATATTCGCTGGTAAGTTTGAATTTCTGAACAATTTCGCAACCGTATTTTTATTCCGGTTCACCTCCATAACGCACTTTTCTTGAGTAAAAGCTTAACATTTTCTGGAAAAAATGTATATTTTGTAAAAGAAATTCAGACATGTTGATGTTTTGACGGTGATACAG
>JAUJPP010000011.1:2466596-2487040 GCA_030562195.1 Nipponacmea schrenckii
ATTCTGTAAGATACAACCGTATTGTATGGATAATAGCACACCCTATTCTTTAGGTTACTTTCCTCTTTGTTCTGTTATTGGATTGTTCTCTGAGTTAGGATTTTGATGTGATTCTTTGTCGCTTTTCTTTTCCTTATTCTTATAATTATTGTAAGGAGTTTGTCAAATTTAAAAAAGAAAATTTATGTCCTATTTATTAATTGATAACTGACAGTGATTTTAGTGATTGTTATTATATAGAATTTTTATTACAGGTTACCGGTAATGATGATTGATATATATAAGTGGTAGTCTCTCATTGCTCTCAGTGCAATCCACAAAGGTTTACATTCTGCCAGAAAAATCTAGAACTTGATCATATAGAAAATCTCAAGCTGCTGAACTTTTTTCTTCTCAATAATTCATTTAGAAAGTAAAACAAATGTATCATCACACTTCTTCAATTCCTTTCTCTCCCTAAAAAGGACATTACGTCAAGGTCATAACACAATCGCCTAACTCATTTTTTGTCTAATCAGAGTTACCCCCCTGTAGATCAGATACATATCATTTCCTTCCTGTTTCTTTCATTGGTTAAATCATTAACCAATAAAAAAGTGTTATTTTCCCTCTTTTTTCACTTTCACTCAAGTCACATTACTGACTTTACTATTATAGAACAAGGTGTGTGTTTTGAAACCTTCATAGTGAATCATTAGCAATGTCTTCTAATTTAAAATTCGTTTGAAATAGCGTTTTAATTCAAATTTATATCGATGTGATCAACCGCTTAAGTCACCATGTAAGGCATGGCTGATTATGTCAGTGTGCCATATTGGTATGCATGGCTGTAATGATATTGACTTAGGCAAATGTGATACTTTGAATTTATTTGTAAAGATTAGCTATATTAATATATATTTTGAATAAAACTGAATTAAGTAGATTGAAACTTAAGTTGCTAAGTTATTCTGAGTAGTTTTGTGCTGAATTTTGAATTGTCTTCTATAGGTACAGGAACTGAAACCTCTTCATCTGATGAAGAACCAGTACATGATGAATTTATAGTTAACTGTGATGAATTCCGTCCAATTGGTTTCTTGTTAGATGTTCCTTGTGGACACCAGCAGATTGATACTACAGTACAAGATCTAACAGTAAAAGAATCTAATATAGATATACCTGTTGTGGTTGGAGGACAAGATTTGTCTGATGATACTACTGATAAAGATAAAGATTATATTCCAGATTCAAGTTCTGATGATTCATCAGATGATATAAATTTCGAAAGGGGAAAGCAGATCACACCACAGGAGCCAAAATCTAAACGGAACAAGAGAGCAAAACCAGCAACATGGAAGAACAATGTAATAAAAGAAAAACGTTTAAAGGGTGAAGAGCATGAAAGCCGGAGGGGAATTTTTAACAAAGGAAAAAAATTAGGACCAGGATGCCAATCAAAATTTTGCCAGAAATCCAAATTAAGACACTGTAATAAATTTTCAGAAGACGATAGAAATTCGATATGTACATCATTTTACAAAATGAAATCTTGGGATGAAAGAAAATCAGTAGTAAAGGCGTTGGTTTCTAGAGTAGAAATAAAACAAAGAAAGTCGCAAACAAACAAAAGGTCTTCGATGTTTGAATACTGTCTGCAAAAACAGAATGGTTCAATATATCAAGTATGTAAACAGATGTTCTGCTCAACGCTTGGTATGGCTTCTCGAACAATTACTGATTGGCTGTCATATAATACTGCTACAGTCAATGCTGCTGATCCTGAAAAAGAAATAACGAGGTCTGATACTCCAAATGACAAACATTGGATAACAAAGAAAATGTCTGAAGAAACTGTCACTTTCCTAAAAGTCTGGTTACTGAATGTCCCCTGTGTTGAATCTCATTACTGCCGTAAGGTGCCGGCATATAAAGAAAAGCGTTTTCTTGAACCAGGCACAAAAGTAATAAGCTTATTCGAAAGATATCAACATGATGCTAATGAGGCTTCCAAGAGGGCTGTTGGTTTTACCTATTTCAAGAAGGTCTTTGCTGATTTGAAAATGTCTGTTTTTATGCCTAGGAAGGATCAATGCGATGCATGCATAGGTGCAAAATTAGGAACTGTATCGGCTGAACAACATCAAAAGCACATATCATCCAAAGATGAAGCCAGAAAAAGAAAATCGGAAGACAAAGACAGAGCTATATTAGATGATACAGTTTCATGCTGGACAATGGATACCCAAGCCGTACAATTATGTCCGCAAACAAAGGCTAGCACTATGTACTACCGAACAAAACTTCAAGTTCATAACTTTACACTTCACAATATGAAAACTCGAGATGGATATTGTTACGTGTGGGATGAAACCAATGGAGATCTGTCAAGTGAAGTATTTGCTTCTATCCAGTACGAACATTTTAAAAATTTTCTTAATTCGAATAAAAACATCAATGAACTTATCATTTGGTCCGATGGTTGCGGTTATCAAAATAAGAATTGTAATCTTGCTAGTGTTTACTTGGTATTGTCAAAAGAAACAGGTGTTGTCATTCACCAAAAGTACTTGGTATCTGGACACACCAATATGGAGTGCGACTCCATGCACAGCTGCATTGAGAGTAACATTATTGCAGATATCTATACCCCAAGAGATCTTGTCATGATTATGATAACTGCAAGACGAAAACCTAGACCATACGTTGTCAAAGAAATGATCTTCTCAGACTTCCTTAAATTGGCAGAACCAATAGTTAGCTCTATCCGACCCGGTAAGAAAGTTGGTGATCCTACCGTCAGCATGGCCTCAATGTACAGATATTCCCCGGACAATACTATTCATTATAGATTATTTTCGGACATAGATGAGGTGTGGAAACCATTGCCTATTAGAATTAGAACACTTGATCAGGTTGCAAAGTGGGATAGAATTTTTGAAAATTTAAGATGCATTACTACTAGAAAATATGAAGATCTTCAAGTATTAAAACGGGTCCTTCCACAGAATACTCACTCGTTTTATGATAACTTGCCACATGCATGAGTTGAAAATGCATTAAACCATCCAAATAAAATGGTATTGATTGTTATAATAAATTGAATGTGTTTGTTGTTATTAAAACGAATTATTAATCATTACATCAATTTCTTATTTAAAATGTAAATTGTCAATTTATAAAGACGATACACATCTTTGGTCAAAATAAAACCAATTCTATTTCACTAGAGTCACATCTGGTATCACATCTCGAATTGCAGTGTTTATGTTATTGCTCAAGTCATATAGGTTCAACCAAATTTAACCTATCTCATTTGCTCAAGTCATCCATTTTGAAGAATAAAATCATATTTTGAAACGTCATTGATTTTATCAGCTATCTAAGTGCAAATGAAAATACCATGGCAAAAAACAAGAATATGACGTGAGTTATGTCACTTTGGTGACGTTTTTTGTTCTTTTCTCAAAACCTTGAAAAATGACTTAAGCGATTGTGCTATGACGGTGACGAATTTAACAAATAACGGAAAGGAATCTAAGAAAAAAGGGGAAGCCTAAGTTATTTTCTTTGTAAAATATTGACATTCTGGGCATTGATGTCTTCTCTTTCTTTTTCGCTTGTGAAAAGATAAAATGTTGTTGGTAGTATTTTTTTTTATTCGGCTGTAAAAAGATCCTTCTAATTCTCAGTATAAAATGTTGTCGGCGCTATAATACTGTATTTGGCTGTAATGGACCCCTGCCCGGCTGCTCTCTTTTTCTGGGTCCAAATTCTGAAAATTGGCACAATAGTTTATTGTTTTTTTCTGAAACATGTGCTAAAATTTCAGAGCTCTAGCCTGAAAATTAAAAAAAAATTCCTTCTTGGTAGCAGATTTTGGTTAGAAATGTTAGGAATGATAAAGAATGATAGCTTATGCAGGCAAAAGAAGCCCTTTAAATTGAGCAATCTTCTCATTAGGAAGCGCCATACTTTTCCAAATTCCCGATTTAGAGCATGATCTGTCAAGTTTGATGACCGCAGTAACGGAAACGCAAAACATTGAAATATGTTCCGAAAAAAAGCCTTAAATTAGTTGCTGAAAAACGTTTTATACATGATACATGATTAAATGATAGAGTCCTTTTTCTAACCCTCTCCTTTCCAGCAGGAGATTTTGTAACTTTTTTCTTACAAGGAGCTTTTGATTTAGTTTTATGTCCAGCTAGGGTTCCATGGGTACATTTAATCATGTATAATTTAAGGCTTTTTATTCGGAACATATTTCAATGTTTTGCGTTTCCGTTACTGCGGTCATCAAACTTGACAGATCATGCTCTAAATCGGGACCAATCGAGATCAACAATTTATGTCTGTTTTAACTTTCCTCCTATCCCTGACAAAAAGAGAAAATAATAAATAACAAAGCACAAACTGTGATACCAATCAAGTGTAATGAAAAGAAAAGGGATCAAAAATCTAATCAAAAGTCTAATTGTGACCAAAACCAAAAGTGATCATCTCTGTTTTGTCATAAACCTCAACGGAAAAATAAAACAAATCTGAGAAAAACTGTAGAGTGAGTAGAGTGAGCATGTGTAGTGTCCCTTAGCTATTGTAACCGATAATGGTACTGGAAATGATAACAAAATTGTTAGGGAAACTATGGAACAATTAAAAATTAAACACATCTTAACGTCATTTTACTCACCTCAATCAAAGGCTACATTCAAATTTGTTGCTAAATATAATTTGTAAACCACAATGATAGGACAAAATTTTCGCTATTGATCCCTGAAAAATTGAGAAATGTACAAATCCCAATTTCGATTACTGTCATTTTAACAACCCAATTTATCCAATCAACCTAAGTGAGATGTGTGTTATCGCCCTATTTTCGAGAAATAAAAAGAAAATCTCATCCTTTTGTAAGGTTTCAGTCAAGCCAAACGGTATTTTACCCATGAGTGAATACATAACTAATGGTTTTTGGATGGTTGTAGCGAGACAACAAACACGTTTTTCAATCATCTGTTTTGAACATATGTAAATTTTGATCACGCCTCCGTTGAAAATCATTCGCCTAAGTCCCGGTTGTAGCGCAAGTAATGATAAGATGTTATTATCGGCTCACTTCACATATGAAATACCTATTTTGACCGAATTATGGCAACCAATTACGGATGCTTTTAGCAATTATATCTTGACCGATATTGGCCACTTTGGAAATGGGTTCTCCTTTGCGCCAGTTGTGCAAGTGGTGTTGTCGTGACATATCTGTTAGTCAGCAAGTTTAAGAAACCTTCATTGACGGGGCTTGGAACTTTTCTCCATCCCTTTGTGTACAGCAAGACAAAAAACGAAAGCAACAGCACCTCCCTATGATCAGAATCATTCATCACTATATCCTGAGGTTCCTCCTGTTGCGGAAACCACAACACTACAGACATTGCTGAACTTGTTTGGTACTGCTACCAAGGACAATAACATTCCATAAGGAACCCTTAGAACAGCTACGCCAGTGTATATGAACATTAACTTTTGTGTATTTGTATTAATATTAGAACAAGTCTATTTCTAGTAACAGTTAGGCAGCTTCCTTATATGATAATGACACAATGGTATACGCCTCAACGTGATATATATGAACAATGGTCCCTCGCAATGGTATTTTTGGAAAACCTATTTATAACTTCACTTTATGGTTAGATGGAGGCGACTATTTCTAAACTGGTAAATCTGATACAACCCCTGTGATATGGTTACATCTATGTCTACCTGGGAATTATGGTACAATTCCAGTCTTATCGTGATGACACCACCAATACCCATTGAAACCGTCAACAATAATATCCAGACAGATGTTAATGATCATTAAGGACTCTAATAAAATGAACTATTATGTGTGAGCCTCTTGTGCTCTTATTAAGGATTGTAATAATATGAACGATAATGTTTGAGCCTCTTGTGCTCTTTGCTCTCTTTTAGTATTTGTATGCCGACACATTTCACCCCAACTGATTCGCTCTTTGCATGGGACGAATGTTGGAAAATGCACTGCAAATGCATTTCCAATCTCATCAGTTTTAAGCGAATTAGTTGGGCTGTTAAAGCCATCAAAGGAATGTGTCCCTCGTCACCCCATTGTCACTGACCCGTGATGGCTTAAATCTACTTTCGAAGTTAAGGAATGTGCCTTGTCATGGCCACGTGATGGCCGAATGAATCACCTAGATGTTTCGATAATTGGCTAACACTATTCAATCTTAGTCAATTAGAAAAACATAAATTGATCACGTTGTCCAAATTGAACCTGTGTTCAGCCTACCAAAACGGGTTATGACCTTGGGTATTGTTTAAGTTGATGACGAATGTAGGTTAACCGTTCACCTATTCCTATTAACCGAATTCTTAGGCCAGTTACCTACTTTTCGTCCCTTTATATACTAACATTTTCTTTTGTAATACTTTGTCTTTTGGGATGCCTTTAAAAGCTCGTGTTAAAGTTATTTTCGACAGTACCACTGAGGATACCAGACGACTCGTTTGGTTGTTACGCACCCCAAGATCAAGAAACCTGTCGACTGTTGTATAAATTATACTAACATTTACCTGAATAAAATATTGGAAACTCTTTGCTGCCTATCAATACGCACAGAGACCCAACGTGGAACATTGCTAGACGATCAACACAACAACACAACGTGAAAACCCTAAACCCTAAGCAACAAGTTTCCCCACATTTTACCGAGCCTAAATGCTTAGTCGATGAAAACACAAAGCAACAAGTTAAAGAAATGTTCGACTACTTGAATGATATAAGCGTCAAGGCAGAATCGATCGTTACGTTGAAACTCAGACGTTTGTTCGATGAATTGGAAGAGTAGATTGTGTTTTGGTCGACCGTCGAGAATGATGTGGACGAAGAAGTGTCGGATGCCATGAAAAATCGACTTTCAAAACCGAACGTCTTTCGTTTCATGTCAAATTTGGAAAAGTCAAAATTGTTTCACATATCTACAACGAGTGGGAAGAATTGTCCTCCGAAAACGTAGAGGACGCCGTCGACACATCGTCACACCTTCGGAAATGCTCTGCGAAGATAAGGAACTCTTTGTTGAAACAACGAAAGGATCTATATCAGTACTGTCGTCAGTAACCGATTCTAGGTTTCAATTCTGGAAGCTACGATTTGAATTTTAAAACAGTTAGGAGTCACGTTCGTCGAACAACCTGCGGATTTCGTCGTGAAAAAGAATAACCAGTATATGTGCGTGTGCAGAGAACGATTCCGTTTTTTGGACATTTGTCAGTACATGCCTCTCGAACGAGCTATTCACAATTCCTGAAGACGTTTGAAGTTCGCGAGAGCAAGGGTTAGAAAATGCGTTGGACCGTATCTTGTTGACGGATATTCGGAGCAACCAATCAAGACGGCGTACGAGTTTTTGGGATGTTATTGGCATCAACATCTTTCGTCAAATTGCCCAATATACAGAAACAGTAAAAGCGATCGTTACGAAAGAACGCTGGACAGAGAACGTTTGTTAAAGAAAATCGGATTCAAAATGCTGTCGGTATGGGAAAGTGATTTTAAGAGAATGTGCTCTGTCCACCAAAATCTTCGCAACTTTATCGACGAGAGAAATAGACATTTTTTCGGAATGCTCGAGGTGGACATTCACGTTCCTGCGGAACTGCATCATTATTTTTCCGAGATGTCTCCTACCTTTGTCACTACCAAAGTCCCATTCAGACAAATCGAAAAACACATGGAAGATTTCGTAAGTGAACGTGGTTAATCTACTCTCGACAGACCTTTTAGTGTAGCCTAGCCTAGTGATCAGCAAAATATACCAGGGAGAGTTCGTTATTTTCAAACTTTTACAGACAGTATTACAGAGGCTAGACGAATGGGGGATGTCGACCCTGACACAATTCGGCTTACGGGGGATTACTAATGCAAAAATACAAGCACAGAGGATGAAGATTCATTAGGGGCGACGATACGGATAAAATGCGAGTTAAATCCCCTCGGTTTATATCCCTTTCTCCTTTAAAAGAGGAACATTATGAAATAATTTCCGCAAAGAAATAAACGGTACTGAACATGCCTACGCAAATTGGCCCACTTTTCCAGTACGCA
This sequence comes from Nipponacmea schrenckii, assembly GCA_030562195.1. Classification (NCBI taxonomy): domain Eukaryota; kingdom Metazoa; phylum Mollusca; class Gastropoda; family Lottiidae; genus Nipponacmea; species Nipponacmea schrenckii. The sequence goes on from JAUJPP010000011.1 coordinate 2,474,704, forward strand.
AAACGAAGGATGCTTTGAATTTTTATTACGATTTCTTGTCCTCCTTCGTTGAAAGAAGCGATTTTTTAATTTTGATGGACACCTATTCGTTGTACTTGGCCATATCGGGAGAAAAACTAAGCGACATCGTACGCCCCGACAAAATAGAACAATATAAAAGATTATTGAATGGTAATTGCAATGCCGTTGACGTCAATGCGCAAAATACTTTCCTTCCGTTGCACCGAGCACGCGGAAAGGGGATAAAAGAAACCCCGGTCTTTTCAAATTGGAGTTTTTGGGTGTGAGATGGTTTAAGGATGGGTGTAATAGAATGCGGAAATGGGGTATTCAAGTGAAAGTTTTGGGATTAAGAATTCAGACATATCGCTCACTAATTAGATGTTGGAGTAGGAACATAAGGTGTTAAACTGTGGAGTTTAAAATATAGGAATTTCTTAATAATAGGGCTTTTACACAATGGGTTATTCGACTATGCAGTAAGCTATAGCAATTAGAGTTTAACTAGTCAATAGGGTAGTCTCATTTCAAACGAAACGACTGAACGCGGGTTAAACTCAAAGGAAACTTAAACAAAGGACCATACTAGGTTTAAATACAAGGACAGGCGTAACGGGAAAATTTACGCATTCTTTAGATCCAATGTCTTCAAACCCTAACTAAAGATTAAAGGGAGATTTATGGGTACATCTTGTCTTCTAGTGCAGACCTAGTTATTGAATGTTTATAAAGTGTTGGTATATATTTGTTTGAATTCAGGGTTTGGAAACATCAAGAAAGAAGAGAACAACCCACCAACGACGTGGTTTCAGTTATAAGACAGTCAACACGTTGCAGTAACTACAGTGCGTAAGTCGATTTTTGAATCGGTTGAGATCCTTTCCTATTTCAAAAACTTAGGCATAATTTTTTTACACCCATTCAAGTTGTATCGTACAATAATATTATATTGTATTATATCTATATTGTAGTTGTTGATATTTCCCATTTAGAAAAAATAAAAGTTGAAAGCAGTGAAGGAGGAGCGAGATTGTATACTAGTATATAACTAAACGCTTCAGAGTTAATGTGAATAAAGAACAACGCATCAGTGCGTCAACGTCAGTGCTCAGGAGGGAAAGAATTTTTCCATTCCGTCTAGAAACAAACGGCATATCATTTCACCAATGATAAGAAATGTGACACACACGGTGTAAAAAACATCGTTTCTACTTGGTGCCGAGAAAAAGCTGATAGCACCACCTCGCAACCTGACTTAGAGGAACAGAATCGAATAGACAACAATCCATATTGGGTTTACTTAGATTGGTTGATGACGAGAACAATACGAGATAAAACAGTTTCATCGTCTAGCGATCTATTGTTCCGATGCATGTATTGTTCATTATTTGTTAGTTCGATACTACGTGACATCGATTACCATAGCAAACAGCATAGAAATCACAATAATACAGTGGCGGAATATACCATACTAATCAACTAAAGAGCATGTGATTTTTTACATTTATTCTGTTCTTTATATAAGTTTCCTATGAGTATAGTTTGCTATGTAAAATGTTGTATTTTTAACATAATTAATTAAATAATCTAAAAAGAATCGAGTTTGTTAGTTCACTGGGACGGATTCTTATTTGAATGAATATAGTCGTACAATATAATACACCTTTTGTAGAAAAAAATGATATAATTTTAGGTAGTAACGTGCTAATGTATGTTTGAATCGCTATCGGTTGTTCAGTCACGATGATAATTACCGTTATTATGATTAAAAAATAAAAGATACGAAGAGTATAATACACGTGATATCTTCGCCATAAGAAGAGGAAACCGAATTACATAACAAATATGAGTAATATGATTTGATAATTGTTTCCAGTAGTCGTGACTTGTTGTATGGAGATTTTGTTTTTCATTGTGACAATACTTTCTAACTGCAAATGAAACGAAATTTTTTGATCTGAAACAAACAGCTATTCCTGACGAATGTTGGTGGAAATGTTAAGGCTAGCTGGAAATCAAAATTCTCAACCAAACCAAGAAAAGGAAACATCTATATAGTTTTTGTATTATTCATAATACAGTCTTCTTTAAGAGACTATTTTCAGGTTACCGAATCCGATATTTGGAATCTTTTATATAACAATGGTGAAACTAATAATTTAACAAACCAATGGTGGAATAGTTTATATAACAATGGTGAAACTAATAATTTAACAAACCAATGGTGGAATATTTTATATAACAATGGTGAAACTAATAATTTAACATACCAGTGGTGGGAAAAGTTTATATAACAATGGTGAAACTAATAATTTAACATACCAGTGGTGGAATAGTTTATATAACAATGGTGAAAAATAATAATTTAACATACCAGTGGTGGAATAGTTTATATAACAATGGTGAAACTAATAATTTAACATACCAGTGGTGGAATAGTTTATATAACAATGGTGAAACTAATAATTTAACAAACCAATGGTGGAATAGTTTATATAACAATGGTGAAACTAATAATTTAACAAACCAATGGTGGAATAGTTTATATAACAATGGTGAAACTAATAATTTAACATACCAGTGGTGGAATAGTTTATATAACAATGGTGAAACTAATAATTTAACATACCAATGGTGGAATAGTTTATATAACAATGGTGAAACTAATAATTTAACATACCAGTGGTGGAATATTTTATATAACAATGGTGAAACTAATAATTTAACAAACCAATGGTGGAATATTTTATATAACAATGGTGAAACTAATAATTTAACAAACCAATGGTGGAATAGTTTATATAACAATGGTGAAACTAATAATTTAACAAACCAATGGTGGAATAGTTTATATAACAATGGTGAAACTAATAATTTAACATACCAGTGGTGGAATATTTTATATAACAATGGTGAAACTAATAATTTAACATACCAGTGGTGGAATATTTTATATAACAATGGTGAAACTAATAATTTAACATACCAATGGTGGAATAGTTTATATAACAATGGTGAAACTAATAATTTAACATACCAGTGGTGGAATATTTTATATAACAATGGTGAAACTAATAATTTAACAAACCAATGGTGGAATATTTTATATAACAATGGTGAAACTAATAATTTAACAAACCAATGGTGGAATAGTTTATATAACAATGGTGAAACTAATAATTTAACATACCAGTGGTGGAATATTTTATATAACAATGGTGAAACTAATAATTTAACAAACCAATGGTGGAATAGTTTATATAACAATGGTGAAACTAATAATTTAACATACCAGTGGTGGAATAGTTTATATAACAATGGTGAAACTAATAATTTAACATACCAGTGGTGGAATATTTTATATAACAATGGTGAAACTAATAATTTAACAAACCAATGGTGGAATATTTTATATAACAATGGTGAAACTAATAATTTAACAAACCAATGGTGGAATATTTTATATAACAATGGTGAAACTAATAATTTAACAAACCAATGGTGGAATATTTTATATAACAATGGTGAAACTAATAATTTAACATACCAATGGTGGAATATTTTATATAACAATGGTGAAACTAATAATTTAACAAACCAATGGTGGAATAGTTTATATAACAATGGTGAAACTAATAATTTAACATACCAATGGTGGAATATTTTATATAACAATGGTGAAACTAATAATTTAACAAACCAATGGTGGAATAGTTTATATAACAATGGTGAAACTAATAATTTAACATACCAATGGTGGAATATTTTATATAACAATGGTGAAACTAATAATTTAACAAACCAATGGTGGAATAGTTTATATAACAATGGTGAAACTAATAATTTAACATACCAGTGGTGGAATAGTTTATATAACAATGGTGAAACTAATAATTTAACATACCAATGGTGGAATAGTTTATATAACAATGGTGAAACTAATAATTTAACATACCAATGGTGGAATATTTTATATAACAATGGTGAAACTAATAATTTAACAAACCAATGGTGGAATAGTTTATATAACAATGGTGAAACTAATAATTTAACATACCAGTGGTGGAATAGTTTATATAACAATGGTGAAACTAATAATTTAACATACCAATGGTGGAATCTTTTATATAACAATGGTGAAACTAATAATTTAACATACCAATGGTGGAATATTTTATATAACAATGGTGAAACTAATAATTTAACATACCAGTGGTGGAATCTTTTATATAACAATGGTGAAACTAATAATTTAACATACCAGTGGTGGAATCTTTTATATAACAATGGTTGAATCAATAACGTAACATACCAATGGTGGAATCTTTTATGGTGGAGTTTTTAATTTAAAATACCAATGGTGAAATTTTGATAAACCAGAAGAATGTGTGTGACCAATGACATTTTATATGCATATGAACTTTTATTTATCATGTGCATTTGTAATTTCTTTATTTTATTAATATTGTATTGGAGGGTTGATCGGTGTAGAGATCGTTCGGAAATAATTTTTGTTTAATGATTGTTTGAGTCATTAGACTTGGAATTCGATTTTACTTACCATTTTATGACCATTTGGCATTGGGAGGGATGTAACAAAATACCCTCTATCGGATCAGTCTTTGGTTCGCCCCTATGATGACCTGGTATTTTGTTCATATCTATTCATATACTTATTGTGGTCATAGAAATGATTAAAAAGTTAATAGATCGAAAACAACTTTTGGAGGGGATCTATTAGTGTCAACTATTAAAAGTAATTTTGAGGATATTACTTTTTAATACATTATTTAAAATAATTTTGCGGATATTACACCGATCGACATGAGGTATGTAGCCAATGATATAAATATACCTGGACAAGTTTTAAGAGATCAGTATACACTTGGAAACTGTGGTACTCAGATAGAATTAGACATTCGATTCTAACTAGTTCTAACTACTTGATATTTCAAATCATAATATTGGCTGCAAACCTCACCTCGAAAATTCCTTGCTTGTATATTGAACTAATACACAACGTGAAGCATATATAAAGAAATATTTTAAAGTACTGTACTTTTTAATTGGAACCCAAAAGACGATCATTGCTATAAAAAGGCTTTAACCAAAAGGGTTTTGTAACAACAGCTTATTACAGAGGCTAGACGAATGGGGGATGTCGACCCTGACACAATTCGGCTTACGGGGGATTACTAATGCAAAAATACAAGCACAGAGGATGAAGATTCATTAGGGGCGACGATACGGATAAAATGCGAGTTAAATCCCCTCGGTTTATATCCCTTTCTCCTTTAAAAGAGGAACATTATGAAATAATTTCCGCAAAGAAATAAACGGTACTGAACATGCCTTCGCAAATTGGCTACTTCGTTTTGCAGTACACAAAACTAAGGATCCTCGATTTCTATTACGATTTCTTGTCCTCCTTCGTTGAAAGAAGGATTTTCAATGTGTCAGATGGACACCGATTCGTTGTACTTGGCCATATCGGGAGAAAAACTAAGCGACATCGTACGTCCCGACAATATAGAACAATATAAAATATTATTAGATGGTAATTGCAATGCCATTGACGTCAATGCGCGAAATACTTTCCTTAAACTTAAACAAAGGACCATACTAGGTTTAAATACAAGGACAGGCGTAAGGAAATTCACGCATTCTTTAGATCCAATGTCTTCAAACCCTAACTAAAGATTAAAGGGAGATTTATGGGTACATCTTGTCTTCTAGTGCAGACCTAGTTATTGAATGTTTATAAAGTGTTGGTATATATTTGTTTGAATTCTGAGTTTGGAAACATCAAGAAGAGAACAACCCACCAACGACGTGGTTTCAGTTATAAGACAGTCAACACGTTGCAGTAACTACAGTGCGTAAGTCGATTTTTGAATCGGTTGAGATCCTTTCCTATTTCAAACACTTAGGCATAATTTTTTTACACCCATTCAAATTGTATCGTACAATGATATTAGTCTTATATCTATATTTATATTGTTGATATTTCCCATTTAGAAAAAATAAAAGTTGAAAGCAGTGAAGGAGTCGCGAGATTGTGCGACAGTATACTAGTATATAACTAAACGCTTCAGAGTTAATGTGAATAAAGAACAACGCATACTTTTACATCAACGTCAGTGCTTAGGAGGGAAAGAATTTTTCCATTCCGTCTAGAAACAAACGGCATATGATTTGCCGAGAACGATTTTAAGAAGATTTGTTCTATGGAAAATATGATTGAATAGACAGTTTTAAAAAAAGATTCTTATCATTTCACTCAACAGCAGAACTCATTACTACGTTAATATGAGGAAGGGGTGTACCATTTTAAAAATTGAAAGTAAATCCTTCACCTCGTGTGGTAACGTGTATGCTAATAGAAAACTCGTATGGGAATACAAACAACGTGACCATCGTTGAAAAAACCATTTTCAAAACGATCCAAGGTCCGATAATCATGAGAAACGCCCCTGGCAAAAACATTATTAATGGACATTTAAAGAAGAATACGACATACGTTTATTATCTTAAAATCCAATGAAACCAACTCGCATAATACTGAAAACACTATGAAAACGTTATTTTCAACGACCAAAAAATCACCTTTAAGGTGAATCTATCGTAAGGAGTAATTCTCCAACATTTAGTTACCGGGGAATATAGATATTTTTTCCCTCATACCAATTCTGAAATTTTTGAAAGACTGCTACAGACATTTAGTATTGGGGGCCAGGTTCACTTTCAAAGACCCAATACCAAGAGGAAACCTGTGATGATAAAAAATGTGACACACACGTTGTATAGAACATCGTTTCCACTAGGTGCCGAGAAAAAGCTGATAGCACCACCTCGCAACCTGACTTAGAGGAACAGAATCGAATAGACAACAATCCATATTGGGTTCACTTAGATTGGTTGATGACGACAACAATACGAGATAAAACAGTTTCATCGTCTAGCGATCTATTGTTCCGATGCATGCATTGTTCATTATTTGTTAGTTCGATACTACGTGACATCGATTACCATAGCGAACAGCATAGAAATCACAATAATACAGTGGCGGAATATACCATACTAATCAACTAAAGAGCGTGTCATTCTTTTTACATTTATTCTGTACTTTATATAAGTTTCCTATGAGTATAGTTTGCTATGTAAAATGATGTATTTTTAACATAATTAATTAAATAATCTAAAAAGAATCGAGTTTGTTAGTTCACTGGGACGGATTCTTATTTGAATGAATATAGTCGTACAATATAATACACCTTTTGTAGAAAAAAAGGTATAATTTTAGGTAGTAACGTGCTTATGTATGTTTGAATCGCTATCGGTTGTTCAGTCACGATGATAATTACCGTTATTATGATTAAAAGTAAAAGATTCGAAGAGTATAATACACGTGATATCTTCGCCATAAGAAGAGGAAACCGAATTACATAACAAATATGAGTAATATGATTTGATAATTGTTTCCAGTAGTCGTGACTTGTTGTATGGAGTTGTGTTTTTCATTGTGACAATACTTTCTAACTGCAAATGAAACGTTGCAAATGAAACGAATTTTTTTATCTGAAACAAATAGCTATTCCTGATTCATAACAAAGCTTGGTTTCGTTTTACCATTTTGTCGACTCAGCAAAAAACTTTCGTTTTACCATTTTGTCGACTCATCAAAAACTTATTTTTAAAGAAAATGACTTTCAATAGTTTCCTTTGAAGGGAAAATGCATGCAAATGGCACAGAAATTTTGAGTCAATGAAAAAAACTCGGTGGTTTGGTGTCTGTAATCGAGTTCAAACATCGTCAAAACATCCCTTTTTCATGGAATGACCCAAGCATATAAATGGGCAAAATTTTCAAGGATTTCTTCGACTCACAACCCCATTTCCAACTTCTGAGTCTATAGTTAATTTAATTTTAACTAATTAACGACAAACTTTATTACCCTAATCAGTAATTATTTAGCAAACAGACAACAAAAAGTATGCTTTGGTAATGTAATTTCGGATTATATTTTTGTTAAATGCGGTTTAACATAGGGTTCAATTTTGGGGCCTCTTCTATTTCTCTTTTTTTTTTATCAATGATCTACCCCTTCACATTAACAAATCTATCACTGAATTTTTGCTGACGACTCCACTATTCACGTTTCTGGTACGGACGTTACTTCAATAAATAATGCCTTACAACAAGATCTTGAAAATATAAATGTTTGGTGTAATGAAAATGGAATGGTTCTGAATATAATTAAAACTAAAGCTATGCCCATTCGAAATAAGCCCAAAACGTGACAAAGTGACGTCTCTCTTTCACTATAACTAAAAAATGAACTCGTTGAAAATGTTTGTGAAGCAGTACTTTTAGAAGTAACAGTGGATGAACACTTAGACTGGGGGAAACAAATTTAAAATATGTTTCAATTTAACTTCTGAACCGAATTAAATCCCACTTACCATTTGAAACACGTATCTTATTTTATAATAGTTATATTTTACCCATCATTTAGTATTGTTCGGAGTAATGCGTCTCATGGTAGACTGGAAGTCTTACATAAAATTCAAAAACGAGCAGTGCGAAGTATCCTAGACGCGAACTATGATGCAAGATCGGCAGACTTGTTTAACACTCTTTATAGGCTCACAATCTATCAAGGTTTTAAACTTAACACTGGGATACTGACATACAAAATCATTAATGAATAATGCCCTCTTTATTTTAAAAATTATTTTTCATTAATGAAAAATGCCCTCTTTATTTTAAAAATTATTTTTCAAAGAAATCACTTGTTTCCTCAACAAACCTCTGCCTTCGCTCACAAACCAATGAAGATCTTTATTTACCCAAATGTAAACTGGAAGCAATGAAACGAACCTTCCGATATACAGCAAGTCTACTTTGGAACTCTCTGCCCCGAACAACTAAATCATCTTCATCACTAGCCATGTTTGAAATGAGGCTAAAGGCAGAGCTACATAACGTACCACCATCAAGTTGATACCAGTTTTCACTTTTTACATCATTGTCGCGTATATAAATAATATGGATAAAATTCTATGTGTTTTTCATAATTTCTGTATGTGTATATAATATTTGCATGTGTATTTCATTGTGAGCATGCTTTTTATTTCTTTTATAATTTTATGTATATGTAGTTTAGGAAGATACCAGGGAAGATTTGCCTCTGGCAAACTGATTTTCCTGTCAAATAAAGTATTATTATTATTATGTATAATACTTCTTATGTTTTAGCTTAAACATCACATGACCTTCTTAATCTTGAAGCTGACGCTCTTTTCAAAATGGCTGACGAAACAGGAAAGCACAGACCAAACTGGTCTAAAGATGAAATTCTGTGATGCAAATTCATAAAAGAGATAAATCACATAAGATCATAATTTGGATCCAACATTACTACTCAGAGTAACCAAAAGCTGCCTGGGAATTTGTAACGTCTCAACTTCAAACCCAAGTGTAAAAAGGGAAAAGAACGAAGTGGAAAAGAAACATCATAATGTTTATAGTAAAAGCAAAAAAGAGCTCACAGAACATTCCAAGAAATTAAGGTTTATGTTTGATGTAGATTAAAAATCTACCAGAAAGAAAAAATAGGCTTTGATTACTAATGATTTTCACGATCACTGTCTTTATGATATTAATTGCTCTTTCTGGTTCTAATAATGGGACTTCCAGTTCATTACTGGGTGGTAAGTATCCATCAGTGCCTAACCTGAAAATTTCTTTTACATTTCAGGTTACCGCCTCAGAAACCTTCCGTCATGCCCAACTGATGACCACTTAATTTGGCTTGAAGTTTACTTTCAAGATCATCGTAGACACAAACTACCTCTTTGTTTCTTTCAGAGTGAAGAGCACATTGAGATCTGTATAAGATCATAAAATTTCATGGAGATATCTTGAAAACTAAACAAATGACTAGCATTTTAGTTCAAAATATATCATTTTCGGTCACATAATTCTTCTTAATTACCTTTAAACAATTTCTAAGATTAAAATATCTGTATCTTTCTTAATACTTAACATATCTCGATAATTCTGGTGTCATTTAAAAGGGTATTTCATTGGATTTGATGGACTTTGAAATTTTTCTCCACATACCTAAATAATAGCAAACACCAAAATGCAATTCGTAATATTTCAATCCATGTTTTAATGACAAAGTTATCGTACTTCTGCTCCAAATTACTTTATATTTATATACGTAAATATCATCCATCTGAATTACTTCTTATTAATATACGTAAAAGTTATTCATATATTCAGTATCTACTGAATTGGTTGTAATTATATTCCCATTACAATGCGGTACAATATATATATACATAATATCTAAATAACAAATTTACGCCATTTTTTACTAGTATTCCAGCAAATTTGATTTTTCTGCTCTTTAAGTTTTGCAATTACGTAGATCACTCGTCCAACTGTCGATGTTCATGACGCTGTATATCTAACTGCCGAATAAAAACAAACATTCAAGATGGCGTATGATTTTTCAAGACTGTTGTACACCAGTTACCTCCCTTGATGTAAACTTTGAAATCCATGACCCACATTCAAGTTTTCGTATTAAGCGTTTATATATTTTATTTTACATACAATTTCGCACTATTTTATAATTGGTGAAATCCATCTTGGTGATGTATGTGAATGAGAAACTTTTATAATTGTAATCGAAATTTGCGTCTCATTTCGTTTGCGTACATTTTTGTACCAGTTATCTCCCCTGAATTCGGAATCCCTGACCTCAATTGATGTTTATATATTAAATGTAGCAGGGTGAATTTTTAAAAGAAACTTGGTTGTTTTTGCGTGGCAAATGAAATTTGACACGCTTTGTTTTCGTTCGGATTATTTTTTTTTTTTTTTTTTTTTTTGGGAAGCTCGCTAGCCCAAACGGAAAGAGATAGACTATTTCTGTTTTCACCAATGGTTTTTATATGGGCTGGAATCAAAATTGAATGTCTAACATGAAATTTTAGCTAACCCGAAAGTGGCTAATTGCATAATTTATACCCCTCTCACTCTTAATTAGCTTAATGGAATAATGGAAGAATATGTATTGGGCAAAACTATTTATTTGCTGAAATTGCGTTACAAATAAAATATGCAGGAACTAAAAGTTAACCAATACAGAATTCCCCCAATACCCAAGAGTGAGAGAGAAATAAAGGAGGAAAAACAGATAAAAAAAAATAATAATAAATAACTAATAGAGTTAAGAAAACTAACATATAAACGGAGAAACTCGTGTATAGCTCAATTGTGGTAAATTAGCTCTAAAGTAATTTCGCTCTATGAACCTTGTATGATTCGAGCTTTTCAGACACATGCGGTTCGAAATATCTCAAATATGCATCGCTCTTCCAAAATCCGAGATCTTGTATTAAATTACCGGGCATACCCGCCCTATGACACCAGGTGGCACCACCCCTCCTAAAGGAATGTCCACTGAATACTACATCACAGTTACAACTCTTAACAATAGATCTTAACTTAGCAATAAAATAATTATATGTTAATACTTGATTATTTTCTGACAACAACAGAGGGCTATCGAGAGAGTGATTGAGGTCCGAATGCATAGATAATAAATTGCGTACAGCAGTCGCGGGGCACAACTTGTGCGTAGGGGAACCTAGGTAAGGCAGTGGTACCTGTAGTTTCCTTTCCCTAAATTGCAATGTTTTAGACCACTTTAATGTAAGAATGAAGTCATCCTCATGAGCTATTATATCTGCAATGCAAATATCCAAAGTGGAATTAAAGTCAGATTTTGCTAAGAAATTACCCGGTCGTAATAAACCGAAAAATCCAATCAGACAAGCTGACCAAAACGAGAGATCAACTATGTTGCTCAGTACAAGTTTGTCCTTTATCATAGATAAAACAGATGGTGAGATCGGAGGCGCACCCTCCTGTGCGTCACCTAATTCGCGCTTTACACCCTTTAAAGTGTGTTCAATAATCCAATTTTCTTTCAAAGGATCAACCAGTCCTTCGATGTGATGCAAATGTTTAATGATTGTCAAATAGGCGCGCACAGTGCCATATTTAAAACCACGTACATCCACCATATACGCGATATACAATGCAATTGTTCGGTCCGTAGCAGGAGTACACTGTAATTTCAATTGCTCACAAAATTGTAAATAAGTCCTCAATTGAGCTTTGTAAGTACGTCTTGTACCTTCCGCCCATCCTTTACGCTGAAATCTTTGGACAGTTGACTCTAACACCTCGCTCAAATCTACCTGGCCACCTAGAATATATAAATGAATTCGACATATGACGAGACAGCTCGACCTG
>JAUJPP010000011.1:2487540-2523609 GCA_030562195.1 Nipponacmea schrenckii
CCGTCCTCCTATTGTGCCAACAGGAGAAATGAAGTTGTTTTGTGCCGCTCTCGTCTTGGACATACTCACCTTACCAACTGTTACCTGCTTAAGCGAGAGCCTCAACCAGTCTGTCAGCACTGTCAGGTTCGCTTGACAGTGAAACACATTCTGATTGAGTGCATGCATCTCAAACCCATAAGATCTCAGCACTACCGTGCTAGATCCTTGTTCCATCTGTTTGCGCAACCTTCTCTTTATGAGAAGGTTGTCGCGTTTTTAAAACAGACTAATCTATATTTTAAATTTTAAAATATATTTTGTGTTATAGTTTTGTTTTTGCTATTTTGTTTTTAGCCCATTTTGGGTTACAACTATTCTGTGATATTGTTTTTAGCATTGTATTGTTGCCCTTTTTGGGTTTTCTGTGATAATTTTTATTTCAATGTATTGATTTTCTAGTTTTAATTTTTGTTGTATTTTAAATCGCATTCAAGTGCTATATAGCCCGTTTTGGTGCTGATGCACTTAAATACATTTCATTTCATTTCATTTTCTAATTTGACTACAGTTTAAACCATATATGTTTAGGCAAAATGGACATATTCTATATTCCCTGGGGATGTTAGTTTCTCTCCCCTTTTCTATTTGCAACATATGACTACTTAAACGAAATCTACTAAAGGCTATCCTATGCTGTTTATTGGTGATTGCATCCAGATACAGTTCTGGTTCCAGAATTGATTTTATCTCACAATAAAACATAAGTTTGGATGAACAATTTATCTCACTATGCCATTCTTGTGAAGCACAATCTTTCACACGTTGGACAAATAATTGCAAGAAATAAATACCATTCCCAACATGCTGGTTGTTCCATACAAAATGAAAACCGTAAGTGTATAACAAATTTCTGATTTTTGTTGCCCAGTTTTCTCTTCCAGCTAGATGCTGCTGATACAACATCGAATAACATCGTTTCGGATATCTATCATCTGACATTGTTAAGATTTTAAGCCAGTATTTGATACATTTTTTTATACAATAATACATATAGTGGGTATCGGCCTAATTCACACAGAACAGCCTGATTGGGCCTAATTCACCTAGAACAGCCTGATTGGGCCTAATTCACCCAGAACAGCCTGATTGGGCCTAATTCACCCAGAACAGCCTGATTGGGCCTAATTCACCCAGAACAGCCTGATTGGGAGATGATATTTTTACTCCAAGTAGTTTCTTACAGAACTGGTACTGTATACTTTCAATAGATTTGTAAGACTGAAAACCCCAAATTTCAGCGCCATAGGTCAGAATAGGCACAATCATGTGATCAAACAAATATAGTGCTTTTTTGTAACATAAATTGGACTTGTTAATAAAGCGATTTACAAGAATAAGACCCTTTTGTGCTGAGGAACATAAAGTTTGAATATTTTTATACCAAGATAGAGTTGGAGTAAATACAATTCAATTAGGTCCATATTAAATGTGTTCCTGGAGTAAAATCCCAGATCTGTTAGAAATAAAACTTTATCGGAATTTATTACTGATAATTCACTTGATGTTTGTGGGATCACAGAAACATGGTTAAAAAACGGCTCTGATAGTTCTGTTATAGCAGCATTGGTGCTAGAAGGCTATTCCATACAGCATTATGCGAGAGGATCACGAGGTGGGGGAGTGGCTTTGATTTTCAAATCATCCATCAAATGCACTAAAATTCAGAGTGAGAGGTTTGATAGTTTCGAAGTACTTGACTGTTCCCTTCTATTTTTAACAGAAAATATTAGACTCATTACGATCTACCGACCACCACATGAAAAGTCGTGTCAAAAAGTTTTTGAAGAGTTTGAACTTTATCTTGATAGATTAATAACTTCTAAATGTGATATGGTTATTTTTGGAGACTTCAACATACATATTGATAATGTGAATGACAGTACAGCCGCCAATTTTCGTGATATCCTCAATAACAGATCTCTTATACAACATATAACATCTGCAACACACAATCGTGGTCATATTCTTGATCTGGTGATAACAAATGATGGTGGACATAAACTTGACAATATCAATGAGTGATAAATTAATATCGGATCATTTTCCTGCCATATTTGAAATAAACATTCAGAGACCTAAACCAATCCGAAAGACAGTAAGTTTTCGTAAATTCAAATCTCTTAATGTTGATCAATTCAGTACAGAAATTGTGAACTCAAATTTCAATGAAATACTTTCTCATTTACATCTTCAAGAAGGAGTATCACAATACGACTCAAAACTTACACAAATTTTAGATTCTGTTTTACCAATAAAAACCAAGACTATAACACTTCGTCCCAACACTCAATGGTTTAAAGACAACATTCTTGAAGCTAAACGGGAACGCAACAAGGCTGAGCACCGCTGGAGAAAATCCCAACTTCACGTTGACAAAGAAATTTATAAAACACTTAAAAACAAAGTTACTAGATTGATCGATGAAGCTAAAGTTGATTTCTATTCGAACAAGATAGAAAATGGTGACAATAGACAAAAGGATTTGTACAAAGTTGTGAACATTCTGTTGAACTATAACTCTGATAAAACTATTCTTCCAGATAGTGAATGTGATGATGAAAGACTTGCCAATTTATTTTCAGATTTCTTTAAGTCCAAAATTCAGAAAATAAGAATAGATATAAACTATTGATTTTGATGCATTTCAGTTTGATTTTAACAAGAATAGTGCCTCTTTGAATAGTTTTGATCAAGTTAATGAGATTACTATCAAGAAGTTAATTATGTCATCAGCTCCAAAGTCATGTTCATTAGACCCTATTCCCACTCCCCTCCTGAAAGATTGCATTGATGATTTAATCCCTGTTATTACCAGTATTATAAATTCCTGCATAGTTACCTCAACTGTTCCTGATATTTTCAAATTAGCTTTTGTAACCCCTCTAATAAAGAAGTCCTCACTTGATCCAAACATTTTCAAAAATTACAGACCAGTTTCAAATCTTAGTTTTATATCAAAAATACTTGAGAAATGTATAGCCAGTCAATTAACAAATTTTATCACTGAAAACCTCCTGTTTGAACCATTTCCAAGTGCTTATAGAAAATTCCATAGTACCGAGACTGCTCTTACCCGTGTTTTTAATGATATCTTAATTGATATTGATAGCAAAAAGTCTGTTCTATTAATTTTACTTGATTTAAGTGCTGCCTTTGATACGGTAGATATTCCTATTTTATTAAAACGACTGTGCAATAGATTTGGTATTTCTGGCAATGCTTTAAGTTTGTTAGAAAGCTATCTTGTAGGTAGAAAACAATGTGTTCTTGTTAATGGCAAAACTACAAAAGATTCAATTTTATCTTTTGGTGTACCTCAAGGCTCAGTTTTAGGTCCAATTTTATTTACCTTGTATACTTCTCCTCTTGGCGACATAGTCAAAAAATATGATCTTAACTTTCATTTTATATGCTGACGATACTCAATTATATATTTCTTTCTGTCCTAATCACCCCACTTCACATCAACTGAGTAAATCACAACTAGAAAAAATTTTCTAAAATTAAACGATGATAAAACTGAATATATGATTTTAGGCTCAAAACACCAACTTAATAAACATGCACAATATATAAATATTCCACTTGTAATTGGTGATTGTAGTATAGACTTCTCTCTCAGCTCGTAATATTGGTGTGATTATGGATAGTGCTATGAGTATGGAAGCTCAAATTAATAATAATATGTAAATTATGTTTTTTAAATATCAGAAATATTGGTAAAATTCGCAAATTTTTAACTGTAGATGCATGCCACAAAATTACTTGTTAATTCTTTCATCACTTCCAGATTAGATAATTTTAATTCTTTATTAGTTGGTTTACCATCAAAACTTATAGTTAAATTACAGAGTGTTCAAAACACTGACGCACGATTGGTGACTCGTTCTAAGAAAACAGATCATATTACACCTATTTTATTGGATTTACATTGGTTACCTGTTAAATATCGAATAAATTTTAAAATTTTACTTCTTACTTTCTAATGCCTGCACAATTTAGCTCCTGGATACCTCGCACACTACGCTCAGGTGATAAATTACTTTTAAAGCCAGTTAGTTATAATTTAATATCTTATGGACAACGTTCTTTTAGTTTTCAAGCCCCATATTTATGGAATAAATTACCGTTTAATATAAGATCTTGTACTTCACTATTTTCTTTTAAGAAACAAATAAAAACATATCTTTTTAAACTTGCATTCGATACTTAGTACATGTACTTTTAATATGGCTTCAATTATGTCTCAGTGTGTATTAAATTGTAGTTATTTTTATCTTTTTTACATTTTTATCATTTTTTCAATGTTTTATATCAACATTTATTATTTATTATCTTTTAACATTATATTGTTTTCTTGTAAAGTGCCTCTGAACACATTTGTGAAAGAGCTCACTATAAATATTTTGTAATAATAAATAAATAAATAATTCCTAAATATTTGTAGTCTTGAACAACCTCAAGTTGTTCCCCTTTATAAAACCATTTTTCATACGATTTCAAGGGCCCACCTATCCTAAATACAATAACTTTAGAGGTGTTAACTTTCATCGAATATTCATCACAAAATTGACTAAGGATATTAATTTGTTTTTGAAGATTTCCTACAGTATCTGACACATTTGCAATATCATCCGCGAAAAGCAACTGAACAATGTTCGGTTCATTTTGATCAATGAATATACGATGACAGTTACATTCTAATAAATCTATGAATTGATTAAGAAACATAATAAAAAGGAATGGACTGAGCATACAACCCTGTTTAGTACCAATGGTACAATCAAAATAATCTGTAAGAGAGTTATCATCACCTAGAACACATGATTTCATACCACAATACATTGAATATAATATTCTGACAATTTTAGTACTAACATTATACTTGACAAGACTAAATAACAACAATGGGTGTTGTGTTAAATCGAAGGCTGATGAGAAATCAATGAAGATACAATACATTCTACCTGATAGTGTAAAACAATTGTCTACTGTACTGTAAGAACGCCTATACCTGGCTTGTTGTTCCCTGAAGATGCCTTCATTGTTTCCCCATTTGACTAATCTTTCAGCTATCAATTTTGTAAATATTTTCCCCATAACATTTAGTAATGATATCCCCCTATAGTTTGTACATATAGACTTATCACGTTTCTTATGTACTGGGAATATAATTGCTTCACTCCATTGTTCAAGGAAAAACTCCTTCAATTAAGATCTTATTAAAGAGTGAGAGTAAATATGGCATTAAAACATCCTTTGAACATTTGAACATGTCAATGATAAGGCCATCCTCACCGGGCGACTTACCATTTTTCATACGATTTAGTGTATTTACTACTTCTGGTGCAGATATACGCGTCGTGAGCGACCATAGCCATATTATCAACACTTTCACGAGCTATGTCTACCAATTCATTATTACCTTGTGTCAACAACTCATTGAAATGATTAAACCATTGTTGATGGGTTATGCAATTACTTGTTATACCATTACTTTTCCTATTAAAACGCTTTAGCTTATTCCACATATCATTACTATCATTAATATTCATAAGTTCATCTATTTCATTTTGTTTATGTAGTGCCTTCTGCTGGTTACAGTAATTTCTAACTTTGCAGTTGCTATTTAGATATGAACTAAGGTTATCTGAAGTTTTACTTATTCTAAAGCATTTAAGGCAGTCATATTTTATTTCTTTTAATTCAGAACATTTTCTATTCCACCATGATGGTTGGGGTTTATGGTTTTTAGGTTTTCGTAACATAAATTGACATGCATTTTGAATATTATATGTCAATATGTTTACTGCCTCATCTATATTGGCTTTGACATGATTTTCAAATTGTTCCTGTGGTTCTAAGTGTGAATTCAAATTTGTTTTGAAAATTTCAATGTATTCAGGACCCCAAGAATATAATAGCCTATTTTTGAAAGATTTTTCCTCTGTTATGCCATTTGGCTCAACATCCTGGTGGAATGTACATACTATAGGAAAGTGATCTAAAATATCACATGATAGAATTTCTAAGGAAACTATGTAATTAAATAGCTCAGGACTAGCAATAAAGTAATCTATTACACTGTTACCCTTAGAGTTGAGGAAGGTGAACTCACTGTTACCCTTCATCTCCCTTAACTCTCCCATTTACGACATAAATTTCAAGTAATTTACATAGGTTGATAAGGTATCTGCCAAATGTATTTATAGTGTTGTCACATGATGACCTCTCTAGATTGAATTCAATTTCAAAAATATTATTTCCAAAAGGGAGGTAATCATCTTTATTTGAGGGTAAATCCGAGAGTTGACCTACCCTTGCATTTAGGTCCCCACAGATAAGTATAGAAGGTTCAAAGTTTTGTGGGAGCCGCGGTTGCTCAGTGGGTTAGACGCTTGCTCGCTAACCTGAAGATCCAGGGTTCAATCCCGGCAAAAGGTCGAGATGAACTTTCGGATTTTTCAGCCCGGTTTCCCCTTGTCAGTGATGCAGGTCGGAGGGACTGACATGGAAAAAGCGTCTAGTCGTTCGGATGGGACAATAAACCGAGGCCCCGTGTGCTACAGGCTGTGCACGTTAAAGATCCCTCGACAGTTGGAAATCGCAAAAAGAGTAGGCTAATGCCGCTGTCCTGGCAAAATTTCCCTCATTGCACACTGCATGGCGTTGCCCGTCTTCATTAGCCCATAAGGTGCAGAAGAGTAGGACGTAAAACTCCATTCATTTCATTTCATTTCAAAGTTTTGAGACTCAATTATTTGGCATATACCCTCCTCTATGATATTGATTCCATTTTGTTTGCCATCATACAACACATTGTAAGTATTGGAGTTCTCTGGGGGTACATACAGGAAACAAACTAAAATATCATTTTGAGAGTTCATTAACTTCCTATCCAACATTATAAATATACTTGAATATTCATGTAAGTAAACCTTTTTTACAAACTTTTTCATGTAATCGTTGAGATAAACACATGCCCCATGGGGGACTGCACCATAAATAGAATTTTTATGACCGTGGTTTGAGAACATAGTATGATTTGGGAAGATAGATTTGAGTTCAATATCATCTGAAGCCATAGTTTCTTGCAAGAAAATACAATCATAAGTAATGAGATATCAGGCCTTTCTTTCAAATTTGAGATGCCATTTATGTTCCAATAAATGATTTTTATACGCCCACATGGAAATGTGGACGTATATTGCCGTCGCCCCTGTCCGTCCGTCCGTCCGTCCGTCGGTCCGTCCACATTTGTTGTATCCACGATAGAGGCTACAGTTTTTATCCGATCTTAATGAAACTTGGTATACATGTATATATTGATGATATCTCGGTCAAGTTCGAAAATGGAAATTATCGCATGAACGGTTTTTGAGTTATTGCACTTGACTTAGTAAAACGCGTCAAATTTGGTTTGTATCCACAATAGAGGCTACAATTTTTATCCAATATTAATGAAACTTGGTATACATGTATATATTGATGATATCTCGGTCAAGTTCGAAAATGGAAATTATCGCATGAACGGTTTTTGAGTTATTGCCCTTGACTTAGTAAAAACGCGTTAAATTTGGGTTGTATCCACAATAGAGGCTACAGTTTTCATCCGATCTTAATGAAACTTGGTATTCATGTATATATTGATGATATCTCGGTCAAGTTCGAAAAAAGAAATAATCGCATGAGCGGTTTTTGAGTTATTGCCCTTGACTTAGTAAAAACGTGTCAAATTTGGGTTGTATCCACAATAGAGCTACAGTTTTTATCCGATCTTAATGAAACTTGTTATACATGTATATATTAAGGATATCTCGGTCAAGTTCGAAAATGGAAATTATCGCAGAAACGGTTTTTGAGTTATTGCCCTTGACTTAGTAAAAACGCGTCAAATTCGGGTTGTATCCAAAATTGAAGCTAAAGTTTTTATCCGATCTTAATGAAACTTGGTATACCTGTATATATTGATATCTCGGTCAAGTTTGAAAATGGAAATTATCGCATGAACGGTTTTTGAGTTATGGCCTTGACTTAGAAAAATCTTATCAAAATTTTAGTTTCGATGCAATAAATCCTCCAATTTTCAGAGGATGTTGATGAAACTTGGTGTGAGCATTGGAATTGATTAGGCCTCAGTCAAGTTTGAATTTGACAGTTTTTCAATGAATTGTTTTAAGTTATTGCCCTTGACTTAGTAAAATTGCGTCAAAATTCTATTGTGGTTGCAATAAGAAGCTTTAATTTTCAAAGGATTTTGATGGAACTTGGTGTAAGCATCAGAATTGATAAGACATTAGACTTTTTTTTAACAAATGGTTTTGGGGTTATTGCCCTTGACTTAGTAAAATTGCGTCAAAAATATTTGTGGGTGCAAAATAAGCTACAATATTTTAATAGATTTGATAAAACTTGGTAAGAGTATTGAAATAGATAAGATGGTGGTCAAGTTCTAATTTGACAATTTTCCATATGAACAGTTTTTGCCCTTAACTTCAATATTAATTCAGTGAATGTTTTTTGAGTTATTGCTCTATTTATCTTTCAAATTCAATGCTGCCAGTGGGCGTATGTTACCTTGCCTGGCAAGCTATCTTAAATGTTTTTTTAGAAGGTAAATTTTTGCTTTGGACCTGGCCTTTATATCAATAATTTTCATTATTTACAATTTCATTTTTATCAGTGTCATACCTATAAATAATGTCATTAATAACCAGTTTATCAAATGTCAAAAGAGTTTTACAGTTAGGATTTTCACGTTTAGCTTCGTTTCTGAATTTAATTAGTTCTTTTCTAGCTTTTCTCAAATCAACACTGTAATCTTCACTTATCTTAACTGGACTGTCCTTGGTTAGTTTTCCTCTAGCTGCTCTCAGAACACTATTTCTATCCTTTATTCTAATAAATTTTAACAACATACCCCTAGGTTTTCTTGGTTGATTTGTATGAGTCTGTTTCTTTCCTATTCTGCAAATCCGAGACCGTCTGCATGCATTTCTGTAAAAGAAGAGGTTTGCACCTTGACCCAGTGCTATGTTTGGACAATGCTGTCGTTCCTGTTGTACAGGAATTTAAATTCCTTGGTCTTACCTTTGACAGCAAGCTTTCTTTCCGTCCACACATTAAAATCCTCAAGAACAAATGTCTGAAAGCTCTCAAGATACTAAGAGTCTTATCCAACACTGACTGGGGAGCTGACCGTAAGGTCCTCCGATTATATCGAGCTTTGGTTCGATCCAAGCTCGATTATGGGTGCCAGGTGTATGGTTCAGCTCGTCCATCCTACCTCAAAGAGCTTGACACCATACACAACCAAGGACTTAGAATCAGTTTAGGCGCTTTTCGCACAACTGCAGTTGAAAATCTGTCTGTGAGCATTGTCAGGTTCGCCTGACAGTGAAACACATTCTGATTGAGTGCACGCATCTCAAACCTATAAGATCTCAGCACTACCGTGCTAGATCCTTGTTCCATCTGTTTGCGCAACCTTCTCTTTATGAGAAGGTTGTCGCGTTTTTAAAACAGACTAATCTGTATTTTAAATTTTGTGTTTTAGTTTAGTTTTGCTATTTTGTTTTTAGCCCATCTTGGGTTACAACCATTCTGTGATATTGTTTTTAGCATTGTTTTGTCGCCCTTTTTGGTGTTTCTGTGATAATTTTTATTTTAATGTATTGATTTTCTAGTTCTAATTTTTGTTTTTATTTTAAATCGTATTCAAGTGCTATATAGCCCGTTTTGATGCTGATGCACTTTAATACATTTCAATTCATTTCCTATTCTGTAAACCTCTGATAAATTCTGAACCTTGTAAATTACCATCAATTATAGTTGTGAGGAATTTGAGTGCTTCTTCTTCCGTATTCTCATCTTGTGATTCCTCTATTCCACATATTATTAGATTGGATTTTCTATCTTTATTCTCTATAGTTTGGATTTTATTCTTTAAATTTTTGTTTTCTTTCTCTAATTGGTTAATCTTCTCATTTAATACTGCATACGATTCCCTTGTTTACTTACTAAGTTTTCCTATCTCATCTTCTAACTTTATAGAACAGGTAGTCAGTTGCTTTGAAAGATCGGTTATCATGCATTTTAATTTACCAACAATATTCTGCCCTTCTACTGTAGCTTTTGACACTTGTACTTCTCCATTATTTGTGCTTAATAAAGTTTGCTACCATTATCCCAATACCTAAACCTGGTAAGGATCCTACGAATCCTACAAATTATCGCCCTATTGCATTGACCAGCTGCATATGTAAAACCATGGAACGGATGATCAATAGAAGGCTCGTTTGGCACCTTGAGTCAAACAATCTACTTACTCACCTCCAATGTGGATTTCCCTCCAGTGGACCAGGGTTAAGAATAGGTCCACCGTCCCCCATTGCGTGTCGTAAAAGGCGACTGAATTGAGGCTCCTCGTTTGCCGTGAGGTGCGACCCGTGTCAGTTTTGAATGGACTCCTGGTGGTTGAGGGTAACATAATAATAATAATAATAAACTCTTTATTTTACATGGGTCAGAATTAGGCCCAATACACAAGGACATGGTCCTGTCTCACATTCAGCCCATGGGGCAATACATTGGGGAAAAAAAAAAAAAAAATACATAATATCTCAATATACAATTCGTCTGAAATACTAAAAATACACAAGTACATGTGTATCAAATGGACAGAGATATGTTCCGGCGATCAAGTACATGACCACAAATAAATATACAATACTTCACGTACAATTTGTTTAAAAATACACAAGTACATGTGCATGAATGGAAAGATTTTCAACCTACAATTTGTTTATAAAATGGATGTAATATATAGTTCCCGCGGCCATGCACACGACCGCAAAAAATCACGTATTATTTCAACGTACAATTTATTTTCAAATACACAATTACATGTGTAAATAATGGACAGATTTATCTTCCGGCGATCAAGTACATGACAGCAAAAACCATATATCATTTCAATGTACAATTAGTTTTAAAATACACAAGTACATGTGTATAAAATGGACAGATTCATCATTCTGCGATCAAGTACATGACCACAAAAACCAAGGAATAGACAAGTACATCTGCATGAGACGATCAGACATCAAAACATACATATAAAAAAAAAGAAAAAAAGAAAAAAAGAATTGCCAAAGCGTCAGTGCAATGTGCTGCGAGCGGGCTACCCAACCCTACTCCATTTTATGTTCTTATTTTGCTATGGAAGGGGAGGTAGGATTTATCCATGCTCAAGACCAGCTTTAAGGATGTTTACTCATCCCCCGACAGTAGTAATTTAGATTTTCAAAATGGTTCAAGTTAGGCCAAAATAGAATTGTTGGTGGTGATATTCCTGTGGGAAAGGGAAAATAAAATTAATAAATTACTTAAATCATTAAATCATGGAGAAACACAATTGTTAAGAAAGATTACCAAGAATCATCCTTCGAAAAGTCTTAAAATCTGATGCTGATTTAATATTTTCGTCTAGACCATTCCATAAAATTGATCCTTTGTATTTAATACTTTGTTTAATCAAATTGATTCGTGGTTTTTGCACCAAAACATCACTTTGGGCCAGGGGATTCCTAGACGGGTGGCCAGTATGGCCCATACTGGTCAATCGGCTTTTCGTGTTGAGCTTCTAAGTCGGTGGTCAGAACAGATAAAACTTTTTCTAATTATAGATTATTTCCTTATCCTTCAGTTCATTTCACCGACTCAGAAGCAGCGGCTTGGGTCAATTGGGTATAAATAAAATGAAAGTTCGGAATATATTTGCTCCATCCAGAACTTTTCATTCCCTTTTTTTATCTGAGTATATCTCCTGATTACCCCTAGGGCGCTGGCGCTGGATTACCGCGCCAAGCCCGCGCGGAAGTCGTGGTCCGTGGTGGTCGGGGGTCTCGGGAGATGAATCCTTTACATTCCACTCATGGCTGCACAACTTTAAAAAAATACTAACGAGCGTAAACGCCGGTTAACTGAGGCCGAATTTACCGATTCGTCTAACTCAGACGAATCATGGCCTCGGTTTCTTGTCAGTGACAGTAGTGACCCTGAGAAAGCATTATCATCATTATCTCCATTTGCTATTGCTAAAGGTTTGACTGGCCTTGCCAGTGAGCCCAAATCAATAAAAAAAATTACGTAGTGGGTCCTTGTTGGTCGATTGCTCTCGTAAATCCATTCAGAGCTCTTTTTAAAATCCTCCTTATTAGCTAACATTCCAATTAAAGTTACGCCTCATTTCTCACTGAACTCCTGTAAAGGGGTCATTCGACATCCAGACCTAAATGGATTTTCAGTTGAGGAAATGAAGGAGGAATTAAAAGATATTGGCGTCACGAACGTTGATAGGATATCCATCTGTCGTGACGGCCAATTAATTCCAACTAACACGTTTATTCTTTTATTCAACCAACCGCATTTATAATCAGAAATAAAAGTAGGCTACCTTAACGTCAAAGTTTCTCACTACATTCCAAACCCTCTCAGGTGTTACAACTGTCAACGCTTCGGGCATGGAACTCGAACTTGTAAGAGTTCAATTCGATGTGCGCGTTGTGGACAGTCCGGGTATGACAGCAAGGATTGCGCTGAAGCACCTTGCTGCTTCAACTGCGAAGGAAAGCACCCAGCATTTTCCAAAGACTGTCCCAAGTGGCAAATTGAAAAAAAAATTAATAAAGTAAAGATAGAAAATAAATTATCATATCCCGAAGCGAGGAAGGTTGTAGAAGGTGCAACTCCATCTACTCCTTCCGGAAAGACTTTCGCTTATGTGGTTAAGGCATCTACAAAATCTGTAGAATGCCAAACCGACGTTTCTTGGCTGCAGCGATTACCATTAGCTTCTCCGGCCTTGTTACCATCTGTTCTAGAAACAACTGCATCTACATCATCAGCTACTCAGACTCCTCAAATTGAGAAGTCAAGTGCTGATGATCGTAATTCTATTATACCATCTAAAGACATTCAGCCAAAAGGGACTGGTAAAAACAGTCCAGAGCTACGTAATGGCTCTTTATTACTTGAATGTCACCGTAAGATCCATTCTGAACTCATTTTAAAATCAACATCTTTAGTAAATATTCCTATTACTGTCTCACCTCATTTCTCTTTGAACTCCTCTAAGGGTGTTGTACGGCACCCTGACCTTAGTGGTTGTTCTTCAGAAGAAATGAAGGAAGAATTAAAAGATATTGGAGTCACGAACGTCGATCGCATATCTATCCGTCGTGACGGCCAATTAATTCCAACAAATACATTCATTCTTCTATTTGACAGACCAAATTTACCATCAGAAATAAAAGTAGGATATTTAAATATCAAGGTATCGCCATTTATTCCTAACCCTCACAGGTGTTTTAATTGTCAGCGCTTCGGGCACGGAACAGTCCAAGGAAAAACGTAGCGAAAGTCTTTCTTATGATAATTATGACAAGCCTACAAAGAACCATGGATCCCCTTCCTCCAAAAGGGAGGAAAGGATCTTTTGAAGTCTGCCATATCTGATAGTATAGATATGGAGACTTCAGAGGTTGATGCGGAAGTCTTCAACCCCCCTTGCCGCAAACCTTGTAGTCCAATTAAACCACCCTGACGATGCATCCAAAAAATGTTATAATGCAATGGAATTGTCGAGTTTTAAGCCATAATCTTAATGAAGTTCAGCTATTAATTCAACAATACAATTCGTTGGCTATTTGTCTCCAAGAGACATTCCTCTAGCCAACGGATTTACACTTAGTGCCATTTAAACATTTTGTTTCCTACCACCATTATGGCACTGTTGATGACAAGGTCTCGGGTGGTGTTTCTATTATTGTTAATAGAAACGTTGCCCAGTCCGAAGTCACACTCAATTCTCCTCTGCAAGTAAGCAATTGTATGAGGCTAAGCCTCGTGCAATTTCTTCTTTTGGAGTCCGCATTCAACCCCTTATGTCAGCGGCTGGAATCAGCCACGACAGTATTGCGGACTTTATAATGACCACAACTCCACCGTGGTCAATTGCTCCATTTCAGATAGACTTTAGTCTATCAAGCAATAAGAAGTCACAGACAAGCTCGATCGTCTTTAAGTCTAAATTTCTTGAATTAAGGACTAAATATGGGGATTATTCTCCTTTCTATACAGATGGGTCCAAGGATGGTGATAAGGTAGCAGCCGCTACTGTGACGCCATCCGAAGTCCTGTCTGTATCTCTTCCACCAGCAGCCTCTATTTTAACTGCAGAACTCGTTGCCATTTTACAGGCACTCGAGTTCTTTCAGTCCTCATTATCATTAAAAAAATGTATTATCTATTCTGATTCTCTGTCCGCATTACAAGCTATTCATAACATCCAGCTTGTGCACCCAATAATCGGAGATATTTACAAGCTCTCGGGGCCAAAAAAGGACATTGTCCCTTGTTGGCTCCCCAGTCACATGGATATACGGGGGAATGACCGGGCAGATGCGGCGGCTAAGGCTGCTTTGTCACTGCCGGTCTCCCCCTTTTCCTTGCCTTACACCGACTTTAAGTCGGTGATAAGGACTTTTATTTTGCAACGATGGCAGCAAAAATGGGATGCTGCAGATACAAACAAACTTCATGCCATCAAGCCTCTTTTGGGGGATTGGCCATCCTCCTATTGTGCCAACAGGAGAAATGAAGTTGTTTTGTGTCGCTCTCGTCTTGGACATACTCACCTTACCAACTCTTACCTGCTCAAGCGAGAGCCTCAACCAGTCTGTGAGCATTGCCAGGTTCGCCTGACAGTGAAACACATTCTGATTGAGTGCACGCATCTCAAACCTATAAGATCTCAGCACTACCGTGCTAGATCCTTGTTCCATCTGTTTGCGCAACCTTCTCTTTATGAGAAGGTTGTCGCGTTTTTAAAACAGACTAATCTGTATTTTAAATTTTAAAATATATTTTGTGTTATAGTTTTGTTTTTGCTATTTTGTTTTTAGCCCATTTTGGGTTACAACCATTCTGTGATATTGTTTTTAGCATTGTTTTGTTGCCCTTTTTGGGGTTTCTGTGATGGTTTTTATTTTACTGTATTGATTTTCTAGTTTTAATTTTTGTTTTTATTTTAAATCGTATTCAAGTGCTATATAGCCCGTTTTGGTGCTGAGGCACTTTAATACATTTCATTTCATTTCTAGATTGAATTCAATTTTAAAAATATTATTTCCAAAAGGGAGGTAATCATCTTTATTTGAGAGTAAATCCGAGAGTTGACCTACCCTTGGATTTAGGTCCCCACAGATAAGTATAGAAGGTTCAAAGTTTTGAGACTCAATTATACATGTAAGTAAACCTTTTTTACAAACTTTTTCATATAATCGTTGAGATAAACACATGCCCCATGGGGGACTGCACCATATATAGAATTTTTATGACCGTGGTTTGAGAACATAGTATGATTTGGGAAGATAGATTTAAGTTCAATACCATCTGAAGCCATAGTTTCTTGCAAGAAAATACAATCATAAGTAATAAAAGATGATGAGATATCAGGCCTTTCTTTCAAATTTGAGATGCCATTTTTGTTCCAATAAATGATTTTAATTGTTTTTTTTGAAGGTGAATTTTTGCTTTGGACCTGGCCTCTATATCAATAATTTTCATTATTTACAATTTCATTTTTATCAGTGTTATACCTATAAATAATGTCATTAATAACCAGTTTATCAAATGTCAAAAGAGTTTTACAGTTAGGATTTTCACGTTTAGCTTCGTTTCTGAATTTAATTCGTTCTTTTCTAGCTTTTCTCAAATCAACACTGTTATCTTCACTTATCTTAACTGGACTGTCCTTGGTTAGTTTTCCTCTAGCTACTCTCAGAACACTATTTCTCTCCTTTATTCTAATAAATTTTAACAACATACCCCTAGGTTTTCTTGGTTGATTTGTATGAGTCTGTTTCTTTCCTATTCTGTAAACCTCTGATAAATCACCAGCTTGTAAATTACCATCAATTATAGTTGTGAGGAATTTGAGTGCTTCTTCTTGCGTATTCTCATCTTGTGATTCCTCTATTCCACATATTATTAGATTGGATTTTCTATCTTTATTCTCTATAATTTGGATTTTATTCTTTAAAGTTTTGTTTTCTTTCTCTAATTGGTTAATCTTCTCATTTAATACTGCATACGATTCCCTTGTTTACTTACTAAGTTTTCCTATCTCATCTTCTAACTTTGTAGAACAGGTAGTCAGTTGCTTTGAAAGATCGGTTATCATGCATTTTAATTCACCAACAATATTCTGCCCTTCTACTGTAGCTTTTGACACTTGTACTCCTCCATTATTTGTGCTTAATAAAGTTTGCTACCATTATCCCAATACCTAAACCTGGTAAGGATCCTACGAATCCTACAAATTATCGCCCTATTGCATTGACCAGCTGCATTTGTAAAACCATGGAACGGATGATCAATAGAAGGCTCGTTTGGCACCTCGAGTCCAACAATCTACTTACTTACCTCCAATGTGGATTTCGGTCCCAAAGGTCCCCCAGTGGACCGGGGTTAAGAATAGGTCCACCGTCCCCCATTGCGTGTCGCAAAAGGCGACTGAATTGGGGCTCCTCGTTTGCCGTGAGGTGCGACCCGTGTCGGTTTTGAATGGACTCCTGGTGGTTGAGGGTAACATACTTCCCAATACATCACTTTGGGCCAGGGGATTCCTAGACGGGTGGCCAGTGTGGCCCACACTGGTCAATCGGCTTGTCGTGTTGAGCCTATGAGTCGGTGGTCAGAACAGATAAAACTTTTCTAATCACAGATTATATTCTTATCCTCCAATTCAATTCACCGACTCAGAAGCAGCGGCTTGGGTCAATTGGGTATAAATAAAATGAAAGTTCGGAATATATTTGCTCCATCCAGAACGTTTCATTATTTATCTGAGTATATCTCCTGATAACCCCTAGGGCGCTGGCGCTGGATTACCGCGCCAAGCCCGCGCGGAAGTCGTGGTCCGTGGTGGTCGGGGGTCTCGGGAGATGAATCCTTTACATTCCACTCATGGCTACACAACTTTAAAAAAATACTAACGAGCGTAAACGCCGGTTAACTGAGGACGAATTTACCGATTCGTCTAACTCAGACGAATCATGGCCTCGGTTTCTTGTCAGTGACAGAAGTGACCCTGAGAAAGCATTATCATCATTATCTCCATTTGCTATTGCTAAAGGTTTGACTGGCCTTGCCAGTGAGCCCAAATCAATAAAAAAAAATTACGTAGTGGGTCCTTTTTGGTTGAATGCTCTCGTAAAATCCATTCAGAGCTATTATTAAAATCCTCCTTATTAGCTAACATTCCAATTAAAGTTACGCCTCATTTCTCACTTAACTCCTGTAAAGGGGTCATTCGACAATCCAGACCTAAATGGATGTTCAGCTGAGGAATTGAAGGAGGAATTAAAAGATATTGGCGTCACGAATGTTGATAGGATATCCATCCGTCGTGACGGCCAATTAATTCCAACTAACACGTTTATTCTTTTATTCAACCAACCGCATTTACCATAAGAAATAAAAGTAGGCTACCTAAACATCAAAGTTTCTCACTACATTCCAAACCCTCTCAGGTGTTACAACTGTCAACGCTTCGGGCATGGAACTCGAACTTGTAAGAGTTCAATTCGATGTGCGCGTTGTGGACAGTCCGGGTATGACAGCAAGGATTGCGCTGAAGCACCTTGCTGCTTCAACTGCGAAGGAAAGCACCCAGCCTTTTCCAAAGACTGTCCCAAGTGGCAAATTGAAAAAAAAAATTAATGAAGTAAAGATAGAAAATAAATTATCATATCCCGAAGCGAGGAAGGTTGTAGAAGGTGCAACTCCATCTACTCCTTCCGGAAAGACTTTCGCTTATGTGGTTAAGGCATCTACAAAATCTGTAGAATGCCAAACCGACGTTTCTTGGCTGCAGGGATTAACATTAGCTTCTCCGGCCTTGTTACCATCTGTTCTAGAAACAACTGCATCTACATCATCAGCTACTCAGACTCCTCAAATTGAGAAGTCAAGTGCTGATGACCATAGTTCTATTATACCATCTAAAGACATTCAGCCAAAAGGGACTGGTAAAAACAGTCCAGAGCTACGGGTGGCTAGTGTGGCCCACGCTGGTCAATCGGCTTGTCGTGTTGAGCCAATGAGTCGGTGGTCAGAACAGATAAAACTTTTTTCTAATCACAGAATATATTCTTATCCTTCAGTTCATTTCACCGACTCAGAAGCAGCGGCTTGGGTCAATTAGGTAGAAAAAGAAATAAAAGTTCGGAATTTATTTGCGCCATTCAGAGCTTTTATTTTTTTTTTTTTATCTGAGTATATCTCCCGATTCCCCTTTAGGGCGCTGGCGCTGGAGTCCCGCGCCGAGCCTGCGCGGAGGTCGTGGTCCGTGGTGGTCGGGGTCTCGGGAGATGAATCCTCATATTATTCTTCATGGCTACTTTTAAAGCCCTAACCAAAAAAACAATAAACGTAGGCTAACCGAGGCAGAATTTACTGAATCATCTAGCTCGTCTAGTGATTCCTGGCCTCGGTTTCTTGTCATCAATAGTAGTGACCCTGAGAGGTCTTTGGCATCATTGTCACCATTTACTATCGCCAAAGGAATAGCTGGTTTGGCTAGTGAGCCCAAATCCATCAAAAAACTTCGTAATGGCTCTTTATTACTTGAATGTCACCGTAAGATCCATTCTGAACTCATTTTAAAATCAACATCTTTAGTAAATATTCCTATTACTGTCTCACCTCATTTCTCTTTGAACTCCTCTTAGGGTGTTGTACGGCACCCTGACCTTAGGGGTTTTTTAAAAAAGAAAAAAAAATTTAAAATTCCAACAAAATTAAAAAAATTTCATTCTTCTCTTTGACAGACCAAATTTACCATCAGAAATAAAAGTAGGATATTTAAATATCAAGGTATCGCCATTTATTCCTAACCCTCTCAGGTGTTATAATTGTCAGCGCTTCGGGCATGGAACTCGGACTTGCAAGAGTTCGTTGCGATGTGCGCGTTGTGGCAAATCCGGGCACGACAGCAAGGATTGTAGTGATACTCCTTGCTGTTGCAACTGTAATGGAAACCATGTCGCTTTCTCCAAGGACTGCCCTAAGTGGAAATTGGAGAAGCATATCCAAAAAGTAAAGGTGGAAACCAAGGTTTCCTATCCCGAAGCGCGGAAGGTTGTAGAAGGGGAAACCCCATCTACACCTTCTGGAAAGACTTTCGCTAGTGTCGTTAAGGCTTCTACTAGATCTATAGAATGCCAGACCGACATTACTTGGCTGAAGCGAGTGCCAACCCCGTCTTCAGCGTTATTATCATCTGATCCTGACGCAACTGCATCTACATCATCAGCTACTCAGACTGAAAAGTCAAGTACTGATGATAGTAGTTTTAGTCAGTCTTCCAAGGACGTTCAGCCAAAGGGGACTGGTAAACAGTCCAAGGCAAAACGTAGCGAAAGTCTTTCTTATGACAAGCCTACAAAAAAGCATGGATCCTCTTCCTCCAAAAAGGGAGGAAGGGATCTTTTGAAGTCTGCCATATCTGATAGTATAGATATGGAGACTTCAGAGGTTGATGCGGAAGTCTTCAACCCCCCTTGCCGCAAACCTCGTAGTCCAATTAAACCACCCTGACGATGCATCCAAAAAATAATATAATGCAATGGAATTGTCGAGGTTTAAGCCATAATCTTAATGAAGTTCAGCTATTAATTCAACAATACAATCCGTTGGC
This sequence comes from Nipponacmea schrenckii, assembly GCA_030562195.1. Classification (NCBI taxonomy): domain Eukaryota; kingdom Metazoa; phylum Mollusca; class Gastropoda; family Lottiidae; genus Nipponacmea; species Nipponacmea schrenckii. Next base: position 2,507,348 of record JAUJPP010000011.1, read on the forward strand.
TATTTGTCTCCAAGAAACATTCCTCAAGTCAACGGATTTGCGTATAGTGCCATTCAAACACCTTGTTTCCTACTACCATTATGGCACTGGTGATGACAAGGTCTCGGGTGGTGTTTCTATTATTGTTAATAGAAACGTTGCCCAGTCCGAAGTCACACTCAATTCTCCTCTGCAAGTAAGCAATTGTATGAGGCTAAGCCTCGTGCAATTTCTTCTTTTGTAGCCCGCATTCAACCACTTTTGTCAGCGGCTGGTATCAGTCACGACAGTATTGCGGACTTCATAATGACCACAACTCCACCATGGTCTATTGCTCCATTTCAGATAGACTTTAGTCTATCAAGCAATAAGATATCGCAGACAAGCTCTATTGTCTTCAAGTCTAAATTTCTTGAATTAAGGACTAAATATGGGGATTATTCTCCTTTTATAGAGATGGGTCCAAGGATGGTGATAAGGTAGCAGCCGCTACTGTGACGCCATCCTGTCTGTATCTCTTCCATCAGCAGCCTCTATTTTCACAGCAGAACTCGTTGCCATCTTACAGGCACTCGAGTTCTTTCAATCCTCATCATCATTAAAAAAATGTATAATCTATTCTGATTCTTTGTCCGCATTACAAGCTATCCATAACATCCAGCTTGTGCACCCAATAATCGGAGATATTTACAAGCTCTCTGGGCCGAAAAAAGACATTGTTCTTTGTTGGCTCCCCAGTCACATGGACATACGGGGGAATGACCGGGCAGATGCGGCGGCTAAGGCTGCTTTGTCATTGCCGGTCTCCTCCTTTTCCTTGCCTTACACTGACTTTAAGTCGGTGATAAGGACTTTTATGTTGCAACGATGGCAGCAAAAGTGGGATGCTGCAGATACAAACAAACTTCATGCTATCAAATCTGTCTTGGGGGACTGGCAATCCTCCTATTGTGCCAACAGGAGAAATGAAGTTGTTTTGTGTCGCTCTCGTGTTGGACATACTCACCTTACCAACTGTTACCTGCTCAAGCGAGAACCTCAGCCAGTCTGTGAGCACTGCCAGGTTCGCCTGACAGTGAAACACATTCTGATTGAGTGCACGCATCTCAAACCTATAAGATCTCAGCACTACCGTGCTAGATCCTTGTTCCATCTGTTTGCGCATCCTTCTCTTTATGAGAAGGTTGTCGCGTTTTTTTTAAAGCAGACTAATCTGTATTTTAAATTTTGTGTTTTAGTTTAGTTTTGCTATTTTGTTTTTAGCCCATCTTGGGTTACAACCATTCTGTGATATAGTTTTTAGCATTGTTTTGTTGCCCTTTTAGGGGTTTCTGTGATAATTTTTATTTTAATGTATTGATTTTCTAGTTTTAATTTTTGTTTTTATTTTAAATCGTATTCAAGTGCTATATAACCCGTTTTGGTGCTGATGCACTTTAATACTTTAATTTTATTTCTCCTCTGCAAGTAATTGCCGTGCGAGTAACACTCCACGTGCCTATTACCCTCTGTTCCATCTATTTGCCACCTAACTCAACTCTATAATCCCTAGCGAATTAGATGAACTTGTTGCCCAGCTTCCTTCTCCTTGCATTTTGCTCGGAGATTTCAATGGTCACCATTCTTTTTGGGGTAGTCCAGATGACAACAGCAGAGGAAAATTAATAGCTGACTTCATTTATGACAAAGATCTTTGTATCTTTAATGACGAATCGCCTACATATTTCTGTTCAAGAACAAAAACATTTTCTCATCTAGATCTGACAATTAGCTCACCATCTTTGTTCCAAGATTTTTCTTGGAGTGTCCACGGCGATCTGTGCCACAGTGATCATTATCCTTTGATTTTATGGAATAATGGTCCTTCACCAGTAGACAGGTCACAAAGATGGAAACTCTCTAAAGCTAATTGGTCCCTCTTTTAGGCGATTTGCATTTCTTCTTTTCCTCAAGATGATCTAGATGAAGCAGAAGACCCGATGAAACTATTTACGACCATCCTCCAAGATGTATCGGGTCAGGCGATTCGTAAATGCTCGGCAACTCCAAAACCATAATTTAATAAAGACTGTAAGACAGCACTGAAAGAACGTAATCGTGCTTTGCGACAGCTTGAACGTGCTCCTTCCGATGACAACGTGGCCTCTTTTCGCATTGCACGGGCCAAAGCCAGGCGGACTATCCGCCAGGCAAAGACATCGTCATGGCAGGAGTACGTGTCAAAGATCAACAGTCGTACGTCTTCCAAATCAGTCTGGGATAGGATTCGTAGGATCAAGGGTAAAGCAGATACAATATCTGTGAACCATCTAGAAGTCGATGGCTCAACGCTCACCACTCACCACTCACCACACTCCCAGATATTGCTAACTCCTTAGAATGTAATTTTTTATACAATTCATCCTCAAACTTTTCCTCCGATGCTTTCCAGAGAGTCCGTCTCCGGGAAGAGAGGAAAAGGTTAAATTTTACATCCAAAAATGAGGAATATTACAATGAAAAATTAACTATATCTGAACTAAAGTATTCTTTAAAACAGGCCCATGATACAGCTACTGGGCCTGACGATATTCATTATCAGATCCTAAAACATCTTCCTTACCCAATATTAAAAAAGTTTTACTTATATTTAACCAGATTTGGGATGAAGGTGTCTTCGTGGAGGATTGCTACCATAATTCCCATCCCTAAACCTGGTAAAGATCCTACGAATTCTACTAATTATTGCCCTACTGCATTGACCAGTTGCATTTGTAAAACCATGGAGCGGATGATCAATAGAAAACTCGTTTGGCACCTCGAGTCAAACAATCTTCGTACTTTCCTCCAATGTCGATTTCGGTCCTCAAAGGAGCACTCTTGACCATCTCGTTAGATTTGAATCGTTCGTCAGGGACGCCTTCATCCAAAATCACCATTTAGTAGCCATATTTTTTTTATTTGGAGAAGGCATATGACACTACTTGGAGATATGGCATTCTTCGTGATCTCTTTGACTTCGGTCTTCGAGGAAGATTGCCATTATTAATCTCAAATTTCCTACATGATAGGAGTTTAAGGTACGACTTGGCTCCATTTAATCCGACTCTTTTCCTCAGGATAATGGAGTTCCTCAGGGTAGCATATTATCCGTTACCCTTTTTTCCATCAAAATAAATTCCACCACGTCGTGCCTAGAGGGTGGATTGATGGCTCTCTGTATGTTGATGACTTTCAGATGTGTTACAGTTCTACTAACATGCTGACGATCGAACGTCAGTTGAAGCTTTGCTTAAACAATCAAAGGGCAATGGGCAACTGATAATGGATTTCGATTTTCGAAATCCAAGACCATCTGCATGCATTTCTGTAAAAAAAGAGGTTTGCACCTTGACCCAGTGCTACGTTTGGACAATGCTGTCTTTCCCCTGTTGTACAGGAATTTAAATTCCTTGGTCTTACCTTTGACAGCAAGCTTTCTTTTCGTCCACATATTAAAATCCTCAAGAAAAAATGTCTGAAAGCTCTCAACATACTGAGAGTCTTATCCAACACTGACTGGGGAGCTGACCGTAAGGTCCTCCTCCGATTATATAGAGCTTTGGTCCGATCCAAGCTCGATTATGGGTGCCAGGTGTATGGTTCAGCTCGTCCATCCTATCTCAAAGAGCTTGATACCATACACAACCAAGGACTTAGAATCAGTTTAGGCGCTTTTCGCACAACTCCAGTTGAAAGTCTGTACGCCGAGGCTAATGAACCCCTGTACGACAGACGTGATAGACTTTCACTACAGTATGCTATTAAAATAGCATCTTTGCCATACCATCCGGCTCACCGCCCCGTATTTAGTCCTTATTTTGAGCATTTGTACGAGGCAAAGCCTCGTGCAATTTCTTCTTTTGGAGTCCGCATTCAACCACCCTTTTTTTCAGCGGCTGGTATCAGCCACGACAGTATTGCGGACTTCATAATGACCACAATTCCACCTTGGTCAATTGCTCCATTTCAGATAGACTTTAGTCTATCAAGCAATAAGAAGTCACAGACAAGCTCGATCGTCTTCAAGTCGAAATTTCTTGAATTAAGGACTAAATATGGGGAATTTTGCTCCTTTCTATACGGGGGGCCAAGGATGGTGATAAGGTGGCAGCTGCAACAGTGACACCATCCGAAGTCCTGTCTGTATCTCTTCCACCAGCAGCCTCTATTTTTACTGCAGAACTCGTTGCCATTTTACAGGCACTCGAGTTCTTTCAGTCCTCATTATCCTTAAAAAAATGTATTATCTATTCTGATTCTCTGTCCGCATTACAAGCTATTCATAACATCCAGCTTGTGCACCCAATAATCGGAGATATTTACAAGCTCTCTGGGCCAAAAAGGGACATTGTCCTTTGTTGGCTTCCCAGTCACATGGATATACGGGGAAATGACAAGGCAGATGCGGCGGCTAAGGCTGCTTTGTCACTGCCTGTCTCCCCCTTGTCCTTGCCTTACACCGACTTTAAGTCGGTGATAAGGACTTTTATTTTGCAACGATGGCAGCAAAAATGGGATGCTGCAGATACAAACAAACTTCATGCCATCAAGCCTCTTTTGGGGGATTGGCCATCCTCCTATTGTGCCAACAGGAGAAATGAAGTTGTTTTGTGTCGCTCTCGTCTTGGACATACTCACCTTACCAACTGTTACCTGCTCAAGCGAGAGCCTCAACCAGTCTGTGAGCATTGCCAGGTTCGCCTGACAGTGAAACACATTCTGATTGAGTGCACGCATCTCAAACCTATAAGATCTCACACTACCGTGCTAGATCCTTGTTCCATCTGTTTGCGCAACCTTTCTTATGGAAGTTGTCGCGTTTTTAACAGATAATCTGTTTTAAATTTTTAAATTGTGTTATAGTTTTGCTTTGCTTTTTGTTTTTGCTATGGGCAACCTTTTAATATTTTCATTTTTTTTCCTTTTGGGTTTTTGATAAATTTTATTATTTAAAGTATTGATTTTCTAGTTTTAATTTTTGTTTTTATTTTAAATCATATTCAAGTGCTATATAGCCCGTTTTGGTGCTGATGCACTTTATTAAATTTAATTTCATTTATACTCTGGTGTGTACTATATACTGGTGCGTATTATACTCTGGTGTGTACTATATACTGGTGTGCATTATACTCTGGTGTGTACTATATACTGGTGTGTATTATACTCGGGTGTGTACTATATACTGGTGTGCATTATACTCTGGTGTGTACTATATACTGGTGTGCATTATACTCGGGTGTGTACTATATACTGGTGTGCATTATACTCGGGTGCGTATTATATACTGGTGCGTATTATACTCGGGTGCGTACTATATACTGGTGTGCATTATACTCGGGTGCGTACTATATACTGGTGCGTATAATACTCGTGTGTATATTATACTCTGGTGCTCATTATACTAGTGTGGGTACTATATACTGGTGTGCATTATACTCGGGTGTGTACTATATACTGGTGCGCATTATACTCGGGTGCGTACTATATACTGGTGTGCCTTATTGTTTGGCGTGTACTATATACTGGTGCGCATTATACTCGGGTGCGTACTATATACTGGTGTGCATTATACTCGGGTGCATACTATATACTGGTGCGTATTATACTCGGGTGTGTACTATATACTGGTGTGTATTATACTCTGGTGTGTACTATATACTGGTGTGCATTATACTCGGGTGCGTACTATATACTGGTGTGCATTATACTCGGGTGCGTACTATATACTGGTGCGTATTATACTCGGGTGTGTACTATATACTGGTGTGTATTATACTCTGGTGTGTACTATATACTGGTGTGCATTATATTCGGGTGCGTACTATATATTGTTGTGCATTATACTCGGGTGCGTACTATATACTGGTGTGTATTATACTCGGGTGTGTACTATATACTGGTGTGTATTATACTCGGGTGTGTACTATATACTGGTGTGTATTATATACTGGTGTGTACTATATACTGGTGTGTATTATATACTGGTGTGCATTATACTCGGGTGTGTACTATATACTGGTGCGCATTATACTCGGGTGTGTACTATATATTGGTGTGCATTATACTCTGGTGCATACTATATACTGGTGCGTATTATAATTGGGTGTGTACTATATACTGGTGTGTACTATATACTGGTGCGTATAATACTCGTGTGTATATTATACTCTGGTGCTCATTATACTAGTGTGTGTACTATATACTGGTGTGCATTATACTCGGGTGTGTACTATATACTGGTGCGCATTATACTCGGGTGTGTACTATATACTGGTGTGTACTATATACTGGTGCGTATAATAATTGGGTGTGTACTATACACTGGTGCGTATTATAATTGGGTGTGTACTATACACTGGTGAGTACTATATATTGGTGAGCATTATACTCTGGTGTGTACTATATACTGGTGCGTATTATACTCTGGTGTGTACTATATATTGGTGAGCATTATACTCGGGTGTGTACTATATATTGGTGAGCATTATACTCTGGTGTGTACTATATACTGGTGCGCATTATACTCGGGTGAGTACTATATACTGGTGCGCATTATACTCGGGTGCGTACTATATACTGGTGCGCATTATACTCTGGTGCGTACTATATACTGGTGCGCATTATACTCTGGTGTGTATTATATACTGGTGCGTATTATACTCGGGTGTGTACTATATACTGGTGCGCATTATACTCAAGTGCGCATTATATACTGGTGCGCATTTTACTCGTGTGTATACTATATACTGGTGCGCATTATAATCGGGTGTGTACTAATGCGGATTATACTCAGGTGTGTACTATATACTGGTGTGCATTATATACTGGTGTGTATTATATACTGGTGCGTATTATACTCTGGTGTGTACTATATACTGGTGCGCATTATACTCTGGTGTGTATTATATACTGGTGCGCATTATACTCTGGTGTGTACTATATACTGGTGCGTATTATACTCTGGTGTGTACTATATACTGGTGCGAATAATATTTGGGTGCGTACTATATACTGATGTGCCTTATTGTTTGGCGTGTACTATATACTGGTGCGCATTATACTTGGGTGCGTACTATATACTGGTGCGCATTATAATCGGGTGTGTACTATATATTGGTGAGCATTATACTCGGGTGCGTACTATATAATGGTGCGCATTATACTCGGGTGTGTACGATATCCTGGTGTGCATTATTGTTTGGTGTGTACTATATTCTGGTGCGCATTATACTCATGTGTACTATATACTGGTGCGCATTATAATCGGGTGTGTACTATATACTGGTGCGCATTATAATCGGGTGTGTACTAATGCGTATTATACTCTGGTGTGTATTATACTCTGGTGAGTACTATATACTGGTGCGTATTATATACTGGTGCGTATTATACTCGGTTGTGTACTATATTCTGGTGCGAATAATACTCGTGTGCGTACTATATACTGGCGATCCCATTCTAATTAATATGATCAATAGTAAGAACTAATAATGTCAAGCTATTCCAAACTATGTCTTATACCTTGACTGAAATAGCCATCGTTCTTGTATTATGGAAGTCACAATTTGATTTGATTGTTAGTAAAGGAATACAGCCAATCCAAGGTCTCAGTTGAAAGTCTGTAAATAATAAACCATACTGAATAAATGATAGCTGAGGATTCACTCAGGTTGCTATATTGAACCACATCACTCACTTACAGATTTCGTGGTACAGGTTTACCTCAGGGTGTTATGTTATTTTGATCTACATCTGTTATTGTCAGATTGGTATAGGTAGATTCACCTCGTGTTATATCCAGATTATCATATTGAGATTGTTCATTATTTCCAGGGGCATTAGTACCAGTACCCGGTGTATTCTGTTGCTTCTTGCGTTGCCTGAAAGTTGAATGTTAAAATGTACAAGCTATGTAAAGACTATGGTATAATAATAATACCTGTAATACAAGCTAGGTAAAGACGTGGTATGGTATAATAATAATACATGTAATACAAGCTAGGTAAAGACGTGGTATGGTATAATAATAATACATGTAATACAAGCTAGGTAAAGACGTGTATGGTATAATAATAATACATGTAATACAAGCTAGGTAAAGACGTGGTATGGTATAATAATAATACATGTAATACAAGCTATGTAAAGACGTGGTATGGTATAATAATAATACATGTAATACAAGCTATGTAAAGACGTGGTATGGTATAATAATAATACCTGTAATACAGGCTAGGTAAAGACGTGGTATGGTATAATAATAATACATGTAATACAAGCTATGTAAAGACGTGGTATGGTATAATAATACATGTAATACAAGCTATGTAAAGACGTGGTATGGTATAATAATAATACATGTAATACAAGCTATGTAAAGACGTGGTATGGTATAATAATAATACATGTAATACAAGCTATATAAAGACGTGGTATGGTATAATAATAATACATGTAATACAAGCTATGTAAAGACGTGGTATGGTATAATAATAATACATGTAATACAAGCTATATAAAGACGTGGTATGGTATAATAATAATACATGTAATACAAGCTATGTAAAGGCGTGGTATGGTATAATAATAATACATGTAATACAAGCTAGGTAAAGACGTGGTATGGTATAATAATAATACATGTAATACAAGCTATGTAAAGACGTGGTATGGTATAATAATAATACATGTAATACAAGCTAGGTAAAGACGTGGTATGGTATAATAATAATACATGTAATATATTAATATTAATTATTAAGATTAGGGGTAGGATTTACAACATAGAATAAATCAGGAGTTGTCTCCCGGAATTCACACCAAACCTCCGACAATTTTAAACATAAAGATACGAGATGAAATAATATTTTAAATTACCTGAGAAAACAGTAGAGTGAGACAGCGACTGGAACAATAATTATTACAGCTGTCAGAATTCCACCCAATGTAATTGTAGAAACATAGTAAGTTGGATTTGTACTAACAGCTGGTGAATGACCATCTGGAGTTGAATCTACTGAATCTGTAGTTATTGTTTTTGGTGTATCTGTAGTTATTTCTATTACAGATTTATAAATAAAATATATAAAATATACACTCAATATTAGTATGAACAACTCGTTGCTGGTAGATCTGCACTCGTTTTAATGCCCACTGATCAGAGATTAAATTTAAAAAAGGCAAGCCTGTTTCTAACCATTTCAATCTTGACGACCATTCACTTGACGATTTCACTCTTACCCAAATTGAGCGCATAGAAATCGAATTGCCTGAAGATGACATTACCAAATTCCGTAAATCTAAGGAAGCCCTTTGGATTGGGACATTAAATATAGCAAGACCTATAGGACTAAATATATCAAACTCCATATTGTTTTTAACGAAAAGAGCATTAAATAAAATTTCCAGTCAAGACCTATTTAAAAAGGGAAAATCTAATAAATATATCAAACTTCATAAATTGTTTACAAAAAGCATTATTTCCGGTCAAATTTTTTTTTTTTTAATTGGTCAGTTTTTGTCAAAAGATATCAATGAGCACAAGTTTCAATGACCTTATGAAAATTGAATCTGTTAAGATTTATAGACTCTCCTTGCAACAAAAATTTGAGCTCAATCGGACGATCTTTGAGTGATTAAAACACTCAAACTAAATTGAAACGAGATTAAACAAGAAACCAGCCCTCTATCGTGTCCACAAACAATTCAAGAACAAAGGCAATAACTCATACTAAATAGTTTCCGATTGATATGATTTTATTAGTGTTCATCCTTGGGTTATTACAAACACTCACACCAAGTTTCGTCAAAATCCATAAAGAAAGAAATCAAGAACTAGAATTGCTTACAATTATGAACGTATTTCGAAAGCCTTAAAAATTATTATGTAGGCTAAATTTGCAATGACCTACATCTAGACAATATATTGAATATCATTTTACCTAGTTTTCAAAGTCATAAAATAATTAGGTCACACCTTCCTTAAGGAAGCCCTTTATTGGCGAAATTGAAATATCAAGACGTATTAAGACACTATTCAAATCTTTTTGTAAGCCAAATCAAAATATCTCCGAGCAAATTTATTTTTTGATAATTTCAGCTTCAAAAATCACATTGTAGCCAGTTAAATGACCTTTTGAAAAATCAAATGTTAAGTAATTAAAAACTCCCGCCAAATTTGAAAAATCGGTTCGCTGAAAATGATAAATCAAAGCTAAATTATCGAAATTCGGCCAGATCGTAATGGCGGTCCATCATAACAACCAAGACTAGGCAAATCGATACTATTTTCAATTGTATGATTTTAAACAGTGTTCACCATTTTACAGACTGACTAAGACCAAGTTCGTAATACCATTTGAAAGAAATCAAGAAGTGAATTTTTTTTTTGAAGATATTTCAAGATTAAAATATTATCTGCTAAATTTTCAATGATATTTCAGACTATATTAAAGAAATCACGGCTAAATTTTTCAGACCCTTAAAATAATTGGCAAATCGTAACGGTTAAAAGATGGCGAAAATATGAAAATTATCAATTTTTGCTGTATTTGAAGTACACTTATCTCTATGAATTTTTTAAGTAAGCCAAATAAAAAATCGTCTCACTTCGTAGACAATATATTGATTTTTTTATTTGACCTAATTTTCAAGGTCATAGATTAAGTGGGTCACACCTTCCGTAGCCGTTAAAGTTACCTAATTTTGAAAAAATCGAAATTTGAATAAATTGAAAAAAAATACGAAATTTAAAAATCGGTCTCTAAGAAAAGGTAGATAATGATCCAATGTATCTATGTGCTAAATTTCATCTGAAATTCGGCTTTAAGAATTGTAATGGCGGTCGATATGGAAGCTTGACCTAATTATTTAGGTCAAATCGATTACTATTGACAAGTTATTTATAAAACAGTTTTCACTTTTCACCTAGCAGTTATAGACCGGAAGTTACGTAATTACGTCATTTGAGGCTAAACCGGAAGTCGATTTTTTTTTTCAAATTTTCAAAATTCATAATCATACCTCCTATCAACTGCTAAATTTTCAAAATTTTACCATTTATATTAAACGAGAAATCACGGTCTGAAATTTTTGCCGATGACCCTTGAATATTGAATTGCAAATCGTGGGTAAAAGATTTAACCGAATTGCATAAAATCTATAATTGTTAGTTTACAAATACATTGAAGTTTTCAAATCTGAAAATCCGGTCGAAATCGAACTGAAAATAAACTTGCTAAAGCAAAAAAACATCAACTTCCGGTTCTCACTTCCGGTCAGAGATAGAACTTCCGATTTTGTTTTATTTGATAATTGAAATCATTGTAAGATAAACTGTAGATTTAGAATTTCTGTACCTTTTACCAGTTTGCAAACTCATCCAAGAATCGCAAAAAAAAAATATAACTAGAGCCACACGTGGCACAGAATGGGGCTTTGCTAATGTTGCAAAATTGTAACAAACAGGCCGAAACATCTGATTTTCTAGGATAAACTGGCCAAAGCAACGAGGTATCTGTGTGCAAAGTACTTTTTTGAAAAACGTTATTTCCTACAGATGTAAAGCGCGTAAATCTAATCACATTCAAAATATATATTCATGGTACAAATTTGAAGCTTGTACATCTAATAGATCACGAGATATACACAAATACATTTCAAAAAAGCAAAATGTACTTTAATTTTAAAATTGCAAAAATTTTCATTTTAAAAACTTATGTTTTTTTGCAAATGTCGCAATTTTACAACAAACAGGCAGAAACATTTGATTTTTTGGGATAAACTGGCCAAAGTAATGAGATATATGTATGCAAGGTACTTTTTTGAAAACGTTGAAAACTGCAGTTGTAATTCGATAACCGATATAAATAGTAAATTTGAAGTTCACCCGGATGTGCCACGCCCATCTTGTTTTTTTTTTTTGTACGGGAATCTAATCATATTCAAAATGTATATTCACAGTAAAAATTTGAATCTTGTACAGCTAATAGATCACGAGATATACACACATACATTTCAAACATTTTCTTTGCAAAAATTAAAAACTTCAATTTTCATTTTACAAACTTTTGTTATACATCGTTGGATAGAGGACAAAAAACACCTTCTGAAAAAATCTGAAAAAAATAATACTCTAAATCAATTAGGTCACGCTCTAATGTTGCAAAATTGCAAAAGTGAAATTCAAAAATCGGTTACCAACATTTTTTTCGCAATCAACTAAGCTTTCCAGAAATATAAACATCACGCAAATCGCTCTTACCGTAGAGGCCCCATTTTAAGTTTTACAAAAAAATGAATTTCAAGATGGCGGCCAAAGTATAACTTCCGGTCTGGATTTTTTTTTTAAATCGGTCATTTTTTTTCAAAAGATATTGTTCAACACAAGTTTCAATGACCCATGACAATTAGACCGGAAGTAGACCGAAAATCAGAGATTTCAAGTTTGAACCCTTATTGAGCGTAAACCGGAAGTGGCGCAAAATATTTGACAATCGGGCTAAATTTGCGCCTTCTAGAGCCGAAAAACTGTTTTTTGCAGTTTTGCAAAAATGTGCTTGCAAATCGTGGGTAAAAGATTTAACCGAATTGCATATAACCTATAATTGTTAGTTTACAAATACATTGAAGTTTTCAAATCTGAAAATTCAGTCGAAATCGAACTGAAAATAAACTTGCTAAAGCAAAAAAACCTCAACTTTCGGTTCTCACTTCCGATAAGAGATAGAACTTCCGGTTTTGTTTTATTTGATAATAGAAATCATTCTAAGATCAACTGTAGATTTAGAATTTCTGTACATTTTACCAGTTTGTCTGCAAACTCATCCAAGAATTGCAAAATAAAAATATAATATATAATAATCCGAACGATTACAATACGTTTTCGACCAAACTCGAAATACGTAATAATCCGAACGATTACAATACGTTTTCGCCAAAGTCGAAATACGTAACAAGGGCAATTACTCATAATAGATAATAATTGGTGATTTTCAACAGGATTTATCCTTGATTGATGAATAACACTCACACAAATTTCATCATAACCCTCAGTAATGTGTGGGCGTATAAAAAATGAAAACAGTCTTACCTGTTGTATTAGAACATCCACTACAATTTACAAACAGTCTATAACCTGAAACATGCATTTTAAAATATAACAAAGTCAATAAACTTAAATTTATTCATCTATACATCTCTAGCTCGAATATAGATGCTTAAAACCCGATTTTTGAATTAGCATTTTAATTTGATTTGTCGTGCTTTAAGTGATTTATCCTTTATTGATATAAACCCCTTACCCCATACTTTGAAAAATATAACATCATCTTCGTCTGGTTCCATTCCCCGTATCTCTAGTTTTAATTCACCAATGGCGCCGAAGTATGTGTACAATAATTCCATGCCCTTCAAATAAGATTTAAACAGATGAACATTTTGTGGAAGAAATCTAACTCTGGAAGATGTGTTTGGTTTTAAATGGATGAGATAAATTACCAAGTCCAGCGGCGAGTCTGAACCAGTAACAGAACAATCAAAATCTATTTTCTGTCCTGTCAACTTCTCTCCAGTAAAATAGAAAACAGGATGGTTTATCTTTTTAACTGTTTCCTGTGATAGATCTATGATAGATGATTCTGAAAGAAAGTTAGAATTCAATATAATATCATAAAATGTTTTAGTATCGCGAGGTCTATTTCTATCTCAATTATGAATAATAATGCGATAATTATGTGCTTAAAGTTTAGTACTGTTTAAAACTGCGATCGTTTCTTTTCTTTAAGATGGTATGGGTAATTTTGACTTTATCCAAGATGGCGGACATAGAAAATGATATAACGCATTTCGGCTATAACGAACTTATTCGTTCGGTCCCATATGATTCGTTATAGCCAGGTTTCACTGTATATGATTGTAAAGATATTTTTTCTGGTGGTGGTATGTAGAGTTATAGGACCTTAGAGCCATTTCAAGACTGAAAACTGACCCCAAACCAAATGTGGTTGAGAACCGTTTCCCTAGAGACAGTTGCGAAAAAATGGCTTTTACTTCGTAGAACAATTATTATTTGTCAAAGATTTTTATCCAAAAATCTTACCAGAATGACAGTCGAATGGATAATTCACCATTCTTTGTTGGCCAACTTCTACTCCACCTATCTTTATATTACAGGAGTTTTGATGTGAACATTTCTTATAAAGTTCTATTCGGTCTTCTAGGTTTAAAATGTTGGGTTCAAATGTATGCCTGCATCTGCTGTAGTTGAAAGAGCCACAATCTCTATCTCTTCTGATACTGTCTCTCATCATGTAACCGAATGGTTCCATTTGAATAACTTTACCATTCGGGCACTTTATTCTTATGTTCTTATCATTCTGATTATCTCTTTCACAACCACAAAAAAAATTCCCATTCGAGTTATCAAAATATGTTGAAATTTCAGAATTTGACCCTAGATCGATACAAAACAGACCATTTCATTTATTTTTGTATCCTCAATAATAGAGAGATAATAGTGTCAGGATTTGATTGATTTTAGTTGATATTTTTTAGATGGATAAAGATATACATGGTGTCGAAGAAATTACTTTTTGAAATCTCCCATCAACACAAGTGAAATAGAAAATAATTAAGTTACGTTATACCTTTATAACCAGTTTGTTTTTTCAGTGAAATAGAAAATAATTAAAATATGTTTTACCTTTAAAACAAAGAATTAATATCAGTAGGTACATCAAATACATAGTGAACTGTTTCTACCCTCGTCCTGGTATCTTGGTCTGATTTTCCTTATTGAAGTAAAGATATGATTTGAACAATGGTGTCTAATATACATCCTCATTCCTTTGTATTTTTACAGTTTTATTATAATATACCTGCCGTTATGCAATGTATAAATATGTATATACATAACCTCCAATTGTACGTTATTTTGGTCATGGTTCAATGGCCCTGTACCATACTCTATAAAGATTCACGTCATCCTCTGTTGATAGTATATGCAGTAAAGCTTCGTTATATTTGTGTGACAGCGTTTTTCCATCTAATAATAAGAATTTAAATGTTACTCGATAAGGTGCAGAAGAGAAGGACGTTAACCTCCTTTCATTTCATTTCATTTGTTATACCTACAGATAGTAAAAGCATTTTTCATCATTACGAATTTAAATGTTACTCGTTCTGATTTTTTGGATTTTGACTTTTCCGCAGTTTATTCTTATTAACTAGAATCAACAAACAATTTTCTACAAGACTAATTGTTATAATTCGCTGTACATCCCACGTGTCAAAATATCAAAATAATATCGTAATGATGTTCATCAACCCTCTGTTTGTATTTCGTCCAACACTACACTGTGTCACATAGGCTTTGTGCGTATTAATTCTATGTAAGAACCATACGTAGTTTCGTGTGTGTTATTACTATATAAGAACCATACGTAGTTTCGTGTGTGTTATTT
Organism: Nipponacmea schrenckii; assembly: GCA_030562195.1. NCBI lineage: Eukaryota > Metazoa > Mollusca > Gastropoda > Lottiidae > Nipponacmea > Nipponacmea schrenckii. The sequence goes on from JAUJPP010000011.1 coordinate 2,522,809, forward strand.
CTATGTAAGAACCATACATAGTTTCGTGTGTGTTATGTCTATGTAAGAACCATACGTAGTTTCGTGTGTGTTATTTCTATGTAAGAACCATACGTAGTTTCGTGTGTGTTATTTCTATGTAAGAACCATACGTAGTTTCGTGTGTGTTATTCTATGTAAGAACCATACGTAGTTTCGTGTGTGTTATTTCTATGTAAGAACAATACGTAGTTTCGTGTGTGTTATTTCTATGTAAGAACCATACGTAGTTTCGTGTGTGTTATTTCTATGTAAGAACCATACATAGTTTCGTGTGTGTTATTTCTATGTAAGAACCATACATAGTTTCGTGTGTGTTATTTCTATGTAAGAACCATACGTAGTTTCGTGTGTGTTATTACTATATAAGAACCATACATAGTTTCGTGTGTGTTATTTCTATGTAAGAACCATACGTAGTTTCGTGTGTGTTATTTCTATGTAAGAACCATACGTAGTTTCGTGTGTGTTATTTCTATGTAAGAACAACACGTAGTTTCGTGTGTGTTATTTCTATGTAAGAACAATACGTAGTTTCGTGTGTGTTATTCTATATAAGAACCATACGTAGTTTCGTGGGGTTATTTCTATGTAAGAACAAAACATAGTTTCGTGTGTGTTATTTCTATATAAGAACCATACGTAGTTTCGTGTGTGTTATTTCTATGTAAGAACCATACGTAGTTTCGTGTGAGTTATGTCTATGTAAGAACCATACGTAGTTTCGTGTGTGTTATTTCTATGTAAGAACCATACGTAGTTTCGTGTGTGTTATTTCTATGT
>JAUJPP010000011.1:2524109-2542023 GCA_030562195.1 Nipponacmea schrenckii
TTTCATTTCATTTTCATTTAGCATTGTTTTGTTGCCCTGTTTGGGGTTTCTGTGATAATTTTTATTTTAATGTATTGATTTTCTAGTTTTAATTTTTGTTTTCATTTTAAATCGTATTCAAGTACTATATAGCCCGTTTTGATGCTGATGCACTTTAATACATTTCATTTCATTTTCATTTAGCATTGTTTTGTTGCCCTGTTTGGGGTTTCTGTGATAATTTTTATTTTAATGTATTGATTTTCTAGTTTTAATTTTTGTTTTTATTTTAAATCGTATTCAAGTGCTATATAGCCCGTTTTGGTGCTGATGCACTTTAATACATTTTATTTCATTTATACTCGGTTTTGTACTGGTGCCCATTATATTAGGGAGTGTACTTTATACTGGTGCTCATTATAATCAGGTGTATACTATATACTGGTGCGCATTATACTCGGGTGCGTATTATATACTGGTGTGCATTATACTCGGGTGTGTACTATATACTGGTGTGCATTATACTCTGGTGTGTACTATATACTGGTGTGCATTATACTCTGGTGTGTACTATATACTGGTGTGCATTATACTCGGGTGTGTACTATATACTGGTGTGCATTATACTCGGGTGCGTATTATATACTGGTGTGTATTATACTCTGGTGTGTACTATATACCGGTGTGTATTATACTCGGGTGTGTACTATATACTGGTGTGCATTATACTCGGGTGCGTACTATATACTGGTGCGTATTATACTCTGGTGTGTACTATATACTGGTGTGTACTATATACTGGTGTGCATTATACTCGGGTGCGTACTATATACTGGTGCGCATTATACTCTGGTGTGTACTATATATTGGTGAGCATTATACTCTGGTGTGTACTATATACTAGTGCGTATTATACTCTGGTGTGTACTATATACTGGTGCGCATTATACTCGGGTGCGTACTATATACTGGTGCGCATTATACTCTGGTGCGTACTATATACTGGTGCGCATTATACTCGGGTGCGTACTATATACTGGTGCGTATTATACTCTGGTGTGTACTATATACTGGTGCGCATTATAATCGGGTGTGTACTATATATTGGTGAGCATTATACTCGGGTGCGTACTATATAATGGTGCGCATTATACTCGGGTGTGTACGATATACTGGTGTGCATTATTGTTTGGTGCGTACTATATACTGGTGCGCATTATACTCGGGTGTGTACGATATCCTGGTGTGCATTATTGTTTGGTGTGTACTATATTCAAGTGCGCATTATACTCAAGTGCATTATATACTGGTGCGCATTTTACTCGTGTGTATACTATATACTGGTGCGCATTATAATCGGGTGTGTACTAATGCGTATTATACTCTGGTGTGTACTATACTCTGGTGAGTACTATATACTGGTGCGTACTATATACTGGTGCGCATTATACTCGGGTGTGTACTATATTCTGGTGCGAATAATACTCGTGTGCGTACTATATACTGGCGATCCCATTCTAAATATGATCAATAGTAAGAACGAATAATGCCAAGCTATTCCAAACTATGTCTTATACCTCGACTGAAATAGCCATCGTTCTTGTATTATGGAAGTCACAATTTGATTTGATTGTTAGTAAAGGAATACAGCCAATCCAAGGTCTCAGTTGAAAGTCTGTAAATAATAAACCATACTGAATAAATGATAGCTGAGGATTCTCTCAGGTTGCTATATTGAACCACATCACTCACAGATTTCGTGGTACAGGTTTACCTCAGGGTGTTATGTTATTTTGATCTACATCTGTTATTGTCAGATTGGTATAGGTAGATTCACCTCGTGTTATATCCAGATTATCATATTGAGATTGTTCATTATTTCCAGGAGTACCAGTACCCGGTGTATTCTGTTGCTTCTTGCGTTGCCTGAAAGTTGAATGTTAAAATGTACAAGCTAGGTAAAGACGTGGTATGGTATAATAATAATACATGTAATACAAGCTAGGTAAAGACGTGGTATGGTATAATAATAATACATGTAATACAAGCTAGGTAAAGACGTGGTATGGTATAATAATAATACATGTAATACAAGCTATGTAAAGACGTGGTATGGTATAATAATAATACATGTAATACAAGCTATGTAAAGACGTGGTATGGTATAATAATAATACCTGTAATACAGGCTAGGTAAAGACGTGGTATGGTATAATAATAATACATGTAATACAAGCTATGTAAAGACGTGGTATGGTATAATAATAATACCTGTAATACAAGCTATGTAAAGACGTGGTATGGTATAATAATAATACATGTAATACAAGCTATGTAAAGACGTGGTATGGTATAATAATAATACATGTAATACAAGCTATATAAAGACGTGGTATGGTATAATAATAATACATGTAATACAAGCTAGGTAAAGACGTGGTATTGTATAATAATAATACATGTAATACAAGCTATGTAAAGACGTGCTATGGTATGCTAATAATACATGTAATACAAGCTAGGTAAAGACGTGGTATGGTATAATAATAATACATGTAATACAAGTTATGTAAAGACGTGGTATGGTATAATAATAATACATGTAATATATTAATATTAATTATTAAGATTAGGAGTAGGATTTACACCATAGAATAGGTCAGGAGTTGTTCAACCTTTTTTTTCTATTACCAGTTTAAGGATTGCTATGATATCACTCCAACCACCCTCTCCCCTCCCTCTCCCCCTCCCTTCCGAAATTGTTTTGAAGATGTAACGGTAAGATTTCTGTCTCTGGGGATTCACACCAAACCTCTGACAATTTTAAACATAAAGATACGAGATGAAATAGAATTAACAATAATATTTTAAATTAGCTGAGAAAACAGTAGAGTGAGACAGCGACTGGAACAATAATTATTACAGCTGTCAGAATTCCACCCAATGTTATTGTAGAAAAATAGTAAGTTGGATCTGTACCGACCATCTGGAGTTGAATCTACTGAAGCTGTAGGTATTCTTTTTGGTGTATCTGTAGTTCTTTCTATTACAGATTTATAAATAAAATATATAACAAAAAATACACTCAATATTAGTATGAACAACTTGTTGCTGGTAGATCTGGGGTGTATCCTCTTTTGCCAGCAGGAGATTAAGAGGACCAAATCACTAGACCATGTTAATTAATAAGACAATGGTAGGATTAATATAATATTAATAAAAATATTTTAACAATTTTAATATAATTTATTTAAATCCCAACAAGATGTGAAACTGCATCTCCATGTTCTGTTAGCGTCTTGTTTCAGCTTGAAAAGCATCCTTCTCTCTCTGCAGCCGTTGATCGAGTTCTCTGTACTTTCGTTTTCTGGGTCGAAGCTGGCCTCCAGCAGTCAGCTGAAGTATAGATATTTCAGTAAAACTTTGTTCCGATTTTAGTATGTTGTTCAAAGCAAAAATATTGGGATGGGCTGAAGTCATTTTCTCATCTAGATCTGACAATTAGCTCACCATCTTTGCTCCAAGATTTTTCTTGGAGTGTCCACAACGATCTGTGCCACGATGATCATTATCCTGTAATTCTACGGAATAATGGTCCTTCACCAGTAGACAGGCCACAAAGATGGAAACTCTCTAAAGCTAATTGAACCCTCTTTGAGGCGCTTTGCATATCTTCTTTTCCTCAAGATGATTTAGACAAAGCAGAAGACCCGATGGAACTATTTACCACCATCTTACAAGATGTATCGGGTCAGGCGATTCGTAAAACCTCGGCAACTCCAAAACGATTCAATAAACCATGGTTTAATGAAGACTGTAAGACAGCACTGAAAGAACGTAATCGTGCTTTACGATTGCTTGAACGTGCTCCTTCCGATGACATGGCCTCTTTTCGCATTGCACGGGTCAAACCCAGGCGGACTATCCGCCAGGCAAAGAGGTCGTCATGGCAGGAGTACGTGTCAAAGATCAACAGTCGTACGTCTTCCAAATCAGTCTGGGATAGGATTCGTAGGATCAAGGGTAAAGCGGATACAATATCTGTGAACCATCTAGAAGTAGATGGCTCAACGCTCACCACACTTCCAGATATTGCTAATTCGTTGGCAAGTAATTTTTCAATTCATCCTCAAACTTTTCCTCTGATTCTTTCCAGAGAGTCCGTCTCCGGGAAGAGAGGAAAAGGTTAAATTTTACATGTCAAAATGAGGAATATTACAATGTAAAATTTACTATATCTGAATTAAAGTATTCTTTAAAACAGGCCCATGATACAGCTACTGGGCCTGACGATATTCATTATCAGATCCTCAAACATCTTCCTTACCCTACATTAAAAAAACTTTTACTTATATTTAACCAGATTTAAGATGATGGTGGAGGATTGCTACTAATCTAATCTTTATTTAGCATATAAGGCCTGTGGCCCAAAGTGCATGATATACATAAATGGTTATGATAACTAAATACATACAGATTAAATGCAGCAAAAACCATTTTCACATGACGGGTTTCTATAACTTAATAAAAAGTATCATCAAAATTAACATACGATTCTCTTATTTGGAATGCCTTATAAACAAATTCACCAATTTGGGGTAGCCATTTACTATATGTTAGTTTTTGCTTGAAAGTCGAAATAGCATAAAGACAGTGCTTAACATTGCATTTTGATCTCAATTCATGGTATAATCTACATGTAAACAAAAAATGTTCTTCATCTTCTATACAGTTTAAACCATATATGTTTAGGCAAAATGGACAGATTCTATATTCCCTGGGGATGTTAGTTTCTCTCCCCTTTTCTATTTGCAACATATGACTTCTTAAACGAAATCTACTAAAGGCTATCCTATGCTGTTTATTGGTGATTGCATCCAGATACAGTTCTGGTTCCAGAATTGATTTTATCTCACAATAAAACATAAGTTTGGATGAACAATTTATCTCACTATGCCATTCTTGTGAAGCACAATCTTTCACACGTTGGACAAATAATTGCAAGAAATAAATACCATTCCCAACATGCTGGTTGTTCCATACAAAATGAAAACCGTAAGTGTATAACAAATTTCTGATTTTTGTTGCCCAGTTTTCGAATAACATCGTTTCGGATATCTATCTATGGAAGGGAATAGCTGCCATAATTAGATGCAATGAAGAAGTGTCTAATTCCATTGTAATACGTCAAAGGACATGTGTAATAAAACAAAATCCCTTAATATCAAAAGACATATGACTGCTTTTGTTAAAGTAAACTGTTTTAAAACAAAAGTTTTATGTTTAACGGCAAGATCAGTCTTGTTTTTGTAGAATATAATATTACTAAAAACTTTTTACATTAGATGTATGTCACAAACCCCCCTTCATAACACACTGGTTATATGTCGCGTGCAGTTTCTCTTTTAACATTTCACTTTTGTCATATCTATTTTGTCGTATCTTTTACAAGAATAAGACCCTTTTTTGTGCTGAGGAACATAAATTTTGAATATTTTTATACCAAGATGGAGTTGGAGTAAATACAATTCAATTAGGTCCCTTGCATTAAATGTGTTCCTGGAGTAAAATCCCAGATCTGTTAGAAATAAAACTTTATCGGAATTTATTACTGATAATTCACTTGATGTTTGTGGGATCACAGAAACATGGTTAAAAAACGGCTCTGATAGTTCTGTAATAGCAGCATTGGTGCCAGAAGGCTATTCTATACAGCATTATGCGAGAGGATCACGAGGTGGGGGAGTGGCTTTGATTTTCAAATCATCCATCAAATGCACTAAAATTCAGAGTGAGAGGTTTGATAGTTTCGAAGTACTTGACTGTTCCCTTCTATTTTTAACAGAAAATATTAGACTCATTACGATCTACCGACCACCACATGAAAAGTCGTGTCAAAAAGTTTTTGAAGAGTTTGAACTTTATCTTGATAGATTAATAACTTCTAAATGTGATACAGTTATTTTTGGAGACTTCAACATACATATTGATAATGTGAATGACAGTACAGCAGCCAATTTTCGTGATATCCTCAATAACAGATCTCTTATACAACATATAACATCTGCAACACACAATCGTGGTCATATTCTTGATCTGGTGATAACAAATGATGGTGGACATAAACTTGACAATATCAATGTGAGTGATAAATTAATATCGGATCATTTTCCTGCCATATTTGAAATAAACATTCAGAGACCTAAACCAATCCGAAAGACAGTAAGTTTTCGTAAATTCAAATCTCTTAATGTTGATCAATTCAGTACAGAAATTGTGTACTCAAATTTCAATGAAATACTCCTTCTTGAAGATGTAAATGAGAAATAAGATTAAATAAGATTATCTTTAATTGGAGCAGCATACATATCCTACTCGTAATATGTGTCTCCTATTTTGATCAAACCTATAAGATCTCAGCACTACCGTGCTAGATCCTTGTTCCATCTGTTTGCGCAACCTTCTCTTGAAGGGTGTCGCGTTTTTAAAACAGACTAATCTATATTTTAAATTTTAAAATATATTTGTGTTATAGTTTTGTTTTTGCTATTTTGTTTTAAGCCCATATTGGGTTACAACCATTCTGTGATATAGTTTTTAGCATTGTTTTGTTGCCCTTTTTGGGGTTTCTGTGATAATTTTTATTTTAATGTATTGATTTTCTAGTTTTAATTTTTGTTTTTATTTTAAATCGTATTCAAGTGCTATATAGCCCGTTTTGGTGCTGATGCACTTTAATACATTTCATTTCATTTCCTATTTTGAGTTTAATTCCAGAAACGCGTTGTGCATAAATTGGTTGATCTCCTAAACCTAACAACCTAATCGTTTCTTTATAAATTAATTTTCCTTTTAGGGTCTTACACATTTGATCATTAATATGTGTTAACATTGCTGCAGTATCTACAACAGCATCTAATTCATTATTTCCAATTCCTACTCGAAGGATTAGATTTAAATGTCTGGATAACCTAATATGAGCGTCGGCTACACTTTCTTTTGATTTTGAGTTTGTTCTTGAATTTTTTGAAGAGCTACGTGTTCGCCTGACTTGATCATTGGCGGGTTCACGTTCTACCCTATCACTCCTATTATTTTGATAATCACTTTCGCTACGATTAAATTGTCTGGGATAATCCCTCTGGCGATTATTACTTCTCTTATAATTATTATTTCTCTTATAATTATTATTTCTTTCATAATTATTGTTTCTTTCATAATTATTATTCCTCTCGTAATTATTTTCAGAGTCAATGGTTCGTCTGTTATGATTTTGATAAAAATCCCTTCTGTTATTATTATAACGTTCATTATACCTACGATTGTAGTTCCTATTGTAATAAGTATCATTTCCAAAATTACGTCTCTTATTAACATCGTAATAATTATTATTAGGGTAACGATTTTGTCTCCCCGTATTTGAATTATTATCTATCTTTTCGAGAATTTTATTTAGTAACTCGGTCATTGATTTCTTAAAATCGTCAATGTTATTGGTGTCATTTCCAAGACTTACTTGTCTCTGAGCATAACTTTTACCAAAAGACTCTTTTGATTGGCCAAAGAGCGTCGCATGTGACGAATAGCTTCTTGAACCGTTTTAGGATCTCTGTCCATGGCTCGCTGTGCTGCTTCTTTTTCCTTGCAACCACGTAGCAAAGCCTCAACTGCGACTTGGTCTCTAGTTTCTGGTTTAGCGTCGGGATAACAATCCATAACTAGAGTTTGTACACGTTGAGCAAACTCAGAAAGCGTTTCATCTTCTAATTGCTTAACTGAAGTTAACTCACGTCTAGCCGAAACTGGTTCATCTTTTTGACTGAATCTAAATTGTAATTCTTTTTTATATTGCTTATATGTTAAGTCAGAGGACAATGTGTCCGCGTATTCTAATGCTGAGTCTCTTAAGCAAACTAGAAGTCTGTCTTTCTTTTCATGACCTGACCAATTTTGATGTTTGGCTATTTTTTCAAACAATAGGATAAATGGCTCCCATTTAGCTTTAGTATCCCCAGAAAATGTTGCCATTTTGTGACGTAAAGGACTTAAAGTACGATGTCGTCTATGTCTCTTATTACCAGTGTGACGACTGTCTACTTCCGTTTCAGAGTCTGAATCTATTTCAGATTCTTGTCTTGTCAACGAGGTATTTTTACCTTCCTCTTTTCCCTTCTTTTTAGGAAGAGCATGTTCTACATCCGGGAAAGCTTGTTTTGTGTACCTGTCTAATTCCCTAGTTAACGTTCTTGGTGAATCTTTTAGTCCGACTGGAAGCTTATAAATATTATCAGTTAGATAAGGAGAACTTAATTCTTTAATTGGTCAACACAAAGTGAAGTCAGAAGAATAAGGTTATCATGGTTAATACCGCTTACTCTCACATTCACATTCAAAAGTCTATTATTGATGATGACTTTTAACTGTCTAGAAACTTTCCTACCCCCACGTTTACCTCTTTTTGTTTTTCTACATTTATAAATCCCACAGTGTTGAAGTTATGAACTCAGTTCTTGACTAATAGTCACTCTTGAATTAAGATTGGAGTGTAATAAGAAAAAAAACCTTGATATAAGTTCACCTGAGCTGAAATTCATTGCAAATATCCTTATAAAACACAATGGAGTACATAAAAATACTTCTAAAATCCAAAATGGTGGACATAAACTTGACAATATCAATGTGAGTGATAAATTAATATCGGATCATTTTCCTGCCATATTTGAAATAAACATTCAGAGACCTAAACCAATCCGAAAGACAGTAAGTTTTCGTAAATTCAAATCTCTTAATGTTGATCAATTCAGTACAGAAATTGTGAACTCAAATTTCAATGAAATACTCCTTCTTGAAGATGTATATGAGAAAGTATCACAATACGACTCAAAACTTACACAAATTTTAGATTCTGTTTTACCAATAAAAACCAGGACTATAACACTTCGTCCCAACACTCAATGGTTTAACGACAACATTCTTGAAGCTAAACGGGAACGCAACAAGGCTGAGCACCGCTGGAGAAAATCCCAACTTCACGTTGACAAAGAAATTTATAAAACACTTAAAAACAAAGTTACTAGATTGATCGATGAAGCTAAAGTTGATTTCTATTCGAACAAGATAGAAAATGGTGACAATAGACAAAAGGATTTGTACAAAGTTGTGAACATTCTGTTGAACTATAACTCTGATAAAACTATTCTTCCAGATAGTGAATGTGATGATGAAAGACTTGCCAATTTATTTTCAGATTTCTTTAAGTCCAAAATTCAGAAAATAAGAAAAGATATAAACAATGTTAATGAAACTATTGATTTTAATGCATTTCAGTTTGATTTTAACAAGAATACTGCCTCTTTAAATAGTTTTGATCAAGTTAATGAGATTACTATCAAGAAGTTAATTATGTCATCAGCTCCAAAGTCATGTTCATTAGACCCTATTCCCACTACCCTCCTGAAAGATTGCATTGATGATTTAATCCCTGTTATTACCAGTATTATTAATTCCTGCATAGTTACCTCAACTCTTCCTGATATTTTCAAATTAGCTTTTGTAACCCCTCTAATAAAGAAGTCCTCACTTGATCAAAACATTTTCAAAAATTACAGACCAGTTTCAAATCTTAGTTTTATATCAAAAATACTTGAGAAATGTATAGCCAGTCAATTAACAAATTTTATCACTGAAAACCTCGTGTTTGAACCATTTCAAAGTGCTTACAGAAAATTCCATAGTACCGAGACTGCTCTTACCCGTGTTTTTAATGATATTTTAATTGATATTGATAGCAAAAAGTCTGTTCTTTTAATTTTACTTGATTTAAGTGCTGCCTTTGACACGGTAGATATTCCTATATTATTAAAACGACTGTGCAATAGATTTGGTATTTCTGGCAATGCTTTAAGTTTGTTAGAAAGCTATCTTGTAGAAAACAATGTGTTCTTGTTAATGGCAAAACTTCAACAGATTCAATTTTATCTTTTGGTGTACCTCAAGGCTCAGTTTTAGGTCCAATTTTATTTACCTTGTATACTTCTCCTCTTGGCGACATAGTCAAAAAATATGATCTTAACTTTCATTTATATGCTGACGATACTCAATTATATATTTCTTTCTGTCCTAATCACCCCACTTCACATCAACTGAGTAAATCACAACTAGAAAGTTGTATTACTGAAATCAGATTATGGATGTCAAAAAATTTTCTAAAATTAAACGATGATAAAACTGAATATATGATTTTAGGCTCAAAACATCAACTTAATAAACATGCACAATATATAAATATTCCACTTGTAATTGGTGATTGTAGTATAGACTCTTCTCTCTCAGCTCGTAATATTGGTGTGATTATGGATAGTGCTATGAGTATGGAAGCTCAAATTAATAATATATGTAAATTATGTTTTTTAAATATCAGAAATATTGGTAAAATTCGCAAATTTTTAACTGTAGATGCCACAAAATTACTTGTTAATTCTTTCATCACTTCCAGATTAGATAATTTTAATTCTTTATTAGTTGGTTTACCATCAAAACTTATAGATAAATTACAGAGGGTTCAAAACACTGCCGCACGATTGGTGACTCGTTCTGAGAAAACAGATCATATTACACCTATTTTATTGGATTTACATTGGTTACCTGTTAAATATCGAATAAATTTTAAAATTTTACTTCTTACTTTTAAATGCCTGCACAATTTAGCTCCTGGATACCTCGCACACTACGCTCAGGTGATAAATTACTTTTAAAGCCAGTTAGTTATAATTTAATATCTTATGGACAACGTTCTTTTAGTTTTCAAGCCCCATATTTATGGAATAAATTACCGTTTAATATAAGATCTTGTACTTCACTATTTTCTTTTAAGAAACAAATAAAAACATATCTTTTTAAACTTGCATTCGATACTTAGTCCAGTGAAACCTCGTTATCTCGACATCGGTAATCTCGATGTTCCGTTTAACTCGAGGTCCTTGCTCGGTCCCGGCAATATCCTTCTATAATCCCTTTAAAAAAATACGTTTATCTCGAATTCGGGAAACTCGATTAACTGGATATGTCGACCTAATCTCACGGTCCCATCAAAAACATCATCAATTAAATCACTATGTGTATCTCGAAGTCATCATAAATAAATATCGATTTGTATCTTATGGGCCATTGGCTCTAGAAATAAAGAATTTGAATTTGAATCATCTTTCCGATAATACACTTATGTATAATCCTTTGTTCTTCATTCAATCGCGACAATCAACATAATTAACACCAATTAAATGGTTAAAAGACAACAATTATTATGGATATAGACTTCTATTTATTAATTCATACACGTTTCATTACACATACAGGTAACGTTATCAAGTGATAAACCATAACAAGGTACAATAACTATATATGTATATCTTGGAAGCCAAACTTAACAACTCAGTAAAACAAACTTGATTATAAGGGATTACCAATGATTAAAGGTGCTCCGTTAAATAATTATAAGATCAAATAGATTAACAGCAATGTAGATTAGAGCACATTATGATTGGATGGACAGCAATAACAGTAAGGCTGGATGAGCTAGTGAATGAGGATTATTAATAACAACAAGAATCATACAATTTCCCAACAGTCGCTTATGTAGTGGCCAGTATCTCTGTTCATGTTTGTTTATTTCTATTAATTTCAATGGCTTCTCTGATGGTTCTATTTTTCCATTTTGGGAGATTAGTAGCTAATATAGTGGGTTTAGACCAATTTATACTGTGGGTCGGGTTATTTATTATATGTTCTGCAATGGCTGATTTAAGATGTTCCCCTTTCTGTGTCGCTGTTTTATGCTCTTTCATTCTGACAGATAATGGTCTGGATGTCTCCCCAATATAGCTTCCATTACAGCTGCAATGTACTTCATATACAAGAAAAACAAGATGGCGACAAGTGATCAGTAGCTATATCATAGTGAACAGAAAATGTAATTTTCTACCTTCAACAGGTTGTCATTTTTAACTATCTTTAACTGTAAGGATGTCCTAAACCTTAAAATCGAATTTTTGGAGAAAAGTGGACGAATTTTTCAATATGGAAGTGAAAATAAGTGGAAATGTAGTAAACGTATTGGATCAACAGTGATCACTTATCACAAGTATCAACATAAGTCTATGTGTGTGTTCAACTTACAAAGGTATTTATTCACCAAATTTACATTATGAATCAAGACGGAACTTTTGATCCTAAACTCTTGAACTCAATAATTGAGAAGTCTGTAGACAGTGCTGTCTGTAAAGCTTTTTAAACATTTCGAAAATGAATTCAAAAAAATTATTGATGAAAAAATGTCCGACATCTGTGAACGAGTGACAATTCTTGAAATTGGTCAAGAACAATCAAGTCAAAATTTCGAAGATGTTGATGATAAAATCAAAAAAATTGAAGTACTTCTCGAAGAAAAGAATGAACAAATATTGAAATTAGAATCAAAACTGAACCATCTTGAACAATATTCAAGAAAATGCCATATTCGTGTATTTGGTGTTCAGGAATCTCAAAACGAAAACTGTGTTGATATAGTGAATGGTATAATAAAAGATAAATTAAACATTGATTGTAATGTGCACATTGATGTTGCTCACAGGGTTGGTCCCATTAGGGGTTCAACCGCCAAACCCCGTGGAATTATAGCTAGATTCTCTCGTTACTGTGACAAACAATTAGTAATTGCAGCCAGAAGTAAACTTAAAAACTCAGGAATCGTGATTGCTGATGACATGACCCGTACTAATGTAAGACTAATTGAAGCAGCTAAAAGTAATAAAAATGTTAAAAGGGCATGGTTCACAAATGGCAAAATTATGGTCGAGAGTCTCAATGGAAAAAAATTAAATTAGAACAACACATGGACTTGAATAAGTCACTTGCTAATTGATAATTACTTTGCAAATGTGTGATTAAGTTTGAACTTAAAATGTACTTGTTTTGTCTTCAATTATTTCTGTTCAATACATTTTTATACGAATTAGTAGGCCGAACAATTGGATGAAATAATTACTTTAAGACTTATAACGATTTCAAGAAAATCATAGGTGATTACTGTTCTTAACATGAACTGATATTAACTTGATGAATACTGTTATCATCACCTTAACTGGTTTATAGACTGACTGTAAATTTCACAACAAGCTCACTAATTTCTGATGTAGACTAACCGCTCCTTCCGATTCTTGTAGCATTGAATGCCAGTGTTCCTTTCAAAATAATATCTAAAATATCTGTTTGACTGTTCCAGGGTAATCCTTATTTCCTTTCGGTTTCGTGCTTTAATAAGGTTTACCAAATGGAAATATTATCCCATGCCTCTGCTCCTTACAATTTTACTTCACCTCCGTTCCACAAAATACTCTCATTAGCCTAACTTTATAACTGTGTTGTATGTTTAGGAAGTGAAATAGGTTCTGTTGCATTGACCAAACATAGATGGACAAGCGGTATCCACATTTTCAATTTTTAAACATATTTTAAAATGCTGTCATCCTATGAATTATTCTATTTGCTTAGACAACCTCCTACATTCCTGTTTGTTTAGAATCGTTTGCTAAACTTTTCATAATTAAATTTGTGTAGTTTTCTGTTTATATTTGTATATTTTCCTTAGTATTCTTTGTTGAAATGTTTTATTTTCAGTATTATTTTTTTGCCTGTTGTATTCTCCAATGTTTCTTACTTTTGTCTATCAAAAAGAGCCACCAATTCCGTTTTAGCATTCACATCACGATTGGTACTTTTCATGATGAGTTGTCACTCTTTGTCATCCACATATATTTACTAAATTTAAACAAAGAACTAAACAGACATTGAGCGTCGATGATTGGGTGACTTCTCAAAAATATTTCATTAATAACAAATCTGTAAATCATTTCGACCTATTATTGAAAGCTGGTGATGTGCATTCAAATCCCGGTCCACTTTGTGATAACAAATTGTCAATTTTCCACCTTAATGCCAGAAGCATTCGCCATAAATTGGACTTGATCAAAAATGATGTAGAAGAGAGCCATATTTGTTGTTTTACAGAAACTCATTTAGACGAGAGCATTCCAGACAATGTTCTTCAGTGGGCGTGTTTTCAAAAGCCATTCCGAAAGGACAGAAATTGCTATGGGGGTGGAGTTTTAGTTTATATTTCCGAAAATATAATATGTAGCCGAAGATTAGATCTTGAATGCGCAAATATTGAAAGTATCTGGGTCGAATGTCACTTTAAAGGCAAAATAATCTTGTTAGGGACATATTATAAACCACCAGACACTGACCCTACTGATTTCTATGCTAAATTGGAAATAAGTATCGAATTAGCTTATGAAAAGTCCTCAAATATTTTTATTGTGGGTGATTTAAACGATGATATTCAACGTCCGAATTGTCGGTTAAACCAGTTGCTACCCACAACTAATCTCAAACATGTAATTACTGTTCCAACAAGAGTAACTGAGAAAACCTCCACAATACTTGACGTGATTTTAACAAATGATCTCATCACTCCAGAGCTATCTGAAGTTATTGATTTCGATCCAAAAATATCTGATCATAAGGGTATCCATGCTATATTCGACTTTGCTGTACCTTGCCCAGTTGACTACAGTCGAGACATTTACCTCTACAAGACAGCAAATTTTGAGTTGTTGAATGATTTGATCAAACATTTTGATTGGCCTGACCTTTTTGCTAAACTTACTGTAAACGATGCTTGCAATGAATTTTATAAGATTCTAAATGAACTTATCGATCTATGTATCAAAAAGAAAACTGTCATAATAAGACCATCAGATAAACCTTGGTTTAATTCAAATATACGTCGTGAAATACGAATTCGCAACCGTTTCAGGAAAAAGGCTATACGAACGAAAAGTGGAGGTGATATCCTTAAATTTAAAAAACAACGTAACAAGGTTAATAATCTGAAAAAAGTGTTAAAATATGAATATGAAAAGAAACTTGTCGAAGGTCTTAATAGTGATGATGTAAAATCTTCCGATTATATTTATTGGCAATGCTTAAAAAAGATTCTCAATCAAGAATCGTCAAGTAAAATACCTCCTCTATCCGACCCCAATACTGGTCGTATAGCCGATACTGATGCTGGAAAAGCTGAACTTCTTAATGCGTTTTTTGCATCTGTTTGCAGTAATAAGTCAAACGCTGAACTACCTGAATTTGAGTATCGCACTTCCCACAAATTCTCACTTCCGGAAATCACTGCAGATGAAATTAAGCGTTTTATAAAACGTTTGAAACCCAGAAAAGCAAATGGCAGCGACAATATCAGCCACACAGTACTTAAAAAGACTATTGAAACAATTTGTAAACCTCTAAGTTTGATTTATAACAAATCGATAATCGAGGGCGTTTTCCCTAATGTATGGAAACATGCTCGGGTTATGCCACTTTTCAAAAACGGTTCAAAATCAGAAGTCACAAATTATCGACCTATTTCTCTGCTAAGCTCGTTGAGCAAGATTTTTGAAAGGATTGTTTTTAATCATCTTTATAGTTACTTCAACGATAATAATCTGATATATAAATATCAGTCAGGTTTTCGACCATCGTATTCGCCGGTCTTTCAGTTATTAGAAGTCTACAATGATATTGTTAATGCCCTTGATCAGAGAAAATACTCATGTTTCACATTCTGCGACATATCAAAGGCTTTTGATCGTGTCTTTCTTCGCGGTCTGATTCTAAAATTACAAAAATATGGAATTTCTGATAATATATTGCGCTGGTTTGATAGTTATGTTAATGAACGTCGTCAAAGTGTCTTTGTAGGAAATTCAGTCTCGTCAGAACTATCACTTTTTTCAGGCGTTCCACAAGGTTCAGTACTTGGCCCGTTTCTCTTTTTGGTTTATTTGAATGATATCCATGACACATTACAAAACATTTCGCGTCTATTTGCTGATGATACAGCGATTGGTTGTAATCAGTCATCAATTACTGATATAGAACTTTCTTTAAACGCTGATCTCGTTTCATTAGATAGATGGGCGTCTATCTGGTTGGTCAAATTTAATCCAAAGAAAACTAAAGTTGTCCTTTTCACAAATAAATCAAACTATATAAAACCTAATATATGTTTTGGCAATGAAAGATTAGAAATTTTAAAATCTCATAAACACCTGGGTGTTACGTTTTCGTCTGACGTTAAATGGAATAGTCATATTCAAAACATTTGTAATTCTGCGTCAAAATTATTAAATATCTTAAGAAAACTGAAGTATCAACTATCCCAGAAAACTTTAAGCAATATATACAAAAGCTTCATAAGATCCAGATTAGAATATTGTTGTGAAGTGTGGGACGGGTGTGGCGATGGCGATTCTGAGGCTCTTGAAAAGGTTCAGCTTGAGGCAGCTAGGATCGTAACCGGCCTTCCGAAATACTCAAGTAGGCAGTCTTTATACTTCGAAACCGGTTGGCCCAAATTAATTGATAGGAGAAAAAATCGGCGACTTGTTGCTTTGTACAAAATCATTAATGGTCATGCACCTGACTACATGAATGATATCTTAAACAACATTAACAACTTTGACAGACATCACAATTTACGCAATTCAAATGATATCCCGATTCCGTTTTCAAGGCTAAATTCCAAACAAAATTCCTTTTTTCCAGCTACTATCCGTGACTGGAATAGCCTTAGCGAAAATATAAAATCCTCAGACAGTATAAATTCATTCAAATATAGATTAAAATCTCAAATTAGTTCTTGTTTTGCTCCAAGTTTTTTCTGCAAGGGTAACATATTTGAAAATATCATTCACACTAAACTTCGTCATGGCAACAGTTCTCTAAAATCTGATTTAATAAAATATGACATAGTGACAAATACTAAATGTGATTGTGGTGCACCCATTGAAGATGCTTATCATTTTTTCTTCGTCTGTGCCAATTATATGAAACCGAGAACCGTTTTATTTGCTAACCTGACTGAAACCAAGCTTGACTTAAACATTCTCTTATGGGGTGATCCCAATGCTACTTATGACCAGAATTCTAAGCTTTTCAAACATGTTCAAAATTATATTAAGGCTACAGGCAGATTTGAAATGTAATGAAGTATCAATATGTGTCATAATTCCTGAATGTTAAACTTGAAGTTGTGTGGCTTATTTCTCTTCTTGCCTTCTCTCTTACCTTCATTTTGTACATAATGTTCTTTAATTTTCCTTTGTTCTTTTTGTTTGATTTAACGTTTAATCACTTGTTGCCTATGATATAACCTATTTTGTACTATGGAGATGGTTTTGATTAAGTTTTGTTAACTTGTACCAAATCCATTTGATAATTTCAATAAAATATGTTTAAATCAAAAAATATACAATATCTCGAGGGTCTGAGGTTGGTTTACCTAATCGGCCATTAGCTTTAAGTAATGTCTGTAGGGTTTTACCACTGCTGAATGTGACGTCTATATCAGTTTCCCTCTGGATAAACCGTTTGATCTGGTAACTGAGCGGGCCAATAAACGGGATCTTAATAGTTAAAGGTCTGGCGTTCTTTATGGATTGTGGTGGCTTGCAGGTATGAGTCAGGGTCTGCTTAATCGTTCTGTCAACTAGTTTCTGTGGGTAGTCATTATTGGTAATTAATGCTTTCCTGATGTGATTAATTTCAGTTCTTAAGTTTTCTTCATTGTTGCAAATAACTTTTGCTCTTCTGGTTAAGGTTGTTATTATGCCTGTTTTAATTTGACGGTGATGATTGGATTGGTTATTAACATATTGGTCTGTATGGGTCGGCTTTCGGTAAACTGTAGTGTTGAGTTCTTCTCTTCTTTTGATATGTATATCCAAGAATGGTAGTTTCTGCTCTTCATCTTCTCTTTCCATGGTGAATTGAATTCTAGGTTCTATGGAATTCAGATGATGAAGTAGTATGAGCGGGT
>JAUJPP010000011.1:2542523-2601251 GCA_030562195.1 Nipponacmea schrenckii
GCTTGTAAATATCTCCGATCACTGGGTGCACAAGCTGGATGTTATGAATAGCTTGTAATGCGGACAGAGAATCAGAATAGATAATACATTTTTTAAATGATGATGAGGACTGAAAGAACTCGAGTGCCTGTAAAATGGCAACGAGTTCTGCAGTAAAAATAGAGGCTGCTGGTGGAAGAGATACAGACAGGACTTCGGATGGTGTCACTGTTGCAGCCGCAACCTTATCACCATCCTTGGACCCATCTGTATAGAAAGGAGCATAATCCCCATATTTAGCCCTTAATTCAAGAAATTTCGACTTGAAGACGATCGAGCTTGTCTGTGACTTCTTATTGCTTGATAGACTAAAGTCTATCTGAAATGGAGCAATTGACCAAGGTGGAACTGGGTTATCATTTGTAAAACTCCAGTCTCACATATTTGTTTTCAGTATGGTTGTACAGCCTTACATATTGCTAGTTATAATGGTCATATAGAGGCCATAACAAAATTATTAAAAAATGGTGCTGATATAAATGCTGTTGATAAGTTTAACAATTCGTTAGGTATTTTAGCCAGTTATAATGGTCATATAGAGGCCATAACAACATTAATAAAGAATGGGGCAGATATAAATGCTGTTGATAAGTTTAACAATTCGTTAGGTATTTTAGCCAGTTATAATGGTCATATAGAGGCCATAACAACATTAATAAAGAATGGTGCTAATATAAATGCTGTTGATAAAGTAAACAATTAGTTAGGTATTATAGCCAGTTATAATGGTCAAATAGAGACCATAACAACATTAATAAAGAATGGGGCAGATATAAATGCTGTTAATAAAGTAAACAATTAGTTAGGTATTTTAGCCAGTTATAATGGTCATATAGAGGCCATAACAACATTAATAAAGAATGGTGCTAATATAAATGCTGTTGATAAGTTTAACAATTCGTTAGGTATTTTAGCCAGTTATAATGGTCATATAGAGGCCATAACAACATTAATAAAGAATGGGGCAGATATACATGCTGTTGATAAAGTAAACAATTAGTTAGGTATTTTAGCCAGTTATAATGGTCATATAGAGGCCATCAGAATATTAATAGACAATGGGGCAGATATAAATGATGTTGATAAAGTAAACAATTAGTTAGGTATTTTAGCCAGTTATAATGGTCATATAGAGGCCATAACAACATTAATAAAGAATGGTGCTAATATAAATGCTGTTGATAAGTTTAACAATTCGTTAGGTATTTTAGCCAGTTATAATGGTCATATAGAGGCCATAACAACATTAATAAAGAAGGGGGCAGATATACATGCTGTTGATAAAGTAAACAATTAGTTAGGTATTTTAGCCAGTTATAATGGTCATATAGAGGCCATAACAACATTAATAAAGAAGGGGGCAGATATACATGCTGTTGATAAGGTAAACAATTAGTTGGGTATTTTAGCCAGTTATAATGGTCAAATAGAGGCCATAACAACATTAATAAAGAATGGTGCTAATATAAATGCTGTTGATAAAGTAAACAATTAGTTAGGTATTTTAGCCAGTTATATTAGTCATATAGAGGCCATAACAACATTAATAAAGAATGGTGCTAATATAAATGCTGTTGATAAAGTAAACAATTAGTTAGGTATTTTAGCCAGTTATAATGGTCATATAGAGGCCATAACAACATTAATAAAGAAGGGGGCAGATATAAATGCTGTTGATAAAGTAAACAATTCGTTAGGTATTTTAGCCAGTTATAATGGTCATATAGAGGCCATAACAACATTAATAAAGAAGGGGGCAGATATAAATGCTGTTGATAAAGTAAACAATTCGTTAGGTATTTTAGCCAGTTATAATGGTCATATAGAGGCCATAACAACATTAATAAAGAATGGTGCTAATATAAATGCTGTTGATAAAGTAAACAATTAGTTAGGTATTTTAGCCAGTTATAATGGTCATATAGAGGCCATAACAACATTAATAAAGAAGGGGGCAGATATAAATGCTGTTAATAAAGTAAACAATTAGTTAGGTATTTTAGCCAGTTATAATGGTCATATAGAGGCCATAACAATATTAATAAAGAAGGGGGCAGATATAAATGCTGTTGATAAGGTAAACAATTCGTTAGGTATTTTAGCCAGTTATAATGGTCATATAGAGACCATAACGACATTAATAGAGAATGGGGCTGATATAAATGCTGTTAATAAGGTAAACAATTAGTTGGGTATTTTAGCCAGTTATAATGGTCATATAGAGGCCATAACAACATTAATAGAGAATGGGGCAGATATACATGCTGTTAATAAAGTAAACAATTCGTTAGGTATTTTAGCTAGTTGTAATGGTCATATAGAGGCCATAACAACATTAATAGAGAATGGGGCTGATATAAATGCTGTTGATAAGGTAAACAATTAGTTAGGTATTTTAGCCAGTTATAATGGTCAAATAGAGGCCATCAGAATATTAATAGACAAGGGGGCAGATATACATGCTGTTGATAAAGTAAACAATTCGTTAGGTATTTTAGCCAGTTATAATGGTCATATAGAGGCCATAACAACATTAATAAAGAATGGGGCAGATATACATGCTGTTAATAAAGTAAACAATTAGTTAGGTATTTTAGCCAGTTATAATGGTCATATAGAGGCCATAACAACATTAATAAAGAATGGGGCAGATGTAAATGCTGTTGATAAAGTAAACAATTCGTTAGGTATTTTAGCCAGTTATAATGGTCAAATAGAGGCCATAAGGACATTGATAGACAATGGGGCTAATATAAATGCTGTTGATAAAATTAACAGTTAACAAAACAAAATGTTGAGTATGGGCAGAGAACGGGGGGTCCCTCCAATTTATGACTTGGGGGACACAATATACATTGCCCCCCCCCTTCCCCTACATATTTTATCGCTTGATAAAGAGATTTGTCCAGAAACGTAGATTCATTTTACTCATTCTATTGACTTTTTCCACGTTATTGTGTGATTAATATTTCAATTGACACAAGACGAATTGTTTTTTGTTTTTTTATTTTGTTATAATTATAACATTTATAACCAAAACGTCACCACGTCGTTGTTAGTCAGCAGCCCACGTGACGTCGTACCTAACAATACGTCAAATTAAACCGATTTCCGCTCACTTTCAACGTTAGTTTGCCCAGCTTTCCTAAATCGCATTAAGTTTGTTAATGCAAAAAATGTTCAAGAAGAAGCTGAAAGACTTCTTCCAGATAGCCAACCAAAAGCATCGATATATTCAGAGCGGTAAAGTGTTTTGCTACGGATGCATCACGCCCGTGAATAAGTATTTTATCATTTGTAAAACTCCAGTCTCACATACTTGTTTTCAGTATGGTTGTACAGCCTTGCATAAAGCCAGTTATAATGGTCATATAGAGGCCATAACAACATTAATAAAGAATGGGGCAGATATACATGCTGTTAATAAAGTAAACAATTAGTTAGGTATTTTAGCCAGTTATAATGGTCATATAGAGGCCATAACAACATTAATAAAGAATGGGGCAGATATACATGCTGTTGATAAAGTAAACAATTCGTTAGGTATTTTAGCCAGTTATAATGGTCATATAGAGGCCATAACAACATTAATAAAGAATGGGGCAGATATAAATGCTGTTGATAAAGTAAACAATTAGTTAGGTATTTTAGCCAGTTATAATGGTCATATAGAGGCCATAACAACATTAATAAAGAATGGGGCAGATATACATGCTGTTGATAAAGTAAACAATTAGTTGGGTATTTTAGCCAGTTATATTAGTCATATAGAGACCATAACAACATTAATAAAGAATGGGGCAGATATAAATGCTGTTGATAAAGTAAACAATTAGTTGGGTATTTTAGCCAGTTATAATGGTCATATAGAGGCCATAACAACATTAATAAAGAATGGGGCAGATATACATGCTGTTGATAAAGTAAACAATTAGTTAGGTATTTTAGCCAGTTATAATGGTCATATAGAGGCCATAACAACATTAATAAAGAATGGGGCAGATGTAAATGCTGTTAATAAAGTAAACAATTAGTTAGGTATTATAGCTAGTTATAATGGTCATATAGAGGCCATAACAACATTAATAAAGAATGGGGCAGATGTAAATGCTGTTAATAAAGTAAACAATTAGTTAGGTATTTTAGCCAGTTATAATGGTCATATAGAGGCCATAACAACATTAATAAAGAATGGGGCAGATGTAAATGCTGTTAATAAAGTAAACAATTAGTTAGGTATTTTAGCCAGTTATAATGGTCATATAGAGGCCATAACAACATTAATAGAGAATGGGGCAGATGTAAATGTTGTTGATAAGGTAAACAATTAGTTAGGTATTTTAGCCAGTTATATTAGTCATATAGAGGCCATAACAACATTAATAAAGAATGGGGCAGATATACATGCTGTTGATAAAGTAAACAATTAGTTAGGTATTTTAGCCAGTTATAATGGTTATATAGAGACCATAACAACATTAATAAAGAATGGTGCTAATATAAATGCTGTTGATAAAGTAAACAATTAGTTAGGTATTTTAGCCAGTTATATTAGGTCATATAGAGGCCATAACAACATTAATAGAGAATGGGGCAGATGTAAATGCTGTTGATAAAGTAAACAATTAGTGAGGTATTTTAGCCAGTTGTAATGGTCAAATAGAGGCCATAACAACATTAATAAAGAATGGTGCTAATATAAATGCTGTTGATAAAGTAAACAATTAGTTAGGTATTTTAGCCAGTTATATTAGGTCATATAGAGGCCATAACAACATTAATAAAGAATGGGGCAGATGTAAATGCTGTTGATAAAGTAAACAATTAGTTAGGTATTTTAGCCAGTTATAATGGTTATATAGAGGCCATAACAACATTAATAAAGAATGGGGCTAATATAAATGCTGTTGATAAAGTAAACAATTAGTTAGGTATTTTAGCCAGTTATAATGGTCAAATAGAGGCCATCAGAATATTGATAGACAATGGGGCAGATATACATGCTGTTGATAAAGTAAACAATTAGTTAGGTATTTTAGCCAGTTATAATGGTCATATAGAGACCATAACAACATTAATAGAGAATGGTGCTAATATAAATGCTGTTGATAAAGTAAACAATTCGTTAGGTATTTTAGCCAGTTATAATGGTCATATAGAGGCCATAACAACATTAATAAAGAAGGGGGCAGATATAAATGCTGTTGATAAAGTAAACAATTAGTTAGGTATTTTAGCCAGTTATAATGGTTATATAGAGGCCATAACAACATTAATAAAGAATGGTGCAGATATAAATGCTGTTGATAAGTTTAACAATTCGTTAGGTATTTTAGCCAGTTATAATGGTCATATAGAGGCCATAACAACATTAATAAAGAATGGGGCTGTTGATAAAGTTAACAATTAGTTAGGTATTTTAGCCAGTTATAATGGTCATATAGAGGCCATAACAACATTAATAAAGAATGGGGCAGATATAAATGATGTTGATAAAGTAAACAATTAGTTAGGTATTTTAGCCAGTTATAATGGTCATATAGAGGCCATAACAACATTAATAAAGAATGGTGCTAATATAAATGCTGTTGATAAAGTAAACAATTAGTTAGGTATTTTAGCCAGTTATAATGGTCATATAGAGGCCATAACAACAT
This sequence comes from Nipponacmea schrenckii, assembly GCA_030562195.1. Taxonomy (NCBI): domain Eukaryota; kingdom Metazoa; phylum Mollusca; class Gastropoda; family Lottiidae; genus Nipponacmea; species Nipponacmea schrenckii. Next base: position 2,548,220 of record JAUJPP010000011.1, read on the forward strand.
TAATAAAGAATGGTGCTAATATAAATGCTGTTGATAAAGTAAACATGTATTTTAGCCAGTTATAATGGTCATATAGAGACCATAAGGACATTGATAGACAATGGGGCAGATATACATGCTGTTAATAAGGTAAACAATTAGTTAGGTATTTTAGCCAGTTATAATGGTCATATAGAGGCCATAACAACATTAATAAAGAATGGGGCAGTGTAAATGCTGTTGATAAAGTAAACAATTAGTTAGGTATTTTAGCCAGTTATAATGGTTATATAGAGGCCATAACAACATTAATAAAGAAGGGGGCAGATATACATGCTGTTGATAAAGTAAACAATTAGTTAGGTATTTTAGCCAGTTATAATGGTCAAATAGAGGCCATCAGAATATTAATAGACAATGGGGCAGATATAAATGCTGTTAATAAGGTAAACAATTAGTTAGGTATTTTAGCCAGTTATAATGGTCAAATAGAGGCCATCAGAATATTGATAGAGAATGGGGCAGATATAAATGCTGTTGATAAGGTAAACAATTCGTTAGGTATTTTAGCCAGTTATAATGGTCAAATAGAGACCATAAGGACATTGATAGACAATGGGGCTAATATAAATGCTGTTGATAAAATTAACAGTTAACAAAACAAAATGTTGAGTATGGGCAGAGAACGGGGGGTCCCTCCAATTTATGACTTGGGGGACACAATATACATTGCCCCCCCCCCTTCCCCTACATATTTTATCGCTTGATAAAGAGATTTGTCCAGAAACGTAGATTCATTTTACTCATTCTATTGACTTTTTCCACGTTATTGTGTGATTAATATTTCAATTGACACAAGACGAATTGTTTTTTGTTTTTTTATTTTGTTATAATTATAATATTTATAACCAAAACGTCACCACGTCGTTGTTAGTCAGCAGCCCACGTGACGTCGTACCTAACAATACGTCAAATTAAACCGATTTCCGCTCACTTTCAACGTTAGTTTGCCCAGCTTTCCTAAATCGCATTAAGTTTGTTAATGCAAAAAATGTTCAAGAAGAAGCTGAAAGACTTCTTCCAGATAGCCAACCAAAAGCATCGATATATTCAGAGCGGTAAAGTGTTTTGCTACGGATGCATCACGCCCGTGAATAAGTATTTTATCATTTGTAAAACTCCAGTCTCACATACTTGTTTTCAGTATGGTTGTACAGCCTTGCATAAAGCCAGTTATAATGGTCAAATAGAGGCCATAAGGACATTGATAGACAATGGGGCAGATATACATGCTGTTAATAAAGTAAACAATTAGTTAGGTATTTTAGCCAGTTATAATGGTCAAATAGAGACCATAAGAACATTAATAAAGAATGGTGCTGATATAAATGCTGTTGATAAAGTAAACAATTAGTTAGGTATTTTAGCTAGTTATAATGGTCATATAGAGGCCACAACAAAATTATTAAAAAATGGTGCTGATATAAATGCTGTTGATAAGGTAAACAATTAGTTAGGTATTTTAGCCAGTTATATGGGTCATATAGAGGCCATAACAACATTAATAGACAATGGGGCAGATGTAAATGCTGTTGATAAGTTTAACAATTCGTTAGGTATTTTAGCCAGTTATAATGGTCATATAGAGACCATAACAACATTAATAAAGAATGGTGCTAATATAAATGCTGTTGATAAAGTAAACAGTTAACAAAAAAAAAATGTTGAGTATGGGAAAAGAACAGGGGAGTCCCCCCAATTTATGACGGGGGGGGACACAATATACATTCCCCCCCCCCCCCCCCGAGAAAAGCAGCCATTAACAAAAATTCAATTCATTCATTAAATTGACCACAACGACGTCCTGCAATGCACTTCTATATTTTCACTTTTTTACTTCCCTTGAAAAAAATCATGTTAATGCTATTTTATATAAGATTCGTGTTATTTCCTTTTTAAACTTGAATTACTAACTCTCGCAAAAAAAAATCTCCATCTTACCAAGCTCAACATGCTAATCTTGACAGATAAGTGCAGTTCTTCGTACGATAAGCACCGCTCTATAATACTATTTATTATTGTGTGTTATACATATTTGAGCCCCTTAGAACAATACCGGGCTAAGTCAATTTTTGTCAATTTTGAGTTAGAGGTAGAAATGGATACAGAAAAATGATATCTTTCAGTGCAATATTGGTCTAATACCAGTTCTATTTATAGTTTTGACATATGAGGGAAAGTCAGTTCTTGCTGTCACCACAAATCATGAATATTTTGTGCAAGAGTGGTCCAAGTACAAAAAACAAGATGGCCGCGCCCATGAAACCTGATCGCACCTCACACAAAAATATTCCTGAATGTGAAGTGAGACGATTGATTAATGACTCGGAAAGTAAGTATTAATTGAAATAAGTCATTTCTGCATCAGTTTTAAGCAAATAATAGAATATTTTTAACATTTTCATTGACCAAATTTGAAATTTTGTGATCGTTTGTACTTAGACCATTATTGAACTGAAAAAATGAAAGTTAAACCTTGTTTATTGATTCTTTTACAGGCAGCTTGGATGATTCTGATCAGGATCCAACATACAATATTGAAGATGATACCAGTATATCATCTGCTGACATACTTACAGGTGACGAAGATAAATCAGAAGGCTGTAGAGAAAGAGCAAACAAGAGTGAAATTAAAGGTAAATTTCTGCAATGAAAGACACATTATTATGTATGGTTCATCCCGTAATGCATATAAAGTGAAGTTTTTTTTGAAGTTGGAATTGACAATCATTTAGCTGAGCTCATGTAATGTGAAGCAGGCCTACATTTTTTTTTAAATTTTTCAGGTCAAGGAAGGAAGAGGCAACGAATACCACACAAATGGGGGCGCAATATAAGGAAAGCTGCACGGAATAAGGGGATGCCGTATACCAACACCCAAGGCCATAATGTACCAGGAAAGACCTTCGTCCCTCTGCAACAGCATTTGTGCAGATTCAAGTGTACTGAGCATGTGAGTGAAGAAGATCAGCTAATCATATTTAACAAATTCTGGGAAATCGGTGATTTTAACCAACAAAATGCTTTTATATGTGGAACTTTTAAATTGACTAAACCAAAACATCGCCGAAGAAGACAACCAGAAACAGAGAAATCCATAGTTCGAAATTATTCACGGGAAAAATGGACTAACGCTCCGGAATGGATTTATTGAAGTTTGCAAATCATTCTTTCTAGCAACATTGGGATTTTCTAATGGCAGAATTGATCGAGCATTGAGAAAGCCCTTTCCGAAGGTGGTTTGCCCTCTCCTGATGGTAGAGGAAAACATAACAATCGGAAAAAAGTGAGCAAAGAGTCTACTAATGTTATCAAAGATCACATCAACTCCTTTCCTAAGTATGAGAGTCACTATACCAGAGAAAAGCAGGTAACCAAAAAATACCTTTCGCCAGATTTGACTATATCACAGATGTATCGACTTTAAAGTAGAACAATGCACAAAACAGGGAATAAAACCAGAGAAACAGTGGGTGTATCGTAGAATCTTTTCACAGAATTTAATCTAGCATTCCATGCGCCTCGTAAAGATACCTGTAAAACATGCGATACACTAAAGGTCAAAATAGATGTAGCAGAAACTGAGGCACAGAAGAGAACTCTTGAGTGTGAGCTTGAAGTACATCATCGTAAAGCTGAAAAAGTAAGACAATCTATGAGTGAAGAGAATTTAATTCAGGATCCTACCTATGCATCGTTTACTTTTGATTTAGAAAAGACTCTCCCAACTCCACAAATTCCAACTGGCTAGTCTATTACAAGAGACAACTTTGGACATACAACTTAGGCGTGCATTCTCTTTTTGATGGTTCAGCAACTATGTTCATGTGGCACGAGGGTATTGCTAAAAGAGGTGCTAATGAAGTTGGTTCCTGCGTATATAAATATGCAAAGACCTTATCTGATAGAGGGGTGAAGAAGATTACTGCCTATAGTGATAGCTGCGGTGGCCAAAACAGAAACATTAAAATGGCTATGTTTTGGTCCCACATTGTAGCACAGAAGTTAACCACAAATTTATGGTTTCTGGTCATAGTTACTTGCCTAATGACCAGGATTTCGGAGTCATAGAAGTTAAAAGAAAGAAGGCAACTCACATATACGTACCCAGTGATTTGATGGCATTAACCGCTAAAGCAAGGGTTCGCAACCCTTTTGAAGTCGTAAGAATGTCACAATCTGATTTTCTGAGTTCTGATGAAGGTATGTCTGATCATATCATTAATAGAAAGAAGTGTACTGATGGAGAAGTCAGCTGGTTGAAAATTCAGTGGATTTGTTTTAAGAAAGAGACACCATTGAACATGTTTCTTAAGTACACCACTGATGATGATGCACCATTTTTTGAGGTTGAACTATCCAGGAAATCAAGAACAAGACAACTAGATGCTGAACTCGAAAGTATTGTGCTTCCTCAACTCTACACTGCCCCAATACCTATTAATCCTTTGAAAATAAAGGATTTGATTGGTCTGCTTGATCTGATACCACCAGCTCATCATAACTTCTACAGAGGTCTTGCTTCGGGCGAGGATGCTCCATTGTTACACCCAGAAATCACAGAAGATGAGACTGAATCTGACTAAACTTGTAGTTTTATGGTTGAAACGACAGTACATGTACTATTATATTTGTTACTAATGATGCTTGTTTCCAAGAATGTTTCGTTTTTGTTCCGTAACAATATTTTAAACACGGCCTGGCAGTGTCATTTTCTCACTTAAAATGGAAATGACTATCCCATTGCTTTCCCTTGTGTTTGTTTACATTCTTTTTGGGTTATTTTACTTGATTATTGTTGTTTTCTTTAATGTTTAAGTAAAGTTTGATGAAAAAAAATATATGTGTTCTGTCTTGATAATATATACTTTTAGAAAATATCGAGTGCAAGAGTGGTCTAACTGAAAATTTTGATTTTGGGCAAAATTACAAATTCCAATCAACATATCCCTTTGCGTAAAAACAAACCTCTAATGGAAGTATTTAATCAAACCTATATAATATAGAAATCGTTTTCCGTAATTAAGATACAGCCTTAGAACTTTAAATGCCTCTACCGAAAAATGACAAAGATAGCTTGCCAGGCAAGGTAATATACGCCCACTGGCAGCATTTAATTCAAATAAAAACTTTTCAGTAAGGTTACAATAAGTCGAATGAAATATTCAACCTTCCAACCTATTTTTTTCTAGGGTCTCTAGTTTTATTAAAAACTGTCAAGAATTGTACCTAATAACAACTCATTAAATATTTTTCGGTACTTTTATGATTTGCAATAGGGTTCACCCTTAATAATATTTTGATATTTTAAATTCTTAATAAGGCTCATCCTTCGTTGATATTTAACAATTTCAGCAAATTTTGTCAAAAAGGAATGTTTAAAGTTGAAAGCGTTTTTTGAAAACAGGCGCAATAACTGACACTAAATATTTTTCGATTTATCTGATTTTCAATAGGGTTTATCCTTGTGAGAAAACAAATACTAAAACCAAGTTTCATCAAAATCCATTCAAAATTGTTCTTTCTAGAGTGTTTACAAGCTAAAATTGAACGCGTTTTCAAAAACAAGTTCAATAACTTGTACTAAATATTTTTCGATTTTCAATAGGGTTCATCCTTGGGAGACAACAAATACTCCAGCCAAGTTACATCAAAATCCATTAAAAATTGTTCTTTCTAGAGTGTTTACAAGCTAAAATTGAACGCGTTTTCAAGAACAAGGGCTATAACTGACACTAAATATATTTCTATTTATTTGATTTATAATAGGGTTCATCCTTGGGTAAAAACAAATACTCAAGCCAAAGTTAATCAAAATCCATTAAGAATAGTTCTTTCTAGAGTGTTTACAAGCTAAAATTGAATGCGTTTTCAAGAACAAGGGCAGTAACTCATACTAAAAAAATTTTCGATTTCGCTTTTCAATAGGGTTCATCCTTGAGTTATAACACACTCTCACACCAAGTTTCATCGAAATCCATCAAGAATTGTGCCATGTAGAGTGTTTACGAGACAAAAATCGAACGCGTTTAAAAGAACAAGGGCAATAATTCATATTAGATATATTTTGATAATTTTAATTTTCAATTAGGCTCATCCCTTGCGATATGCAACAATTTCAGTGAGTTTTGTCAACATTGGTCATGAATTGTACCTTCTAGAGTATTTATTAAAAAGTTAAACCTGTTTTCAAACACAAGGGCAATAACTGACACTAAATATACTTCGATTTATTTGATTTTCAATATGGTTCATCCTTGGGTAAAAACAAATACTCAAGCCAAGTTTTATCAAAATCCATTAAGAATTGTTCTTTCTAGAATGCTTACAAGCTAAAATTGAACGCGTTTTCAAACACAAGGGCAATAACTGATACTAAATATTTTTCGATTTAACTGAATTTCAATAGGGTTCATCCTTAGGTGATTACAAATACTCATGCCAAGTTATGTCAAAATCGCTCAAGAATTGTGACTTGTAGAGTGTTTACAAGGCAAAAATCCAACACATTTTATAGAACAAGGGCAATAATTCCTATTAAATATATTTCGATATGTGCTATTTTCAAAAGGGTTCATTCTTGTGTGATAATAAACAATTTCAGCAAGTTTCGTCAAAATCGGTCAATAACTGTGCTTTGTAGAGTGTTTACAAGCTAAAAATTGAACGCGTTTTCAAAAACAAGGGCAATAACTGATATTAATTTTTTTTTCGATTTGACTGGTTTTCAATAGGCTTCATCCTTGGGTGATAACAAATACTCAGGCCAAGTTTCATTAAAATCCATTAAAAATTGTTCTCTCAAGAATGTTTACAAGCTAAAATTGAACGCGTTTTCAAGAACAAGGGCAATAACTCATACTAAATGTTTTTCGATTTCGCTGATTTTCGATAGGGTTTATCCTTGAGTTATAACATACTCTCACACCAAGTTTCATCAAAATCGGTCAAGAATTGGACGTTGTAGAGTGTTTACGAGCCATTCAAGAACAAGGGCACGAACTCATACTAATTTTTTTCCGATTTCGCTGATTTTCAATAGGGTTCATCCTTGCGTGATCATAAACACTCATATTAAGTTTCATCTAAATCCGTCAAGAATTACACCGTGTAGAGTGTTTACGAGCAATTGTGGACGGACGGACGGACGGACGGACGGATGTGGGTGACGACAATATACGCCCCCCATTTCATGTGGGCGTATAAAAATGGACTTTTGGTATTGTTCTAAGGGGCTCAATTGTCAGCAAAGTAACCTCTCTGAACGTGTTTTCTCTGCCATGGTACAGAATTGTCATTCATAAAAAATTCCTTGAAACTGTTGCGAACAGCAATCGCATCTTCACTAGCCCTGTTTCCTGTATGTTGTATGTCAGCCAGACCTTTGATTGTGTTCATTTTTGGCACATCCTCCATCAGCTGTGTTACTTGTTCTTTGCAGCATATTATGCAATACACAAGCTCCTTTCACAACAGATTTGGTATGAGCTGGGTGCAGAGCGATTTTCGTCTGAAATACTCTCCACCGAGCGGCCAAAATACCGAAAACATTCTCTACTATTCTACGACAACGACTCAAGTCTATAATTGAATATCTACTTATCTATAGAATTATCTAGCCCAGGGAAAGGGCGCATTACATGATGAAGTAAATGGAACGCCTCATCTCCCACGGCAACATATGGCAGGGGACCAAGATTTTCAAATCCTGGTATCACTGTGCTAGGTGGGAAATTAAAGTTACCATTAGCAAAACGTTGCCCCATGTTACTCCGGGCAAATATTCCACCGTCGCTATTTCTACCCAACCACCTAATATCGATTGCTATGAACTGAAGATTAGCGTCCACAAGAGCCAATAGAACGATTGAGCAAGTCCTTTTATAGTTATAATAAAGAGAACCCGATTTCCATGGCTTCATGATCACCACGTGTTTACCGTCTATTGCACCAAGGCAGTGAGGAAACTGCCACTTGTTCCAAAAGTTCGAAGCTATCAATTTCCAGTCGTCTCTATCACCTGGTGAAGAGGATGGACTCTCCATCGTCGCCTTCGTCTTGTATGTTTCCTTTTCTTTGTGATGATGACTTCCTGTTGGATTCGGATGCACCGTGATCGAGCAGGAACGGACAGAACCGGCGCCATGTCTAGAGAAAACAGCAATGACTCCGCGTGCAGGTAAACGGACCTCGTGGTATTTTTACCGCATTCCGTATACCGCATTCCGTTTCCGCGTGTCTAATAAACGTAGCTTTACTGTAATGGATATGTATTTAGAATGGTTTTGAGTTTAATGTAGATAAATAAATGCGCAGTGTCTGTCTGTAGCAAATTGCAAATCATATTTGTGAGGGTGGGTTACAAAAAAATATGTTGAGTTGACTGGTTATCATTTGTAAAACTCCAGTCTCACATATTTGTTTTCAGTATGGTTGTACAGCCTTACATATTGCTAGTTATAATGGTCATATAGAGGCCATAACAAAATTATTAAAAAATGGTGCTGATATAAATGCTGTTGATAAGGTAAACAATTAGTTAGGTATTTTAGCCAGTTATAATGGTCATATAGAGGCCATAACAACATTAATAAAGAAGGGGGCAGATATAAATGCTGTTGATAAAGTAAACAATTAGTTAGGTATTTTAGCCAGTTATAATGGTCATATAGAGGCCATAACAACATTAATAAAGAAGGGGGCAGATATAAATGCTGTTGATAAAGTAAACAATTAGTTAGGTATTTTAGCCAGTTATAATGGTCATATAGAGGCCATAACAACATTAATAAAGAAGGGGGCAGATATAAATGCTGTTGATAAAGTAAACAATTAGTTAGGTATTTTAGCCAGTTATAATGGTCATATAGAGGCCATAACAACATTAATAAAGAATGGGGCAGATATAAATGCTGTTAATAAGGTAAACAATTAGTTAGGTATTTTAGCCAGTTATAATGGTCATATAGAGGCCATAACAACATTAATAAAGAATGGGGCAGATATAAATGCTGTTGATAAGGTTAACAATTAGTTAGGTATTTTAGCCAGTTATAATGGTCATATAGAGGCCATAACAACATTAATAGAGAATGGGGCAGATATAAATGCTGTTGATAAAGTAAACAATTAGTTAGGTATTTTAGCCAGTTATAATGGTCATATAGAGGCCATAACAACATTAATAGAGAATGGGGCAGATATAAATGCTGTTGATAAAGTAAACAATTAGTTAGGTATTTTAGCCAGTTATAATGGTCATATAGAGGCCATAACAACATTAATAAAGAAGGGGGCAGATATAAATGCTGTTGATAAAGTAAACAATTAGTTAGGGTATTTTAGCCAGTTATTATGGTCATATAGGCCCATATTTTCGAAGGCTGATTAAAATAGTCATTGATTAGCTCTAATCAATGACTTGCTCATCAGAGATTAGAGGCTCATTTCAATTAGTATTCTCGAAGCTCTGATCAGCAAGTCTCTGACTAAAAAAAAAGCTAAATCAATGATTATTTCCAAAATGACATAAGTTCCACAAATGGATGATTAGTTATGATCAAAGATTAGCTGATCAGTGATTTGAGTTTAATCTCCTATTTGATTATACATGTTCAGGGGCCATTGACAGGAAATAGTAGAAAAAACACATGTTTGGAAACTTCTGCAGACTTACACTTGCTTAAAACATGGAGAAAAAAGATGGTAAGGTAAAACGCTCTTCTAACTGGAGTTATGATGAAAAAGAAACCCTTTTGGAGCTAGTAGAAGAAAATATTAAGCTAGTAGAAGATAAAAAAACAGATGGTAATTCCAGCAAAAGGAAAGAGGCAATTTGGAGACAAATTCATGAAAAATTCATTACTGCTCATGGTTTTAGAGAGATAAAACGACTCAAAGAGATGTGGAAACGAGTAAAAGATGCCGCTAAGAAAGAATATCAAGAATTTAAAAGAGAAAGTAAGAAGACTGGGGGAGGAGAAGCACCTGATGAATTGTCTGAATTAACGAGACATATTTTGGATATGATTCCAAAAGAATTTCAGCAGTACACAAATCCTTATGACGATGATGTAGGCCTGCAACATGCAGAAAGAAATAATGATGAAGCTGAAGAAAATTACAGCATAATTGGTACAGTTGAAGATCTAGATGCAGAGAAAGATATAGATGGTGAACTTTATGGTAATGATGAACAGACAGAAATTGTATTGGATAGAAATATGGAAAATGATACAACTCCAGAAACTCCACAGACAGAACTATCAACCAAGTAAGTGATTTAAACAATCCTTTCAACTATAAGGTTTAAACTCAAAAAATGTATTAATTTATAATTCATGACAAATTTAATGATCATCTGCAATAAGATTAAGAGAAACATTTGGAAAATCATTTCCATTTGCACTTTCATTAATAAGGGATATACCATTACATCAACTCATTGTTACTTTTTGTATTATAATTCTCAAAGCTTGATCTTTTATTTAAATCATATTTCATAATACTAAAAATGAAAATTATGTTAAAGTTATGTTATGTTAATTAGTTAATTGGTGTCTGTAAAATCTTGATTTGTGTCCCTTAATAATCATTACTACCATCAATGCATAAATCAGGCTTGGTAACAATATTTGTTGGAAGATTTGAACATTTCAAACTAAATCTTAAGCTGTTCTATTTTCTAAACTACAGTCTGAAAACTAAAATTTTGTATATTCTTAACTGAAATTGATCCCTAGCATGAAAATTTTCCAGAAGAAAAGCTAAATATCATGAAGAGGCCAGCAATAAAAAAATCAAACATAATTCCCCTGTGACCTCCAGAACACCGGATATAGAAAACTCAATTCTACTACTTTCACAAGAAGAACACAATTTAAAAATGAGTATTCTTAAAAAAGAGCATGAAGCAAAAATGAGGCTTTTAAGCTTGCATCAAAGAATTGCAGAAGCAAGGTTGAATGAAATGTCATCATCAAAACCCACATGTGATAAAGAGGGAGATGCTTTTTCATATTTAGCATTACTTAATACATGTAGTTCTGAGTGAATATGAATTCTGAGTGAATATGAATAACAAAATCATTTTACAGCATGTTTGTATCAAACAAAACATCTGTATTTTTTAAATTTTAATTTGTTATTATTTTAAATCATTTCCACCTACAAATCTGATAGATGTATTTATAAATGAACATACCATTTTAATTTTCAAGCTTTATATTAGTAAATGAGTTATTTCTCCATTATCTTTGGAAATTCATTTTTCATTTATTGCATTCAGATAATTTAGATTAAAGCTCAAAAGACTGAACATTACCAAATGTGGAATTCATAATAAAAGGTTATATAACGGACATTATAGTTACTACATCATCATCCATTTACTGTCCTTAAAATAATATTTTTGAATATTTATCTAGGTTTAATTTGTTTCTTGTTTCAGGTTTAAGTTTTTGTCAATAATAACATGAAGTAAATTGTTAGTTTAAAACGATTGAAAGGTTGCTATATCCTTTTAAATATTAAGTTTGTAACGGTTAATTCATCCTTAAAGGATGATATTTAATTAGTAAATATTATTTAAGTATTTATAAATTTTTTTGAACTGTTGTGATTAAGAAGTCAATATGGCATATCTGGCACTGGTTCGATTAAATAATCTAGATAACTATAGAAGGGCATTAAGACGTGAACGAGTTTTTAGGGACAGAATCAATCCATATGATAAATTTAGTGATGAGGAATTTAGGTGTAGATATAGATTTTCCAAACAGGGTGTCAACTTTATACACGAGCTTTTGAAAGATCATTTAAAAAGACAAACCAATCGTAGTAATGCTTTACCTTCTGAGCTTCAAGTATTCATTGCTCTTAGATACTTTGCTTCTGGTACTTTTCAAATTAATGTAGGTGATCTAAATACTGTTTCCCAACCAACGGTGAGCAAAACTATTAAGAAAGTGTCTATCTTATTGGCAGAACTCAGACCCACTTACATAAATTTTTCAAATGATCCACGAAGCATAAGAAAAGCTAAAGCAAACTTTTTTTAAATAGATCAATTTCCTAACATTGTGGGAGCTAAAGATGGAACACACATTAAAATTTCTAATCCTGGTGGAGACGATCCAGCACGTTTCATCAACAGGAAGAATTTTTTTTCCATAAATACACAAGTAATTTGCGATAGTAGTGGTAAAATCTTAAATATAGTAGCAAGATGGCCAGGAAGTGCCCACGATAGCAGAATCTTCAATGAATGTAGAATAAAAGAACAATTTGATAATAATGAAATTTCTGGTATGTTAATTGGCGACAAAGGCTATGCATGCCTCTCATACTTAATGACTCCTTTAGCAAATCCGGTAACAAGATCGGAAAAGCGTTATAACAAAAGTCATGTAAAAACAAGGGGAGTCGTAGAGCGTTTATTTGGGATTTGGAAACGTAGATTTCCTGTACTTAAAATGGGTATAAATACAAAACTTGAAACAGCATATATAGTAATCGTTGCCCTAGCAGTTTTACAAAATATTGCACTTGAATTGAATGAGCTAGATCCTGATGACAATTTGGACGCAAATGAAGAAAACGACAATGATCTTAATGACAACGAGAATAACGTAAGAAATTTGGCAGGTTTTTTAGTGCGAAGAAATCTCATTGATAATCATTTCAACAATATACATTAAAAACCAAAATCTAAAGATTTTATTTTTGGAATTAGGAGTAAGATTCATAAGTTGATAAAATATTGTATATTTTAAATTTGAATGGCTTTAAAAAATAACATTTAGGTTTCTTACATATAAATACTAAATAAGAGCCAAAATCATTTGTATATTGTATACTCTTTTCAATGATAAATTGTATTTTCCTTGCAAGACATTCTCCTATGCATAGTTAACATATTTCATTTTAGTTATTCTTTTCTTTAAATTCTTGAAAAAGATGTGGGGTTTTGAAGGGTATGAATGGCTTCTAATAATGTATTAAAATATAAACTTATACAAGCACATTAGAGAATGTGATCCATGTTTATTTATTTCTTTCAGTTGAATTGTTTTGTCATTGTTATTTATTAATTTTTGTCCAAAAAAAGAAAATTTGATTAAATTTTTTTTTTCTTCCTATCCTTTTGCTGCCTTAATCACACTTTAAACTACCCCCCTTCATGGACTAAATTTTGACCTGATTTAGGCCTAGATTAAATGTTAGTCAACGTTTGTGAATATCACATTCAAGACTTCCAATTAAAGTGCGGATTAAGAAAATCATCGATTTAATTAATCATGGTTTAATAATTAGTCAGCTTTCGAGAATATCAAAGTTCGGGATGGATTATATTCTTATACTAATAATACTACTAAAGTTTTTAAAATTAATACTATGGTAATAGTACAATTTTTGTTAAATTGCCCCACTGAGTATAAAAATATTGAAATTCTTTGTCCAAATTTATTTATATATATTTCTGATGGGTATAATTTTAAAAAAATAGAATATTTAACTCCCGGATTACCTTTTAATTATAATAATATTCATGTATATAAATATAGATTTAGACCTGGTAGATTCAGAATTGTTTATTATACTCTTTTTGTACCAGATAATTTATTATACAAATGTCATTCAGTAATTCTTGAAAAAAATAATAACATAGCTGTAATAAAAAAAACCACAGGTTTTATATAATGAGTTTGAACATACTGAAATAGAATTTGATCAAATAAGTTTTGTTAACAATAGACCTAATTGTTCAATTGATTTGTTCAACTATTTGTCAATTCTGATACAAGGCAAAAATTAATTATTGTACCAAAATATTCATTACATATAAAAATAGAAGTTTATCTTCTTGAAAATAAATCATTAATTCCATCAATTGCAACAGAGGATTCTTTTATTAACTTTTATGTTAATTCAAAATTTAAAAATAAAAAAAGATTGCCAGATCATAAAAAATCTGTTTTATTTTCTGTCGATAATGATAAAAAAGTAATTATAGTCATTGATGCAATGTTTCAAAAAGACCATATAATTAAAGTTATAGTATCTTCTTTGGAATATTAAATCATAATTTTTAATTAATTTTTATTAACATCCTATTGGATGCTATAGAAATGAGTTTTGAAAAAAAATACGGTTTTTTTGATCCATTCATTAATGGGATTGAATAATTAGATTATGATACTGAAGATTCATTTTTTGAAGATCAAAATACAAACACTATTGTTCCATTGTAAAAAACTACCGTTCTTTCCGGGAATCGTCTTTAAAAATGTATGTACTTGTGAGTGATAGTATTAGAACTAATAAAAAAAATTTATGCCAACGTATTGCTGATGTTTTTCATTTTAAACATATTTCTTTAACAGCTCCCTTGGTTGAAAAATTAAAATCAACATATCCAAATTATGGAGATAAATGGGAAAACCATGATTTTCTGGACACTCAATTAGAACAAGATGATTATTATAATATTGATTCAATGAATAAAGAAAATAATGTTTCTTGGGATATTTCTATTTTATGCACATTTAGAGATATTATGCAGTTTTTTCCAAACAAATATAACTTTATTGAACATTCATTACATACAACTCAACATGAAATTGAAGACACGGGATTTGATGATTACAAAGGTATTATTGTATCTGGATGTTTCTATATTTATCAATATTTGTTTTTTTCATATATCAAAACTAAAATGATATTTTTAGAACAAGAATATTATTCAGACTCTCCAGATTTGGTAAATAATAATCAAATTTATCAAAGTATAAATATATTAAATACAGGTACCAATGTTAGATTATTCCATGTTCAATTAAATGCAAATAATACATTTGAGGGGAATATTTTATAAAATATGTGCTTTATACATATTTTTCTATTTGGTATCCAACTGATTTTTTAAACATAATAAAAGATTTACCAAATGAATCTCCCGACCCCAATGTGCTTACAAAAATCAGTTTTATGGATATTGTTTTCAACAATGCATTTTATAATGTTGAAAATGTTGATAGAAAGTATACTAAACAATCATTTATGAAGCTTTCATATCAAGACAAATTAGATGCAATTGATGTAAAAATAAATGCTGATGAATTAAATCTTTCATTAGCCAATAAGTTAATTGCAGAAGGAATGGATCAACATAATGTATATTTTAGAAAATTCTTCTTTAATGAAAAACCATTAGTATCTTTTTACCAATGTTATCGATTACTTAGGTTTTATAATTCTTCCCGTATTTATTGTTTAGAGAGAAAAAGAAAGGTAATTTTTAAATTAGTTTATTAATTTTTCATAATTATTATTATTAAATAAATAATCACAATGGAAGGGTATTTTAATTTAGATGCTTATAGTAAATTAAAACATGTTGCATTAAATATGGGATATAATGATTTTAATCATTATTTAGATAATTCGGAATCTTCATTTGCTGAATTTTTCCAACCATTAAATGTTAGTAAAGATTTTATTATTATATCAATAGCTAGTGATAGTGTTAGTGTTGGTAAAACAACTTTAGGATTTAATATTAGTGTTACTTTTGATTTTGAACAATTTGTGTTTTTCCGATTATTTATATTCTGTTGTAAAAAAATATTTTCCAAAATGGAATAACTTTTGGAGTATTCATGGATTTAAAGAAACTTTTATGAGAGAATCTGATATAAAATATATTGAAATAAATAAAAAAGATATAAATATTAAAATAGATGAACTAACAACATTTAGAAGTTTGTTAGTTAATATTTCTAGAAATCATTTTAATCAAGAAGAATCAATAAGAACAACAAGAAATAATATTTTAAAAGCCTATAATGAAGGTAAAAAAGGAGTAATTATTTCTGATTGTGGATTTATCGATGAATGTCTTTTTTGTAGTTCTACCAATAGACCTGGGATTGATAGAAAATCTAGTATTAATAAAAAAATTGATATTTTAAAAAATGTAATGTCAATCATTAAAACATCGGATGATTATAAAATAAATGAAAATTTAGTAAGAAGATTTGTTTATACTAGGAAATTTATTAATAAAAATCCATGGATTAAATATATTAATGAACAAGATGAAATACTAAAAAAATTTCTAAACTGTTTTGCCCCCAGTAAAAAATTAAAACTGATTAATTTAGGAGAGTTTGAAAAGTTTGGATATGAAAATAAAAATTTAATTGTATTTAATGAAGAAGATGATGTTGAAAAAAATTTACAAGAATTTTTCGATACAATTAATTTCCTGGATTATGGAAAAACCTGTGATATTATAAATTTTATTAAAAGTAATAAGTTTTTAAAGTTTGAAGATTTTGATGCAACTTACTTTTATTCTAAAAATGAAAAGTTTAAAAAAAATTTTTAAATTTCTGTAATTAAAAAAAAAATTATTTTTATTTAAAACATTTGATTTACGGGATATTACTATTCGTTAAAAAAAAATTATTTTTATTTAAAACATTTGATCTACGGGATATTACTATTCGTTAAAAAAAATTATTTTTATTTAAAACATTTGATCTACGGGATATTACTATTCGTTAAAAAAAAATTATTTTTATTTAAAACATTTGATCTACGGGATATTACTATTCGTTAAATACATTCGAATATCAGTTAAAGAAAATTCAAAAAGTACAATTAATTATTGGTTAAAATATAATCATTTAATTAAATATTTTTATTTAATAAATCGGCTATATTATATCCATAAAAATATTCAAATATAAAAATAAAACTCTTTTATAAATTTCGTCTGAAATACTCTCCACCGAGCGGCCAAAATACCGAAAACATTCTCTACTATTCTACGACTACGACTCAAGTCTATAATTGAATATCTACTTATCTATAGAATTATCTTGCCCAGGGAAAGAGCGCATTACATGATGAAGTAAATGGAACGCCTCATCTCCCACGGCAACATATGGCAGGGGACCAAGATTTTCAAATCCTGGTATCACTGTGCTAGGTGGGAAATTAAAGTTACCATTAACAAAACGTTGCCCCATGTTACTCCGGGCAAATATTCCACCGTCGCTATTTCTACCCAACCACCTAATATCGATTGCTATGAACTGAAGATTAGCGTCCACAAGAGCCAATAGAACGATTGAGAAGTTTTTATAGATAATAAAAGAACCCGATTTATGGTTCATGATACCAGTTTTAGTCTATAGCACCAAGGAGGGGAAACTCCCCTTGTTAAAAGTTGAAGCTATAATTTCCATCCTTATCATGGTGAAAAGGGCTTATGTCCCTTCGTTTGTATTTTCCTTTTTTTGAATCAAATAACCCCCCAGGCAATATATTCCTTTTGGGTTTGGACACCGTGATAGCGGGAAGGCAGAACCCGCCATTTAGAAAAAAAGCAATATGCGTAGGTAAACATGTGGTTTTTTTACCGATTGTATAGCTTCCCGTTTGCGGCAATAAACTGCTTTATTAAGGTAATTTGTGGTTTTGAGTTTAATGGTAAATAAAGCCATGCTTTGTAGAAAATTTGGAAATATTTTGTATGGGTTACAAAAAAAATGTTGATTTATGGCAGAAAACTCCTCCAATTTTGTTTTCATATTTGCCCTTACATATTTAGTTATAAGGTTTTGGGGCCAAACAAAATTATTAAAAAATTGCTTAAAAAATGTGTTAAAAATTTAACAAAATTGGTTTTTAAGGTTATAATTATATAAACCAAACAACATTTAAAGAATGGTCAAATAAAATCTTTTAAAATAAACAATTGTTAGGTATTTTGCCAGTTTAATGGCATTAAGGATAAAAATTTAAAGAAGGGGCTGAAAGCTTTGAAAAAGAAACAAAGTTGGTATTTTAGCCTTTAAATGGTCATATAAGGCCAAAAGGGAATTAATAAAAATCAGTTACATCTTTTTAAAAAAGAAAAATTGTTGGTATTTAGCCAGTTATAATGTATATAGAGGCCATAACAACATTAATAAAGAAGGGGCAGATTAAATGCTGTTATAAAGTAAACAATTAGTTAGGTATTTTAGCCATTATATTGGTCAATAGGGGCCATAAAACATTAATAAGAATGGGGCGATTAATGCTGTTGATAAAGTAAACAATTAGTTAGGTATTTTAGCCAGTTATAATGGTCATATAGCGGCCATAACAACATTAATAAAGAATGGGGCTGTTGATAAAGTTAACAATTAGTTAACAAAAAAATGTATGTACGCGTGCAAGATGTAACATTGAGCATGGGCGGAGACCGGCCCAACCCCCCAAATTTACGACTGGGCAGGGGGGACATAATATGAATTGCCCTCCACAGAAAAAAGGCTATAACAAAAATTCAATTGGTTAATTAAATTGACCACCTACTGTGCACTTCTAAATTTTATTTTATATTTTTACTTTATAACTTCCCTTGAAAAAAAATCTTTCTTCATGTTAATGCTATTTTTTGTAAGATCAGTGTTATTTATATTTTTAAATTGATTACTTCCCCCTTTGATATCCAGAGTGGTAAAGTGTCTGGCTACCAATGCATCACGTCCGTAAATAAGAAGCTAATTGATGTGAAGAATTATAAACAGGAGGAAACATTTCGTGAAGGTGTTTTTGTAATTGGATGAAAGCAATTGCGAAATTCAAAGTTCGTGGAGACTCGGAGATGCATCGTAACAACTTACTGAATATAAATAAGACGGACATCTTACTCTTTTAAAAAAGGGACAAGTTGAAATAATAACATAGCTACGATGTCTTTGACGGGAGGATGCCTTCGCGCGGCAAGTGTGATAACGAAGGGAAGTTTTAAAAATAACTACTTTAAGATGAAGATGACGAAAATTTTGCTAAATGGTTGTGTGTGACGCCCTTGGCATTAAGTTTTGAATCTGATAAAAAGCAAATGCAACTGAGTTGTGTTTTTTAATATTAAAAGAACAGAACACCTATTTAAAAAAAAATTGATAATTGGTCCAGTGGATAAGTCCAGGCGTAATATAGCCTTTTTGTTGCTGATGCTCCTTTAATCGCATTTATTTCCCCTTTTCATTTTATTGAAGGAAAGTAAATAAGGGAGAATACTCGTATGTTTAATATTTATTCCCTTGCCCCTACTGTAGATATACATGGATGACCTACTAGGCAATGACAAAGGCGAAAATGAAAATTCACGCTGTTTTTAACCGTTTTAAGTTGAATTTCAACTTGTACATTTTATTCTTTCAGCACGCACTTTTGTTCGAATCTGCGGGGAACGATTCGATTAACCTACATTCAAGTTAGATCTAGTATGGTTGCAACTTTTAATATTCCGATATTCGTTTTTTTTTAAAATCAAATAACGCGATAACATCAAAATATTCTATGAAGTTGTGACTGGACCAAACTATTAAACGGTTGAACTCGAAATATTGTTAACACAATACAAGATTACCCTTTACTTGGTCCAAATGTGTGAACATTCAAAAGTGAAGACATAACACTTTTTTTTTTTGTTCTAGTTAGGTTTCAATGTGTTTTAATAAAGTTTGACCCCACATTATATTAAAAAAAAACTCTCAATCAATCATGTCGATGGATCGTGATACTATCAAATCTGTATCGTATCGTGGCTCTACCATCAGGTAGTGCCCCATACAGCAACTGCATTTTGAATCTCATTCTCAGTGGTTGTACCTTTACCCTATTTGTCTCGAGAGATTGAAGTCTCCACTGCGAATTCAACAGGCTTTTTTAAATTTTTTTCAATTTTTAATTCTATACGCAGTTGAAGACAATCTACCTTACTAGTCTAATGAAATCGGGTTTTCCCTATCAATCAAGGAAGTAAATCTATTTCTATGAAAAAACAGTAATTTTATTAGTTACCTCCCTTAAAGCTACGAAACAAAATATGACCTAATTACATAAAATATGACCTAATAAAATCAAAAGGGTGAATTGTTTCTTTAATTAGAATTTCTAAAACCTTGAACGACCTAAACCTAATCAACTATTCATAAACAATCGCTTGATATAAATCTTTTATAAACGAGTTCTGTTTACTTCAACAAATACCATCTAATGTATTATTGAGAGACGAGTTATGTCCCTTAAAGTAGTCGAGCATAATTTAACATCCACACAAAAGGAAATATTTTAAAAAATGTATGCTAATGATTGTATTTAGTCCGTTCTATTTTTAGAATTTCTCTTTCTCCCTTCCTTGGGAGGTTTTTGCATGCCCATTTTATATGCCCACATTACAATGTGATCGTATTGTCGTCAATCTTGTCTAAACTAGTTCAACTAATCCATATATTTTATTATTTAGAGACGAGTTATGTCCCCTAAAGACGAACTAGAATTTAACATACCTCACAATAGGAGGTATTTAATTCTTTAGCACTTCAAGTTAAAATTGTATATTATTGTACAAGGTCTTTTATTTATTTTGTAGCAAACTAAACGTCTTTTGGATGGCATTGACCTCTATGATAAATTTTCACATTTCCTTGTGGAAAAAATTGCACTAAGGTCAAGGTTAATATGATGTGCTTTATATTTGCAAAAAATTGTACGACACTGTTTATATTTTTTTTGCATACTAAATATAGCTTTCAAACTTTAAAACAATTCCTGATTTAATAGTAGAATGGCATTCATCATGTATGAAACTTGGAAAATCCACGTTTCCACTACCTTGTAATTTTCGTCGCAACATATATTCGACTGCAAGGACCTTTATCAGTGTCATTATATGTAAGATAGGATTAGCATCACTGTGAATGTATTATGTCTTGCCCGGCAAAAAAGATGCATTTCCAGCACTGTATCCATTAGTTCGTCGAACGACATAAAATTATTGCACTGCAAGTGCAATCATAGCTTGGTTAAACCACCTGAAATGAAAATGTGCATTATATGATTTGTCATGATTTGTGTGAAGTGTCTTTTTTCTCAGATGAATCCCATTAAATCAGCAAATCGAACAATATTTAGTAGGAGTTATTGCCCTTGTTCCAGTTCAATCTTAGCTTGTAAACACTCTAGAAAGAACAATTCTTAATGGATTTTTATGAAACTTAGTTTGAGTATTTGTTTTCACCCAAGGATGAACCCTATTGAAAATCAGTTAATCGAAAAAAAATTAGTACAAGTTATTTCCCTTGTTCTTGAAAAAACGTTCAATTTTAGCTTGTAAACACTCTAGACAGAAATTTTTTTAATGAATTTTGATGAAACTTGCGTTCAGAATTTGTTTTCTCCCAAAGATGAAAATCGAAAAATATTTAGTACAAGTCATTGCCCTTGTTTTTGAAAACGCGTTCAATTTAACTCGTAAACACTCTAGAAAGAACAATTTTGAATGGATTTTGATGAAACTTGGCTTTAGTAATAGTTTTCTCACAAGGATGAATCCTAATGAAAATCAGATAAATCGAAAAATATTTAGTGAAAGTTATTGCCCCTATTTCAAAAACGCTTTTAACTTTTGGCTTGTGAACACTCTAAACATTTATTTTTGACAAAACTCGCTAAAATTGTTTAATATCAACCAAGGATGAGCCTTATTAAGAATTAAAAAAAATATCAAAATATTATTAAGGGTGAACCCTATTGCAATTCATAAAAATACCGAAAAATATTTAATGAGTCGTATAAGGTACAATTCTTGACAGTTTTTAATGAAACTAGAGACCCTCGAAAAAAATATATGGTGGAAGGTTGAATATTTCATTCCACCTACTGTTACCTTACTGAAAAGATTTTATTCAAATTCAATGCTGCCAGTGGGAGTATATTACCTTGCCTGGCAAGCTATCTTTATCAGTAACATGCGATGTCAATGAACTTTCTCAGAAGAGTTAATATTATAATATGAAGAACATATTTGAAAGGATTTTTTTACATTATTGTATTATCTATTCGTCCAACACGTACATTTATCTTTGATCATGTTTTAAACAGAACTAATCTCTTCTTTTCAAATATTTACTCGGTTATATAATTTTCTCACATGCATCTCTTCCAGGAGTTGTTTTAGTTGCGAAATATTTCTTTAACCCTTTTGGGTCACTTGTCGAAGTAGACGTGTGAAAATTATTTACTTTAAAATGTGGTGTCATAAAGGCTCAAATATGATATTTCATTTGAGTTTTCCAATTTCGGGTCATTTTTGTGGAAATTACAGTTTGTATAACCATATGGCAACATTGGGTCTATTTGGTTAAGTTTCAATGTGCCAAATGGCAACATTGCACGCTCTTAGAATAAATACAAAAAAATGACAAAAGAGCACTAACGTTTTAATTTCAACCCAAAACAGTTTTTAACACAAAAAATATGAAAATCTCAAGATTCATATGACTATTATTTCATGGACACTGAGTGGAAAAAATTACAGATAACAGAGGTCATTGGATCTTTGGATCAGTGTGGTACATCTACTTTGCATTCAGTCGTTTTTGGTAACGTTTAACTGTTCCAAGTGGTTCTATACCATCAAATGAACTAGCTAAAATTACATTCTTATTATCAGCCCATTTAACAATTGTTACACCAATGGATCTATCTGTTTTATAATCATATGAACCTCGGCCCTTTTGAGACAATTCCTTGTCAGGCTACGAAATTGTATACCTTTGTCTATCTCGTCTCATAGTTCCAACAGAATGAATTCCTTGACATTTCAAATAACAAATGAGTCAAAATATACTTTTGAGTTTTGTTTATCTGGAATGGTCTTACACAATGCAGTTACAAGTTAAGCAGATACACTGAGTTCTTGTTCTTTGTCATCAAGAATTATCTTATTAGATGTTGATTTTCCTGCATATGGTAGAAAATCATAAATAATACCTGACACCCCAGCTCTTGTAAAAAATTTGAACCCCATTTCTTGGGTTTGCTTTGAATGTATTGGCGTAAATTCCCGGCCCTGGTACCTTTATATGGAATCGTTGTTTCGTCAATAGAGTACTGTCCCTCCGGTTCAATAAGAATCGTTTGACTTCTGATAGACTCAATGACAGGACGGATTTTTGCAAACCTATCTGTAGGGTCTGCATTCGTATTATCAGTCAAAATGGATGAATCGTCTGAGTTTCTCGAAAAGTCTTATGGACATATGATCACTTACTGCGGGTATTTTACACATCTGGTACCAATGGGCTGGCAGTTTCATTATTCCCATGACCAAAAGTATTGATATGAAAGTTTATATTTCATCTGTATTTGTATTCACAGATGTTCCAGTTGCTTGAAATGAGTAAATATTTGTTTGCTCAACAATCAGTTCAATAAGTTGCTATGTGAACAATTTTTGAAAATAGAAGAGGGCACTGCCTAAGTGTTGTGGAACAGTGACTGTTCTAATATCTAATATCACCAGGATCAAGATCTGATTTACACCACTTATAATTATATCTCTTCTTCTTTCCCTTCTTCTGATCCTTGCTTGTGTTTGGCTGATCAATATTGTTTTCATCTGGAATTTCGTTATCATTATCAGAATCTTCCAGTGAACCTAGTTCATAAGAATCTGCATCTGATGTTGGCAATTCAGATTCATCACCACTGTCTGTGGCATCATGATTATCAGAAACATCACCAGGTACGGGTACTACAGCCCTTGTGTTTCGACCATAAAATGACTTGATTGTAAATGCCAGTAAATGCCTAAATTAGAAAAAAAATACATCTTTACTGAAAAGTGAGCTTGGAAATAAAGAAGGACGCATCAAATGAATTAATCTTGATAAAATCTCTTGATATAAGTCATTTTTATAACTATATACTCATGGAACTGTTTAAATATCAACATTGCCATTTTGGCACTCATAAAAATGACCCTAGATGTACTATGTTGCCATATGGCTACATAATATTGGACGATTGATTCTTGAAAAATTTACTTTTTAAAATAAAATGTCATTATATCCTTTTGAAGTATGTTTAAGTACTAATTAAAACTTGTATGACTCACCAATATTGGTAGAGAAAATACTGGACTGTTAGGGTGTGATTACGATGGCCAAGAGCACATGGAAAATTGGAATGGTGGCAGCCATTGATCAAACACTAGATGGCAGAACAATCAAATGTTTTGATACTTTTTATTTGTTTCCAAATGTCTACTTTGTTCAACAATGGACCAAATCATCATTTTATTATATCAGTACATTTTGACGGGGGTAGTTTATGTTTGTTGCCGTTCCTTTAACAGGGTTCGCACAGCCTTGAAAAACCCTTGAATTTGACCCATTTCCTTAAAGTACTTTCTTATTTCATTCTCCTCTTCCTTATTCCACCTTACTCCTGTACTGACTATCAAATAAAAGTTCAAAAGATAAATGCTCATAAAAAAAACTACGATATTTTTTAAGTTATTTGGCCTGAGAGTTATACACAATTACAATAATAAATACTAGAACCACTCGTGGTACAGATTTGCTAAAAAGGAATAAACAACTTCTACAATTTGAGCAGTTCAAAGTTGTAAATGTTATTTTTGTGCAGCTATAAAACCGGAAGTAGAAGTTGGATTCCAAAAATGAAGGTGTCAAAAGAAAGCCTTCATTAGTGACCTGGAGCCAAAAAAAAAACGTATATGCACAGGCCGCACTGTGGCACTTCCGGTTTTGCAAATATGCTCCAATTTATATTCACCAAGTACATCGCCTAAATTGTGGGTCAGAAATTGTTACAGATCTGTTGCAGTTATTGTAGTTTAGGCTGCGTGCCCTGTGTAATAAACGAAAAACAGAGCAGTGGAAGTTTGAAGATTTCGGGATTGACAGCAGTATTGAATGGAATTCACACGATTGATTTTGTGAACCCGGTCTTACGAGATGTATAGAACGGAACTAAGCAACGTGTTTGTTTTCTTCACCCGTTGGTTAAAGTTAAATAAATACAATTTAGTGTTTACAACCTAAAAAGGCAATAATTCGAATCGAATATTTTTCGATTTCTCTGATCATCCTAGCTTAATGAACAAGCAAGTTACATCAAAATGTCTAAAAAATTGAACCTTGTATTTACAAGCAATTGTAGACAGACAACAAAATTAAATAAATAAAATAACAACAATGAATAAATAAAAAACTATAACTTAATAATATTCTTCAATATACCAATTCTTTTGTTTGCATTGTCCTCGTCCGATAAAAAGTTTTGCAAAGCAGAAATATCTTTCAAAAGCTCATTTTTACCCCATGATTCTAAAAATTCTGTGGCAATACAATCAGGTAATGTTAATTTGTCCAAACTAGCTTTAATTGAATACTTTAAAGTTTTTTTTCTGGTGCTCATTTGACCTGCAGCATTCTGACATTTAACAATTTTGATAGTATTATCCAACAATATTTGCTCAATATTTTGCAGTCTAGAACTGCAACATGGGCACATAACAACACTTTCCACCGAAATTAAACTTATAATTTCTTTTCCAATCACAGCATCTTCTAACTTACAATTAGGAGGTAAGATCACCTCATTTTCCATTTCTTGTATTTCAGTACTTGCTTTGCAAGTTATGGATTTCGTATCCATATAATTTCTTAGCCCCAAATTCCTGAAAATATAACTTATTTCCCATTTCCACCTGATCTATCAAATTCTCATACAAAGCTATAGTAATGTAACTGCTCCAATCATGTACAATAACGTTTCTCATTCGCTTACAAAGCCTTTTCCTTAAAAAGAAGATTACAAACCTATTTAAAATACAGTCAAAGTTGTACCAGTATCACCCTTCAATGAGTGGGCACCAAAACTTATTTGGTGTATCATACCTCTGCTAAGCAGTCAGCAACCAATTTTGAGTTTTCTCTTGATCGCATGCTTAATACAAGTTTCAACTGCTATATAAGGTGAACACCTACAAATTTATGCTTCTTTCCAAAGAAACCATAAACATTACACTTACTAAAAATGGTGCCATACGGTAGTTTTTTTAATTTCCGAAAAGCTGCTGCAATGCTTTTGGTTGATGCTTGACATTCTAGTTGTAGTTCTGCAGAAAATTCCATGAATTTTAAACTGAAGGCCACATTTGGTTTTGTTGGTGTTGCTGGCCAAAGGTTAAAACGTAAGAATGTTAAAGCATGATCCTCATACGAACAAATGTTTACTCGAATATACTTCTGTACTCCTGAAAACATATGAATAAATGTAAAGAAACAAAATATGATTTCTGAGGTAAATTGATCTTGAAGCCAAAACAATCTTCTTCCACCGACCATTGGACTCCAAGAGCATGTTCAATTGGTAGGCTGTCGTAATCTAAAGCCAAAATTTTCATTTCTTTAGCCCGTTCTTCTACAGGTACTGTTTCAATTACAGATGTACTGATCCATTTTGTCAAGTGGAATCCTCCTCTTCTACATAAATCTGTCAAATCTCCAATCAGTTTTACTGCCTATTCTGGAGAATCAATTGATCTGAGACAGTCACAATCTCTGTAATTTTCAGGAATTTTGACACAGTAAAAGAATGATTTGATATCTGCCATGAGAGCAATATGTTCTTCACGAAATCTCAATACAGACACCAGATTGCTTGTTCGTCTTAAGGTTCGTCCAACTAATAAACTTTCTTTCTCAAAACCTAACCCAACATTACCAAAAGATATTAAACCAGTTGTGGATGATTATGGGTTATAAGATAATGGTTTTAGAATATTGTTTGATCACAATTCCCCTCAATTTAAAGTAGTATTTAAACCTTCTTCAGGCTACTAAAAAGACAGAAGTAATAACAAACAGATTTAAAGAAGTTGAGCTACATATAAAAGCTATTAATAAAGACGATGAATCGAATGAATATTTGGAAGAAAATCCAATCATAGAAGAAATAGATCAATTCAATAATTTGGTATCTGGAGAAGGAATAAGTTTTTATCAGATGATCCCGAACAATTACTTAACAGACTTTATTTAATTACTGAAGCAGTGAAACATCTGTTCATATGAAATCCACGCTATTTAAAAAGATTATTAAAAAATGGAATTATAGATAAACACGATTATGTAAATGTTTTAAAAAATGGATGATGATAATTTTTCATAATAACATCTAAGTCCTCGAAAATAAGATTAAACCTAGATTATGAATTTGAACTTGATCCATATAAAAACTAGAAGTTAGGACTAAAATATTTTTCAGTTTACAATTCAGTAAGAAATGTCGGTGAACACCATCAGCGTCACCATTCCGTTGCTGTCTGATTTTATTTGTTTATACCAGATTTAGGTTCTGGTTCGGGCTCATGAGGAAAACCTCATAATCCCGTATAAAACAAGCCTCCTCATCATCCTTCACCCCTTTAAATTTCCAAGGCCATCTTTAAAACTATATTGTCTATTTGTTTGGGGGTGTAATAAACCACGTGTAAGGAATAGACAGCAAGCCATCTTAGGTTCCATCATTGTTCCCATAATCCTTTGGGAACATGTGCTTTTATTTTATATTTAATGGGAGATAACTCCTTAACAGTTTAAGTTACATAAAGACAATAATGAATTAACATATTACATCCCTAGATTAAATGTTAAGATGCTATCTTTACAAAATATAATGAATAATCTATCAACTAGGGAGTCGAATATAAACGTGTAAGAATAGACCTAAACATTAGCCATTTACTGGTGTCTAATTGTAATCCCATGTTACATCTTTGGGAACTATGTAAGAACTTTCTATTTCCTATTTTAATTGAGTGTAAATAGAACCTGTTGCTAACGTGATGTGTCTGAATATAGTGTAAGTCGACCTGTTGCTATACGTGGTGTGTCTGAATATAGTGTAAGTCGACCTGTTGCTATACGTGATGTAAATCAATGAATATAGGTAATCGAACCTGTTGCTATACGTGATGTGTCTGAATATAGTGTAAGTCACCTGTTGCTATACGTGATGTGTCTGAATATAGTGTACAGTCGACCTGTTGCTATACGTGATGTGTCTGAATATAGTGTAAGTCGAACCTGTTGCTATACGTGATGTGTCTGAATATAGTGTAAGTCGACCTGTTGCTATACGTGATGTGTCTGAATATAGTGTAAGTCGACCTGTTGCTATACGTGATGTGTCTGAATATAGTGTAAGTCGACCTGTTGCACATGGGATATATAACGTATTGGATGTGTCTGAATATAGTGTCAGTCAACCTGTTGCTATACGTGATGTGTCTGAATATAGTGTCAGTCGACATGTTGCTATACGTGATGTGTCTGAATATAGTGTAAGTCGACATGTTGCTATACGTGATGTGTCTGAATATAGTGTAAGTCGACCTGTTGCTATACGTGATGTGTCTGAATATAGTGTCAGTCAACCTGTTGCTATACGTGATGTGTCTGAATATAGTGTGAGTCGACCTGTTGCAACATGAGGGTATATGACCCATGTATATGACTGAGTGTCATAATAAATATGTAAGTCACTGTTCTATACTAGGTTAATAGGTAGTGTGTGTTCATGGGTTGAAAATAAATGATTCATTATAATGTGCTATCAAAGTATTTTTGTTATGGTTTTGGTTAATATCTCTTGTAATTTGGGCAGAAAATTTGCAATATATGTTACTGCACCTATGAAATGCTTTACTTCTCGACTAGTTTTAGGAATTGGTAAATTTAAGATCTTTTGACATCTATCTGATTAAAGGTTTGATGGTTAGTAGATATACATTGTTAATTGAGAGGTAATGACCCATGTATATGACTGATGTCATAAAGAAAAAAATTTTTTAAAAGAAAGGCTTCTAATACTAGGTTAATAGGTAGTAAATGTTTGTGTACATCTTTGGAAAATACAATGATATCATCATGATGTGCTATGCAAAAGTTAATACTATTTGGTATGGTTGAGAGAACATCATCAACTGGTGAGATGGATAATCCTTGTGCAAGTCTTTTAAAATAATAATGCTTTCCTCCTGTGTATTGTTGAGCAGTTGGAAAAAATGGTAGGTAAAAGAATGCAGATTTGAGATTTTGGGGGGAAAAATTTTTTAATACGTTTTAAGTTTCAGTAACCAATGGAAAGGGGTGGTTGTATCTTTTGGTTTTAGAATTCGGAAATCAACGACAACTCTTTTGTCTTTTGAGTTTTTCTTAGGAAGAACTAGAACTGGACTTGTGTATGGCTGATAACCAATAGCGAAAATACCTAATGAAACTAATTTCTGTAATTCCTTGTCAATAACTGCTCTTTCAGATTCTGTCAAGATAATCTACTTGAACATGAGGGCAGTGACCTACTTCACCTTTGAAACTGAATGCTTCATGATATTTATGTTGTGTTTTTAAAAAATTTTTTGGCTGTGTATTTAGAACATTTTGATATGTTACGTCGTTATTGCCGGGCGTAGTGTTAGACTGAGCATCGAGTTTTAACAGCGTTACAAGCTAGAATATCAGTTGGCTGTGCATAAAATAATGTGCCAGATGCTTTTATGTGAATGCTCTTATCAGTGGAGTTTGTTATAGGAATAATTGTCTTGTTCAGTTCTATACATTCTCATACCAAAGGTGGTCATGGCAGATTTATATCTGAATGTGTCTTCAAAAAAAGATCTTGTCCACGAAAAACTGAAGGAACCTTACCTTGAACAGTGATAAAGTATGAGGCTTAATTTATGAATTAGCTATCGTTTGAAAATTAATCTTGGGTGGTACAAAATCTATGTTATAACGTAAAACATTGTCTTTAAAATCTAGGGAACCTTGTAGTGAGGCTAAAGTGTCTTGTCCAAAAATGAGATCAAGTCCTACCAAATTATTAACAACACAAGCTGTTATGATGAATGTCTGGTCTTGAATAGTGATAGTCTAGTGGAACATGTGCTTTTATTTTATATTTAATGGGAGATAACTCCTTAACAGTTTAAGTTACATAAAGACAATAATGAATTAACATATATGACAATATTACTAAAATGGACCACAAGCTGATCCACTGCATTCTTCTCGACACATTCAGTGACTCAGTGGAACGGTGGTATAAAGCCTTAAAATGTTTGAGAATAAACGGAGATGCATCCTCCTCGTCGCAAGCTTCATCAAGTCCATCATTAGTGACTCGTCGAAGTGATGGCAGTTCCTCATGACCATCATTTAGCACTTTATAAATTTCCACTGTTGGTCTCGAAGTCCTGTCTGTATTTCTTCCACCTGCAGCCTCTATTTTCACAGCAGAACTCGTTGCCATTTTACAGGCACTGATTCTTTGTCCGCATTACAAGCTATTCAAAACCCCCCCAAATTGTGCACCCAATAATCGGAGATATTTACAAGCTCTCGGGACCGAAAAGGGGCATTGTCCTTTGTTGGCTCCCCAGTCACATGGATATACGAGGGAATGACCGGGCAGATGCGGCGGCTAAGGCTGCTTTGTCACGCCGGTCTCCCCCTTTTCCTTGCCTTACACCGACTTTAAGTCGGTGATAAGGATTTTTATTTTGCAACGATGGCAGCAAAAATGGGATGCTGCAGATACAAACAAACTTCATGCTATCAAGCCTCTCTGTTGGCACAACAGGAGAAATGAAGTTGTTTTGTGTCGCTCTCGTCTTGGACACACTCACCTTACCAGCTGGATGTTATGAATAGCTTGTAATGCAAACACAAAATCAGAATAGATTATACATTTTTTTAATGATGATGAGGACTGAAAGAATTCGAGTACCTGTAAAATGGCAACGAGTTCTGCTGTGAAAATAGAGGCTGCTGATGGAAGAGATATAGACAGGACTTCCGATGGCGTCACGATAGCGGCTGCTACCTTATCACCATCCTTGGACCCATCTGTAAAAAAAAGGAGAATAATCCCCATATTTAGTCCTTAATTCAAGAAATTTCGACTTGAAGACGATCGAGCTTGTCTGTGACTTCTTATTGCTTGATAGACTAAAGTCTATCTGAAATGGAGCAATTGACCACAGTGGAGTTGTGGTCATTATGAAGTCTGCAATACAGTCATGACTAATGCCAACCACTGACATAAGGGGTTGAATGCGGACTCCAAAAGAAGAAATTGCACGAGGCTTTGCCTCGTACAGATGCTCAAAATAAGGACTAAATACGGGGCTGTGAGCCGGATGGTATGGAAAAGATGCTATTTTAATAGCATACTGCATTGAAAGTCGTCCCCCAAATGAGGGTTCGTTAGCCTCGACGTACAGACTTTCAACTGGAGTTGTGCGAAAAGCGCCTAAAATGATCCTAAGTCCTTGGTTGTGGTACAAGCTAGGTAAAGTTTAAGGATTGCTATGATATCACTCCAACCACCCTCTCTCCCTCCCTTCCGAAATTGTTTTGAAGATGTAACGGTAAGATTTCTGTCTCTGGGGATTCACACCAAACCTCTGACAATTTTAAACATAAAGATACGAGATGAAATATTAACAATAATATTTTAAATTAGCTGAGAAAACAGTAGAGTGAGACAGCGACTGGAACAATAATAATTTCAGCTGCCAGAATTCCACCCAATGTTATTGTAGAAAAATAGTAAGTTGGATCTGTACCGACCATCTGGAGTTGAATCTACTGAAGCTGTAGGTATTCTTTTTGGTGTATCTGTAGTTCTTTCTATTACAGATTTATAAATAAAATATATAACAAAAAATACACTCAATATTAGTATGAACAACTTGTTGCTGGTAGATCTGGGGTGTATCCTCTTTTGCCAGCAGGAGATTAAGAGGACCAAATCACTAGACCATGTTAATTAATAAGACAATGGAAAGGGTTAATATAATATTAATAAAAATATTTTAACAATTTTAATATAATTTTTTTAAATCCCAACAAGATGTGAAACTGCATCTCCATGTTCTGTTAGCGTCTTGTTTCAGCTTGAAAAGCCCCCTCTCTGCAGCCGTTGATCGAGTTCTCTGTACTTTCGTTTTCTGGGTCGAAGCTGGCCTCCCCAGCAAAAAGATATTTCAGTAAAACTTTGTTCCGATTTTAGTATGTTGATAAAAGCAAAAATATTGGGATGGGCTGAAGTCATTTTCTCATCTAGATCTGAAACCCCCAATTTTAAAACTTTTACAACGATCTGTGCCACGATGATCATTATCCTGTAATTCTACGGAATAATGGTCCTTCACCAGTAGACAGGCCACAAAGATGGAAACCCCTAAAGCTAATTGACCCCTCTTTGAGGCGCTTTGCATATCTTCTTTTCCTCAAGATGATCTAGACAAAGCAGAAGACCCGATGGAACTATTTACCACCATCTTACAAGATGTATCGGGTTTAGGCGATTCGTAAAACCTTGGCAACTCCAAAACGATTCAATAAACCATGGTTTAATAAAGACTCAAGAAAGCACTGAAAGAACGTAATCGTGCTTTACAAATGCTTGAACGTGCCCTTTTCCCATGACATGGCCTCTTTTCGCATTGCACGGGTCAAACCCAGGCGGACTATCCGCCAGGCAAAGAGGTCGTCATGGCAGGGGTACGTGTCAAAGATCAACAGTCGTACGTCTTCCAAATCAGTCTGGGATAGGATTCGTAGGATCAAGGGTAAAGCAAAACAATATCTGTGAACCATCTAGAAGTAAGGGTCAACGCTCACCACACTTCCAGATATTGCTAATTCCTTGGAATTTAAATTTTTTTTTCAATTCATCCTCAAACTTTTCCTCTGATTCTTTCCAGAGAGTCCGTCTCCGGGGAAGGAAAATTAAATTTTACATCTAAAAATGAGGAATTTAAAGAAAAAATTTTCTATATCTGAATTTAAGTATTCTTTTAAAAAAGGCCCATGATACAGCTACTGGGCCTGACGATATTCATTATCAGATCCTAAAAAATCTTCCTTACCCTAATTAAAAAAAAATTTTTCTTATATTTAACCAGATTTAAGATGATGGTGGAGGATTGCTACTAATCTAATCTAATCTTTATTTAGCATATAAGGCCCGTGGCCCAAAGTGCATGAAAACATAAATGGTTATGTAACTAAATACATACAGATTAAATGCAGCAAAAACCATTTTCACACGACGGGTTTCTATAACTTAATAAAAAGTATCATCAAAATGCTGGCGTATTAACATACGATTCTCTTATTTGGAATGCCCCTTTTAATTTTTAAAAAAATTCACCAATTTGGGGTAGCCATTTACTATATGTTAGTTTTTGCTTGAAAGTCGAAATAGCATAAAGACAGTGCTTAACATTGCATTTTGATCTCAATTCATGGTATAATCTACATGTAAACAAAAAATGTTCTTCATCTTCTATACAGTTTGAACCATATATGTTTAGGCAAAATGGACAGATTCTATATTCCCTGGGGATGTTAGTTTCTCCCCCCCTTTTTTTATTTGCAACATATGACTTCTTAAACGAAAACTACTAAAGGCTATCCTATGCTGTTTATTGGTGATTGCATCCAGATACAGTTCTGGTTCCAGAATTGATTTTATCTCACAATAAAACATAAGTTTGGATGAACAATTTATCTCACTATGCCATTCTTGTGAAGCACAATCTTTCACACGTTGGACAAATAATTGCAAGAAATAAATACCATTCCCAACATGCTGGTTGTTCCATACAAAATGAAAACCGTAAGTGTATAACAAATTTCTGATTTTTGTTGCCCAGTTTTCTCTTCCAGCTAGATGCTGCTGATACAACATCGAATAACATCGTTTCGGATATCTATCATCTGACATTGTTAAGATTTTAAGTCAGTATTTGATAAAATTTTTATACAATAATACAAATTAATTAAAAATGAGGGTTTTTCCCTTTGGGGCCCAATTCCCCCCCACCAAGAAAAACAGCCTGATTGGGCCTAATTCACCCAGAACAGCCTGATTGGGAGATGATATTTTTACTCCAAGTAGTTTCTTACAGAACTGGTATGTATACTTTCAATAGATTTGTAAGACTGAAAACCCCAAATTTCAGCGCCATAGGTCAGAATAGGCACAATCATGTGATCAAACAAATATAGTGCTTTTTTGTAACATAAATTGGACTTGTTAATAAAGCGATTTACAAGAATAAGACCCTTTTGTGCTGAGGAACATAAATTTTTAATATTTTTATACCAAGATGGGGTTGGAGTAAATACAATTCAATTAGGTCCCGTTTGGCCCGGGTAAACCCCGATTGTTGAAATCTTTATCAATTTTTCATAAATTGTGGTTTTATAAGAAAATTTTAATTAATTTGTTTTGCAGGAGGGCTGAATATTCCAACGAATCAAAACCCGGGGGAGGGCTCAAATATATAAAAACCTTAAAACAGAAAGGGGAATTTGAAGTTTAATACTTACGTTTTATTTTTTCAGAAAAAAACCAAACATTTAACAACCCCAAAAAACTTCAAAAATTTTAAATTTTGAAATTTTTGATAAAATAAACCCCAAATTTTTGGGGAAGGTTTTTTTGGGGCCAACTTTTAAAAATGTAAAAGAGAAACCAAGGGAACCCAAAAAAACCCATACCAAATTAAATTTTTCCCAAAAACCCAAATTGGCCCAATTTTTGTCTGGGATAAATGTGGGGGACTTTAAACTTGACCAAAAAATGGGATAAAAAAATCAGGTCACCGGGCCCAAAATTAAAACCCCTTTAGAGCCCCAACCCAAAGACTTGTTTTTAAAACAAACCTTTAAAAATTTTCTTTATACCAAAATTTTAAATCAAATTTTTTGAAATCTTTTTTAACCCCTTTGGGGTTCCCAAAAATTTTAAATTTAAAAAATTTTTTAAATTCTGTTTTAACCCAATAAAAACCCGGCTTTAAAAATTTGTCCCCCCACTTCAAGGAAAACCAAAATTCCGAACTTAAAAAACCAAAATACACCGTTTTGGGAAAAACCCCTTATTACAAAAAAAAATTTTAAAAACTTAAAAACAAAGTTACTAGATTGATCGATAAAACTAAAGTTGATTTCTATTCGAACAAGATAGAAAATGGTGACAATAGACAAAAGGATTTGTACAAAGTTGTGAACATTCTGTTGAACTATAACCCTGATAAAACTATTCTTCCAGATAGTGAATGTGATGATGAAAGACTTGCCAATTTATTTTCAGATTTCTTTAAGTCCAAAATTCAGAAAATAAGAATAGATATAAACTATTGATTTTGATGCATTTCAGTTTGATTTTAACAAGAATAGTGCCTCTTTAAATAGTTTTGATCAAGTTAATGAGATTACTATCAAGAAGTTAATTATGTCATCAGCTCCAAAGTCATGTTCATTAGACCCTATTCCCACTCCCCTCCTGAAAGATTGCATTGATGATTTAATCCCTGTTATTACCAGTATTATAAATTCCTGCATAGTTACCTCAACTGTTCCTGATATTTTCAAATTAGCTTTTGTAACCCCTCTAATAAAGAAGTCCTCACTTGATCCAAACATTTTCAAAAATTACAGACCAGTTTCAAATCTTAGTTTTATATCAAAAATACTTGAGAAATGTATAGCCAGTCAATTAACAAATTTTATCACTGAAAATCTCCTGTTTGAACCATTTCAAAGTGCTTATAGAAAATTCCACAGTACCGTGACTGCTCTTACCCGTGTTTTTAATGATATTTTAATTGATATTGATAGCAAAAAGTCTGTTCTTTTAATTTTACTTGATTTAAGTGCTGCCTTTGACACGGTAGATATTCCTATTTTATTAAAACGACTGTGCAATAGATTTGGTATTTCTGGCAATGCTTTAAGTTTGTTAGAAAGCTATCTTGTAGGTAGAAAACAATGTGTTCTTGTTAATGGCAAAACTACAAAAGATTCAATTTTATCTTTTGGTGTACCTCAAGGCTCAGTTTTAGGTCCAATTATATTTACCT
This sequence comes from Nipponacmea schrenckii, assembly GCA_030562195.1. Taxonomy (NCBI): domain Eukaryota; kingdom Metazoa; phylum Mollusca; class Gastropoda; family Lottiidae; genus Nipponacmea; species Nipponacmea schrenckii. The sequence continues at coordinate 2,584,086 of JAUJPP010000011.1, forward strand.
TGTATACTTCTCATCTTGGCGACATAGTCAAAAAATATGATCTTAACTTTCATTTATATGCTGACGATACTCAATTATATATTTCTTTCTGTCCTAATCACCCCACTTCACATCAACTGAGTAAATCACAACTAGAAAGTTGTATAACTGAAATCAGATTATGGATGTCAAAAATTTTTCTAAAATTAAACGATGATAAAACTGAATATATGATTTTAGGCCCAAAACATCAACTTAATAATAATAATAATAATAATAATTTATTTCTATAGCGCCTATAATCCAGCAAAATGCTGCTCTATGGCGCTGTTGTACAATATAGCATATTACAGATCAACATAACAAATATACACACACACAATATAAAAATATACACACACAACAGTTAAACTTCAAGCCCTATCAACCTACAATAACCTAATGTATCATTACAACCAATATGTTATTAAGAATAATACTGTATGAATAACTCAGTTTTTAGTTGCCTTTTAAAAGATTGCAAAGTATCAACATTTCTAAGATTGGCAGGTAAACTATTCCATAGATAAGGAGCAGCATATGAGAAAGCACCTTTACCCATCTTCGAGTTGGGCTCAACTATCTCGAGAAGGTTAGAATGCCGGGAGCGTAAATTACGTTCAGGGCGATAAGGCTTAACAAGGTCTTTTAAATACTGAGGGGTATTTTCTACATTTAAGCTTGAATAAGTCATTGTTAAAACTTTAAATTCAATTCTTTTGTTTACGGGGAGCCAATGTAAATTCTTCAAGACCGGGGTAATATGTTCACGCAACTTTGTTTCTTGATACTATTCTGGCTGCTTTGTTCTGAATTTTTTGAAGCTGATAAAGTTGTTCCTTAGAGATGTAAATAAGAGAGAATTACAGTAGTCTAATCTGGAAGTCACAAGAGAATTCACTAGTAACTTAGCCGTATCATCGTTGATCATGTTCCTGATTTTACCAATGTTATATAAATGAAAGTTAGTAGTTTTACAAATATGATTAATATGAGAGTTCATTGACAGATTGTAATCGAAGTATACACCAAGATTTCGAACTGATTGAGAGTATGACACATTTGATTCGCCTATATTTAAAGAATTACTGGATACACCTGCCAAATTTTTTCCACTTCCAATTTTCATTAGTTCTGTCTTGTCGTCATTAAGTTTTAAAAAGTTATTTTTCATCCAGAGTCTTATCTGTTTCACACAATGTTCGAGATTGCCTAGCTGCTCATGTTCATTCTTTTGGTTTAGAGATAAATACAATTGGGTGTCGTCAGCATATAAATGATATCCAAGATTGCAATTTCGTATTATATCTCCAAGAGGTGTTGTATATGCTGAGAAAAGTAGAGGACCAAGAACTGATCCTTGAGGAACGCCATACTTTAGCACAGTCGGGTCAGAGGCACTACCTCCAATCACTATCGACTGAGTCCTGTCCTGTAGATATGACTGAAACCATTTCAGAGCACCACCTTTAATGCCAAACCGTTCTTGTAACCGTGTTATTAAAATGGATTGGTCTATCGTATCAAATGCAGCACTCAGATCCAATAACACTAATACTGCAACGTTTTTCTGGTCAACAATATTGATCAAGTCATTCTGTACTCGTAGTAGAGCAGTCTCTGTGCTATGATGTTTCTTATATGCAGATTGGTACACTTCGTTTAAATCGTTGGACTCAAGATGGTCTTTAAATTGATGGGAGATAGCTTTTTCAATTAATTTAGACAAAAACGAGAGATTCGAAACCGGTCTGTAGTTTTTTAAAGTTTCTCTATCAAGGTTAGATTTTTTTAGTAGGGGGAAAACAAGAGCTTCTTTCAGAATTTTAGGTACCGATCCGGTTATCACTGAAATGTTCACAATATGTGTAATGATGGGGACTAATTCATCAAGGCACTGTTTTAGTAGACGCGTCGGAATGGGGTCAAGATCACATGATGCTGAGGAAGATGACAGTATAATTTTCTTGATTTCAACTTCAGAAATAAGCTTGAATTCCGACAGGGAAGTAATATCAGAAGAATTTATATCGGTTACAACACTCGTTTCACTAGGAATTATACTAGCCTCTAAACCAGATCTAATTGTGCTAATTTTGTCGTTAAAAAAGTTAGAAAATTTCTCAGCTAATGGTTTAGCATTTGCAAATGAAGGAAGAACAGACGATTCAGTGGGTCCTTTGAGAATACCATTCACTATGTTATAAATGTTTTTAATATTATGGGAATTTTCTTCAATTTCCTTCAGAATAAAGTTCTTCTTTGCACTGCTGATAAGACTTGTAGTTCTGTTCTTTGCTGTTTTATAAATCTGTTTATCAATTTCTAATTTTGATTTTCTCCAAATCTGTTCTTTTTTGCGTCGATCTTTCTTGCTCTCACGTACTTCATCAGTGAACCATTTTCGCCCTGGTCTGATTACTAGTTTCTTTTTCATTAATGGGGCATGTCTGTCTAATAGTTCTCGGAGAACTTTGTTGTATAATTGAATTTGACTCTCCACATCTTCTAGTTGCAAAACGTCATTCACCAGATTAGAATCCAAAATATCAGACTTAAACTGCTCAATATCAATGTTTCGAGTTTTCCTGAAACTTCTTAGTTCCGTCACTGGCTCAGCTTTAGGTATTACCATATGATTTAATATGCAAAAATGGTCGGAAATTAGATTGTTTATCACTTTGATGTTATGGAGAGCGGTTTCATCTGATTTTGTAATTAGTACATCCAAGATGTTTCCTTTTTTATGTGTAGGTTCCTTGATATGTTGAGTCAGATGAAAAGTATCCAGCAAATTGTAGAACTGTTTGGTATCAGTATTGTCCAATTTATTTAGATGAAGGTTTATGTCACCGGCTATGATTAAACGTCCGGGTGCTGTTGAAAGATCATGTAGAAGGTCCGAAAACTCATCTAGAAAAACATTCACTGGAATTTTATTAGCACTGGAATATGGAGGGCGATATAGAGTTACCAGTCTAATAATTGTATTATGACAGTTAATAGAAATTTGCAAGATTTCAAAGCTGGTGTACTTATTGGATGGGATGGAAGTCACTTTCAATGTCTTTTTGTAGAAAACACCTAGACCTCCGCCTTTGCGACCAGGCCTGTTCGCTAACTCTGCTTTGTAATTAGCAGGTAAGAGTTCTGTGAGCACTGAGCTGTCTTTAGACTTAAGCCACGTTTCGACTGCTATGAATATATCCAAATCATTATCGATGATGAATTCTTGAAGATCATGAGTCTTGTTACAAACAGATTGACAATTTAAAAATCCAAAAGAGAAGTCATTATTCAAAGCCTTATTAGAAGAGATTATCTTATTAGGTATGTTTTCTGTTTTGACAGTTGTAAGATTGTTGTAATTAACACCTTGAATGGGTTTCTTTGAGATAATCCTGTTTTGTGTTGTTATAGTTTTTATACGCCTCACTAGTTTCTTTCCTGCTCTAACACCTCTCCCGCTAAAACAATGGGAATTTCTCAGCGGATCACTGGTTTTGAATAGACTATTGTAATTTGACACCTGGCAATTATCACTGCTGCTATCAACCATAGTTCACAGAATCAATTCAGTTCACAAAATTTCAGAACATATGAGATGAAATTATGCATATTCCTTCAAAGATACAAATTCAATTTCAACACAAATTTTAGTAACTTGTTAAACAGTTCCTGTAGCAGCACCTTGCAAAAATCCAATAAGATAGAATCAACAGTTAAAGAGAAAATTTCAAAACTAGAGAGAGCTCCTAAAACACAACCAGCTGCCTCTAGGCGCATATACATACTAAATAAACATGCACAATATATAAATATTCACTTGTAATTGGTGATTGTAGTATAGACTCTTCTCTCTCAGCTCGTAATATTGGTGTGATTATGGATAGTGCTATGAGTATGGAAGCTCAGATGTAAATTATGTTTTTGAAATATCAGAAATATTGGTAAAATTCGCAAATTTTTAACTGTAGATGCCACAAAATTACTTGTTAATTCTTTCATCACTTCCAGATTAGATAATTTTAATTCTTTATTAGTTGGTTTACCATCAAAACTTATAGATAAATTTTAGAGGGTTCAAAACACTGCCGCACGATTGGTGACTCGTTCTAAGAAAACAGATCATATTACACCTATTTTATTGGATTTACATTGGTTACCTGTTAAATATCGAATAGATTTTAAAATTTTACTTCTTACTTTTAAATGCTTGAACAATTTAGCTCCTGGATACCTCTGTGATGTATTAGAAATGTATTCACCTGGTCGCACACTACGCTCAGGTGATAAATTACTTTTAAAGCCAGTTAGTTATAATTTAATATCTTATGGACAACGTTCTTTTAGTTTTCAAGCCCCATATTTATGGAATAAATTACCTTTTAATATAAGATCTTGTAGTTCGCTATTTTCTTTTAAGAAACAAATAAAAACATATCTTTTTAAACTTGCATTCGATACTTAGTCCAGTGAAACCTCGTTATCTCGACATCGGTAATCTCGATGTTCCGTTTAACTCGAGGTCCTTGCTCGGTCCCGGCAATATCCTTCTATAATCCCTTTAAAAAAATACGTTAATCTCGAATTCGGGAGACTCGATTAACTGGATATGTCGACCTAATCTCACGGTCCCATCAAAAACATCATCAATTAAATCACTATGTGTATCTCGAAGTCATCATCTTACCGATAATACACGTATGTATAATTCTTTATTATTCATTCAATTGCGACAATCAACATAATTAACACCAATTAAATGGCTGATAAGTATTACTCTGTAGGTCTATAAAACGAAACAATGTCTCTCAATGGTCATTTTTATGTCTCATCATGTGTTTCATCGAGAAATCTAACGAAGGACCAGGAAAAAGCCTTCGATAGGCTCAACAGGACCTACCTCAGTACCCTTCTGGAAAGATTGGGGCTTCCATTTAATATCACTAAATGGATCTCCATTCTCTACAAGGACCTTAGGGTGTATTGCGACGTACGTGGAGCCTTCACAAATTGTTTTACCCTCGAAAGGGGAGTAAAACAAGGCTGCCCCCTATCGATGGCTCTGTATGCCCTCGCGATACACCCTTTGGCCCTTAATATCTCCAACAATCGATACATTAAAGGTATAGATATACCAAATTATCACCGACAGGTAAAAACATTTCAACACGCAGACGATTTGTCCGTTATCTTAACTGATCCCCAAATCCTTCTCCAGTCTTGACCAAGAATTAAGCAACTTTGAGAAGGCCTCGGGATCAAAGATAAACAAAAATAAAACAGAAATTTATACCACAGGGGCGATGTCTGCCCACGTACCAGACGAAGATAAAATGTACATCAAGGAACAGATTAAAATTTTAGGAATATATTTTGGCAAGAACAATCATGATAAGAATTGGAATCCAATTCTTAACAAAATTAGGCAGACCATCACCAAATGGAAAGACCGATCTTTAAAATTCAAAGAAAAATTACACATCTTAAACACTTACATTTTATCTCAAGTCTGGTACGTCGGCAGAATAATCAAACCTAACAAACATATTCTGAAAGAGCTGAATCGGGCTATCTACTCCTTCATCTGGGATGGAAAGAGCGAGTGGATAGCCCGAAACACTCTTCAACTACCGCTGGACGAGGGGGGGCTTGGGGTTTGTGATATTGATCTCAAACTTCAGGCCTTCGACCTCCAACAAATAAAATGGACCATAGGGGGGAACAGATATCCATGGACATCCCTGTTATACTTCTGGATGGGTCTTACTCTTAGGGAGTTTGACACTGACAGAAGCTATTCTGTGACAACGTTTCAGGCACCACATAAAATTAATACAATAGCCTCTAATTTCAGGAAACTAAAAATTAATTGGCAGCTGCTTATAACTTCAAAAAATTTATACAATAATCTTTTAAATCAACAACACCATACCATTACAGTGCAGCAGCATTACCCACACATCACATTCTCTTGTGTGTTCCAAAATCTTTGGAAGTCGAGTCTGAGTCAGGGGGAGAAGGAATTCCTTTTCCTCTTGATTCATTCTGCCCTCCCGACTCGACACCTCCTCTCCAAACGGAGCACGCAAGAGTTTAATGTCAAGTGTGGGTATTGCCATAAACATCCTGAAACGTTGTTACATCTTTTTGTAACGTGTGACTATTTGTCACCATTACGGAATAGCTTCTGCCACTTTATGTCGAACACCCTAAAACAGCCCATCCAGTTGCATGAATTCGTACGATTCATGCCAGGGATACACCACAAACTGTTCCCCCATATGTTCCATTATTTTAACATCATCTGGACAAATCGTTCTGCCCCAAATCCTGTCGGTGATATAATCGATAATCTATTGTATCGATTGTTGGAGATATCACCTTTGCTGCTATAACCATTCTCGATCTCAGCCTCATCTGTGATATTCATATATCATTTCACTCATATTTTTAAATTCATAATTCTTATATATTTTTACATTTACCTATATTATACATTATCTCATATATTTATACATACATATTATATATTTATTTACATACATATTATATATTTATATACATATATTATATTATATATATAGATTATATTTATTTACATACATAGACTATATTTATACACATACTTAGATTATATTTACATTAATATATTGTGCAATAAACTATATTATAATTATATATACATAATACATATCTTCGGTAATTAATTTAAATAAATCTTTCTTTTTTTTTTTATATGTATTATACGTTATGGTTACACGATGATGATCGCCTCACATATGCCTTTACTAGATTTTTAATTATTTTTATTTTTGTAAGAAGGGCATATGTGAGAGGTGGATATTACTATGTACATATGTTTAAACTAGTATATCCACCATGCACTTGATCGGAGTGTGGGTGGGTAAGTGGACTAAAAAAAAAAAAAAAAAAAAAAAAAAAAAAAATACAGCTCTACCATGTCTGGACGAGGAAAGGGAGGAAAAGGTTTAGGAAAAGGAGGAGCCAAACGTCACAGGAAAGTTCTCCGTGATAACATCCAAGGTAAAAAAAAATAAAAAAAAAAAAAAAAAAAAAAAGGACCTGTTACCGGGGGATAGTTGGATCGTCTAATTCCCAATTGCAATTTGTTACCGTAATGCCGGTTTTTCCAATGGCGTTGTAGTACCAGAAGAAACAGAAGATTCCGACGAAGACGTCCCCCTCTCTTTTATTCGATCCAGAGTGTGTACGTCAGTTACATTAGAAGAGTATGCCGTGATTGTATATAATTTAGCCACCACAGCAGAAATCACAGCTGACGTTATTGTGCAGGAAATCATGGACAGTAGAAGTATTCAGGAACCGAACCCGAAGAAGATGGTAGTCACGAAGAACCGATATCGCGGCCAACTAAATGTGATGTCATGAAGTCCCTTGAAACTCTGGACAGGTGGATTGCGATGACCGAGTGCACAGACGATCTTTCCCTATTGTTGATACACTTAAAGAACGAATAGGCACCGAGGATTTAAAAGCTCGATTTCATGTTCAGGAAACGATTACTAGTTTTTTCCAAAAAATGTAAATAACTTGTAAGATTGAAAAACATTGTTTTATTATTAATATTAATTGTTATTGTTATATAAATTGTTAAATAATGAATAATACATGTAGTATAAATAAAATTATCATTGATACATATCGATCTCGTTATATTTTTATACAAGGGAAATAACTCCACTTAATAGATTTCAAGATGGCGGCTAAATCCCATGATCGTTTGGACTCGGACCACTAAAACATTTTATGATAATGATTGTATACGAATTGAGTCCGTTCTATTTTTAGAAATCCTCTTTCTCCCTTCCTTTGGGGGTGTTTGCATGCCCATTTTGGACTAATTTTTGGTTTAGATATGAAATTTGATGTCTGAAATTGCATTTTCTTTCAGAATTTCTGAGATAATGAGAAATTTTATTGGCGGAAGGTTATTTCTAAAAATAGTGGTTTTGTGTGCAGTGACAGTCAAGCGGATGTTGATAAAATGTAGTGGTTTACTTTCATTTTGTTTAGTTCAAAATTTTCATGGTCATGCTATATTGGATTTTTGTACAGAAACCAAGTATTGGCCTGGCTTTCATGTAGCATATAAGAAAGTTTTCAACGAGATTTCTGGAAAAAGTTCTAGAAGGTTGAATTTTGTGATTTAACATGGAAATAGATGGCAAATGAATTAGCGGACTAAGTCCGTTTGTCTCGAGGTACTGTTTATCTCGAAGTATTCTTATAGAACCGCCGACTTCGAGATACCGAGGTTTTACTTGTACTTTTAATATGGCTTCAATTATGTCTCAGTGTGTATTAAATTGTAGTTATTTTTATTTTTTATCATTGTTTCAATGTTTTATATCAACATTTATTATTTATAACCTTTTAACATTATATTGTTTTCTTGTGAAGTTCCTCTGAACACATTTGTGAAAGAGCGCACTATAAATATTTTGTAATAATAAATAAATAAATAATTCCTAAATATTTGTAGTCTTGAACAACCTCAAGTTGTTCCCCTTTATAAAACCATTTTTCATACGATTTCAAGGGCCCACCTATCCTAAATACAATAACTTTAGAGGTGTTAACTTTCATCGAATATTCATCACAAAATTGACTAAGGATATTAATTTGTTTTTGAAGATTTCCTACAGTATCTGACACATTTGCAATATCATCCGCGAAAAGCAACTGAACAATGTTCGGTTCATTTTGATCAATGAATATACCTTGACAGTTATAACGTTCTAATAAATCTATGAATTGATTAAGAAACATAATAAAAAGGAATGGACTGAGCATACAACCCTGTTTAGTACCAATGGTACAATCAAAATAATCTGTAAGAGAGTTATCATCACCTAGAACACATGATTTCATGCCACAATACATTGAATATAATATTCTGACAATTTTAGTACTAGCATTATACTTGACAAGAATAAATAACAACAATGGGTGTTGTGTTAAATCGAAGGCTGATGAGAAATCAATGAAGATACATTCTACCTTTACTTTTTGTCAAGTATTTTTGAACCACACATGATAGTGTAAAACAATTGTCTAATGTACTATAAGAACGCCTATACCCGGCTTGTTGTTCCCTGAAGATGCCTTCATTGTTTCCCCATTTGACTAATCTTTCAGCTATCAATTTTGTAAATATTTTCCCCATAACATTTAGTACTGATATCCCCCTATAGTTTGTGCATATAGACTTATCACCTTTCTTACCTGGGAATATAATTGCTTTACTCCATTGTTCAGGGAAAACTCCTTCATTTAAGATCTTATTAAAGAGTGAGAGTCAATATGGCATTAAAACATCCTTTGAACATTTGAACATGTCAATGATAAGCCATCCTCACCGGGCGACTTACCATTTTTCATACGATTTAGTGTATTTACTACTTCTGGTGCAGATATAGGCTGATCAAGAATGTCGTGAGTGACCATAGCCATCAACACTTTCACGAGCTATGTCTACCAATTCATTATCAGTTCAATTATTACCTTCTGTCAACAACTGATTAAACCATTGTTGATGGGTTATGCAATTACTTGTTAAACCATTACTTTTCCTATTAAAACGCTTTAGCTTATTCCACATATCATTACTATCATTAATATTCATAAGTTCATCTATTTCATTTTGTTTATGTAATGCCTTCTGCTGGTTACAGTAATTTCTAACTTTGCAGTTGCTATTGAGATATGAACTAAGGTTATCTGAATTTTTACTTATTCTAAAGCATTTAAGGCAGTCATATTTTATTTCTTTTAATTCAGAACATTTTCTATTCCACCATGATGGTTGGGGTTTATGGTTTTTAGGTTTTCGTAACATAAATTGACATGCATTTTGAATATTATATGTCAATATGTTTACTGCCTCATCTATATTGGCTTTGACATGATTTTCAAATTGTTCCTGTGGTTCTAAGTGTGAATTCAAATTTGTTTTGAAAATTTCAATGTAATCTGGACCCCAAGAATATAATAGCCTATTTTTGACAGATTTTTCCTCTGTTATGCCATTTGGCTCAACATCCTGGTGGAATGTACATACTATAGGAAAGTGATCTAAAATATCACATGATAGAATTTCTAAGGAAACTATGTAATTAAATAGCTCAGGACTAGCAATAAAGTAATCTATTACACTGTTACCCTTAGAGTTGAGGAAGGTGAACTCACCTTCTTCATCTCCCTTAACTCTCCCATTTACGACATAAATTTCAAGTAATTTACATAGGTTGATAAGGTATCTGCCAAATGTATTTATAGTGTTATCACATGATGACCTCTCTAGATTGAATTCAATTTCAAAAATATTATTTCCAAAAGGGAGGTAATCATCTTTATTTGAGAGTAAATCCGAGAGTTGACCTACCCTAGCATTTAGGTCCCCACAGATAAGTATAGAAGGTTCAAAGTTTTGAGACTCAATTATTTGGCATATACCCTCCTCTATGATATTGATTCCATTTTGTTTGCCATCATACAACACATTGTAAGTATTGGAGTTCTCTGGGGGTACATACAAGATACAAACTAAAATATCATTTTGAGAGTTCATAAACTTCCTATCACATTATAAATATACTTGAATATACATGTAAGTAAACCTTTTTTACAAACTTTTTCATGTAATCGTTGAGATAAACACATGCCCCATGGGGGACTGCACCATAAATAGAATTTTTATGACCGTGGTTTGAGAACATAGTATGATTTGGGAAGATAGATTTAAGTTCAATATCATCTGAAGCCATAGTTTCTTGCAAGAAAATACAATCATAAGTAATGAGATGAGATATCAGGCCTTTCTTTCAAATTTGAGATGCCATTTTTGTTCCAATAATTGATTTTAAATGTTTTTTTTGAAGGTGAATTTTTGCTTTGGACCTGGCCTTTATATCAATAATTTTCATTATTTACAATTTCATTTTTATCAGTGTTATACCTATAAATAATGTCATTAATAACCAGTTTATCAAATGTCAAAAGAGTTTTACAGTTAGGATTTTCACGTTTAGCTTCGTTTCTGAATTTAATTAGTTTTTTTCTAGCTTTTCTCTAATCAACACTGTAATCTTCACTTATCTTAACTAGACTGTCCTTGGTTAGTTTTCCTCTAGCTACTCTCAGAACACTATTTCTCTCCTTTATTCTAATAAATTTTAACAACATACCCCTAGGTTTTCTTGGTTGATTTGTATGAGTCTGTTTCTTTCCTATTCTGTAAACCTCTGATAAATCACCAGCTTGTAAATTACCATCAATTATAGTTGTGAGGAATTTGAGTGCTTCTTCTTCCGTATTCTCATCTTGTGATTCCTCTATTCCACATATTATTAGATTGGATTTTCTATCTTTATTCTCTATAGTTTGGATTTTATTCTTTAAATTTTTGTTTTCTTTCTCTAATTGGTTAATCTTCTCATTTAATACTGCATACGATTCCCTTGTTTACTTACTAAGTTTTCCTATCTCATCTTCTAACTTTGTAGAATAGGTAGTCAGTTGCTTTGAAAGATCGGTTATCATGCATTTTAATTTACCAACAATATTCTGCCCTTCTACTGTAGCTTTTGACACTTGTACTTCTCCATTATTTGTGCTTAATAAAGTTTGCTACCATTATCCCAATACCTAAACCTGGTAAGGATCCTACGAATCCTACAAATTATCGCCCTATTGCATTGACCAGCTGCATATGTAAAACCATGGAACGGATGATCAATAGAAGGCTCGTTTGGCACCTCGAGTCCAACAATCTACTTACTCACCTCCAATGTGGATTTCCCTCCAGTGGACCAGGGTTAAGAATAGGTCCACCGTCCCCCATTGCGTGTCGTAAAAGGCGACTGAATTGGGGCTCCTCGTTTGCCGTGAGGTGCGACCCGTGTCGGTTTTGAATGGACTCCTGGTGGTTGAGGGTAACATACTTCCCAATACATCACTTTGGGCCAGGGGATTCCTAGACGGGTGGCCAGTGTGGCCCACACTGGTCAATCGGCTTGTCGTGTTGAGCTTATGAGTCGGTGGTCAGAACAGATAAAACTTTTTCTAATCATAGAATATATTCTTATCCTTCAGTTCATTTCACCGACTCAGAAGCAGCGGCTTGGGTCAATTGGGTATAAATAAAATGAAAGTTCGGAATATATTTGCTCCATCCAGAACGTTTCATTATTTATCTGAGTATATCTCCTGATTACCCCTAGGGCGCTGGAAGTCGTGGTCCGTGGTGGTCGGGGGTCTCGGGAGATGAATCCTTTACATTCCACTCATGGCTACACAACTTTAAAAAAATACTAACGAGCGTAAACGCCGGTTAACTGAGGCCGAATTTACTGATTCGTCTAAGTCAGACGAATCATGGCCTCGGTTTCTTGTCAGTGACAGTAGTGACCCTGAGAAAGCATTATCATCATTATCTCCATTTGCTATTGCTAAAGGTTTGACTGGCCTTGCCAGTGAGCCCAAATCAATAAAAAAAAATTACGTAGTGGGTCCTTGTTGGTTGAATGCTCTCGTAAATCCATTCAGAGCTCTCATTAAAATCCACCTTATTAGCTAACATTCCAATTAAAGTTACGCCTCATTTCTCACTTAACTCCTGTAAAGGGGTCATTCGACAATCCAGACCTAAATGGATGTTCAGCTGAGGAATTGAAGGAGGAATTAAAAGATATTGGCGTCACGAATGTTGATAGGATATCCATCCGTCGTGACGGCCAATTAATTCCAACTAACACGTTTATTCTTTTATTCAACCAACCGCATTTACCATCAGAAATAAAAGTAGGCTACCTAAACATCAAAGTTTCTCACTACATTCCAAACCCTCTCAGGTGTTACAACTGTCAACGCTTCGGGCATGGAACTCGAACTTGTAAGAGTTCAATTCGATGTGCGCGTTGTGGACAGTCTGGGTATGACAGCAAGGATTGCGCTGAAGCACCTTGCTGCTTCAACTGCGAAGGAAAGCACCCAGCCTTTTCCAAAGACTGTCCCAAGTGGCAAATTGAAAAAAAAATTAATGAAGTAAAGATAGAAAATAAACTAGAATTGCTTACAATTATGAACGTATTTCGAGAGCCTTAAAATATTATGTAGGCTAAATTTGCAATTACCTACATCTAGACAATATATTGAATATCATTTGACCTAGTTTTCAAAGTCATAAAATAATTAGGTCACACCTTCCGTAACGGTTAATGATGGCGAAAATATGAAAATTATCAATTTTTGCTGTATTTAAGTACACTTATCTCTATGAATTTTTTAAGTAAGCCAAATTAAAAAAATATCTACTCGTAGACAATTTATTGAATATTATTTGACCTAATTTTCAAGGTCATAGATTAAGTGGGTCACACCTTCCGTACCCGTTAAAGTGACCTAATTTTGAAAAAATCGAAATTTAATTAATTCGAAAGAAAATACGAAATTTGAAAATCGGTCTCCAAGAAAAGGTAGATAATGATCCATTGTATCTATGTGCTAAATTTCATCAAAATCGGTCTATCAGTAGTGTCTGAATTTCGGATTTAAGAATTGTAACGAAAATTCAAAATGGCGGCCGATATGGCAGCTTGACCTAATTATTTAGGTCAAATCAATTACTATTGAAAAGTTATTTATAAAACAGCTTTCACTTTTCACCTAGCAGTTATAGACCGGAAGTTACGTAATTACGTCATTTGAGGCTAAACCGGAAGTGGAATTTTTTTTTCACATTTTTTCAGAAATTATAAACATATCGCCTATCAACTGGTAAAGTTTCAAAATTTTACCATTTATATTAAAGGAGAAATCACGGTCTGAAATTTTTGCCGATGACCCTTGAATATTGAATTGCAAATCGTGGGTAAAATATTTAACCTAATTGCATAAAACCTATAATTGTTAGTTGACATATACATTGAAGTTTTCAAATCTGAAAATCCGGTCAAAATGAACTGAAAATAAACTTGCTAAAGCAAAAAAACCTCAACTTCCGGTTCTCACTTCCTGTCAGAGATAGAACTTCCGGTTTTGTTTTATTTGATAATAGAAATCATTCTAAGATCAACTGTAGATTTAGAATTTCTGCACCTTTTACCAGTTTGTCTGCAAACTCATCCAAGAATTACAAAAAAAAAAAAAAACTAGAATTGCTTACAATTATGAACGTATTTCGAGAGCCTTAAAATATTATATAGGCTAAATTTGCAATGACCTACATCTAGACAATATATTGAATATCATTTTACCTAGTTTTCAAAGTCATAAAATAATTAGGTCACACCTTCCGTAACGGTTAATGATGGCGAAAATATGAAAATTATCAATTTTTGCTGTATTTAAGTACACTTATCTCTATGAATTTTTTAAGTAAGCCAAATTAAAAAAATATCTACTCGTAGACAATATATTGAATATTATTTGACCTAATTTTCAAGGTCATAGATTAAGTGGGTCACACCTTCCGTAGCCGTTAAAGTGACCTAATTTTGAAAAAATCGAAATTTAAATAATTCGAAAGAAAATACGAAATTTGAAAATCGGTCTCCAAGAAAAGGTAGATAATGATCCATTGTATCTATGTGCTAAATTTCATCAAAATCGGTCTATCAGTAGTGTCTGAATTTCGGATTTAAGAATTGTAACGAAAATTTAAAATGGCGGCGGATATGGCAGCTTGACCTAATTATTTAGGTCAAATCAATTACTATTGACAAGTTATTTATAAAACAGTTTTCACTTTTCACCTAGCAGTTATTGACCGGAAGTTACGTAATTACGTCATTTGAGGCTAAACCGGAAGTAGAATTTTTTTTTTCACATTTTTTCAAAAATTATAATCATATCGCCTATCAACTGGTAAAGTTTCAAAATTCTACCATTTATATTAAAGGAGAAATCACGGTCTGAAATTTTTGCCGATGACCCTTGAATATTGAATTGCAAATCGTGGGTAAAATATTTAACCTAATTGCATAAAACCTATAATTGTTAGTTGACAAATACATTGAAGTTTTCAAATCTGAAAATCCGGTCAAAATCGAACTGAAAATAAACTTGCTAAAGCAAAAAAACCTCAACTTCCGGTTCTCACTTCCTGTCAGAGATAGAACTTCCGGTTTTGTTTTATTTGATAATAGAAATCATTCCAAGATCAACTGTAGTTTTAGAATTTCTGCACCATTTACCAGTTTGTCTGCAAACTCATCCAAGAATTACAAAAAAAAAAATAAAAAATAAAACTAGAATTGCTTACAATTATGAACGTATTTCGAGAGCCTTAAAATATTATGTAGGCTAAATTTGCAATTACCTACATCTAGACAATATATTGAATATCATTTGACCTAGTTTTCAAAGTCATAAAATAATTAGGTCACACCTTCCGTAACGGTTAATGATGGCGAAAATATGAAAATTATCAATTTTTGCTGTATTTAACTACACTTATCTCTATGAATTTTTTAAGTAAGCCAAATTAAAAAATATCTACTCGTAGACAATATATTGAATATTATTTGACCTAATTTTCAAGGTCATAGATTAAGTGGGTCACACCTTCCGTAGCCGTTAAAGTGACCTAATTTTGAAAAAATCGAAATTTAAATAATTCGAAAGAAAATACGAAATTTGAAAATCGGTCTCCAAGAAAAGGTAGATAATGATCCATTGTATCTATGTGCTAAATTTCATCAAAATCGGTCTATCAGTAGTGTCTGAATTTCGGATTTAAGAATTGTAACAAAAATTCAAAATGGCGGCCGATATGGCAGCTTGACCTAATTATTTAGGTCAAATCAATTACTATTGACAAGTTATTTATAAAACAGTTTTCACTTTTCACCTAGCAGTTATAGACCGGAAGTTACGTAATTACGTCATTTGAGGCTAAACCGGAAGTAGAATTTTTTTTTTTTACATTTTTTCAAAAAATTTTAATCATATCGCCTATCAACTGGTAAAGTTTCAAAATTTTACCATTTATATTAAAGGAGAAATCACGGTCTGAAATTTTTGCCGATGACCCTTGAATATTGAATTGCAAATCGTGGGTAAAATATTTAACCTAATTGCATAAAACCTATAATTGTTAGTTGACAAATACATTGAAGTTTTCAAATCTGAAAATCCGGTCAAAATCGAACTGAAAATAAACTTGCTAAAGCAAAAAAAAACCCCAACTTCCGGTTCTCACTTCCTGTCAGAGATAGAACTTCCGGTTTTGTTTTATTTGATAATAGAAATCATTCTAAGATCAACTGTAGATTTAGAATTTCTGCACCTTTTACCAGTTTGTCTGCAAACTCATCAAAGAATTACAAAAAAAAAAAAAAAAAAAACTAGAATTGCTTACAATTATGAACGTATTTCGAGAGCCTTAAAATATTATGTAGGCTAAATTTGCAATTACCTACATCTAGACAATATATTGAATATCATTTGACCTAGTTTTCAAAGTCATAAAATAATTAGGTCACACCTTCCGTAACGGTTAATGATGGCGAAAATATGAAAATTATCAATTTTTGCTGTATTTAAGTACACTTATCTCTATGAATTTTTTAAGTAAGCCAAATTAAAAAATATCTTCTCGTAGACAATATATTGAATATAATTTGACCTAATTTTCAAGGTCATAGATTAAGTGGGTCACACCTTCCGTAGCCGTTGAAGTGACCTAATTTTGAAAAAATCGAAATTTAAATAATTCGAAAGAAAATACGAAATTTGAAAATCGGTCTCCAAGAAAAGGTAGATAATGATCCATTGTATCTATGTGCTAAATTTCATCAAAATCGGTCTATCAGTAGTGTCTGAATTTCGGATTTAAGAATTGTAACAAAAATTCAAAATGGCGGCCGATATGGCAGCTTGACCTAATTATTTAGGTCAAATCAATTACTATTGACAAGTTATTTATAAAACAGTTTTCACTTTTCACCTAGCAGTTATAGACCGGAAGTTACGTAATTACGTCATTTGAGGCTAAACCGGAAGTTGAATTTTTTTTTTTGACATATTTTCAAAAATTATAATCATCGCCTATCAACTGGTAAAGTTTCAAAATTTTACCATTTATATTAAAGGAGAAAT